>JAWWLV010000100.1:36705256-36760495 GCA_035041135.1 Platyrinchus mystaceus | reverse complement strand
TAAGTTCATGTTTGCAGAATCAGGCCCCTAGATTATTCTATGCTCCATTTGCTTACTACATCCAAGACAGCAACTATTCTTAACACACCTTAGCAAAGGGCTCCAAGATAGGTACCGATCAACTTCTCAGGTTGATTTCCACAAAAAAAGAATAAAATACAGGGACAGAGACATAGATAAAAAAAGCTTTTGCATACTTCAAGATAAATTTGTTATGTCTGTATAGAACACAAGAGTGATTCAGCAAAAAAAAGCTACAGCTTCGTGTAGCCCACAGCTACAATGAAATACTTTGTGGCTACCAAAACTACCTTTTCATTTACAGAACAAAATAACTTATCAATTAAAGCACTGATGAAGGTGAATAAAAAAAATGAAATACACATTAATACACAGAGATTCTCTGTTTTCAAGATGCAAATTTGTTTCTCCAGCCACGCAGCAAAGTGAAACACAGTGAAGCTGTAAAGCTTCTGGTGCTGTTACAACTTGGGAATTTAGCAGTGCTAAATGAAGTATTTTCTCAGTGAACCACAATTCACATGACTCATATTGCATGCAACGTATGGCTTACCATAGGAGATCTTCCATAGGCAACCACAGCAGCTGCAGCAGCAGCAGCACTCATCTGGGGTGACATATTGTGCAGACTGGCATAGGCTGCCCCTGGACTGGTTAACTCCCCATTCATGCCAGCATGAGGTACCATTCCAAATGGAGCAGGGTATGGTCCTGATACTGCCAATGGTGTCCGCAAACCCGCAGCTAGAGAATAATGAAATTAAGTACTTTTATTTATATATTCCAGCATACAGAGAAGAAAACAGCCCTTTTCTTCTCCTACAATACCTAACCTTCCCCTCTTACATGCACACACTGTCAAGACACATTGTTATAATAATAACCACCAGCTCTTTTTACTTAGTGTAAATAAGATCTACTGAAGTTTGAACTTGCTGATTACTTCTAGCAATCTCTTCTAGCATTACCTGTTTCCATTCCTGTAATATTCCCTTGTTTACATTAATCTCTTCTTTGCCAAATTAAGCAGCAAAGCTGACAGACATGGTTTACACAGCTCATGTCTGAAGCCAACTGTGTGTACCAGCCTGAATAGCAAAAGTAAACTTCCCCCGGCATTTGTCAAGCTGTGCACTGCAGCAAATACTAGTAGACTCACACAAAGACTGTAGAAGGGATTGCACACAGAACAAGTACCAGAAACTTCTGAGAAGTCTTTTTATATTACATTCAGTCTCTGGATTGTTTGCAAAAAAAATAAAGAAAAAAGTAAACAAAGAAGAATAAAAGATAGAAAGATACTCAAAGTCTTGAAAATCCAAACATCTGCTTCTCATCAAGCCCTCTCTTGATATCAAGAACAAAGCAATATATTTAGTTAATAGTCACAAAGAACTACGTATGTAATAACCGACTAATTTTGGAACCATAAAAACACATGAGGTAATGCATTACCAGCTTGGTTAACCAGAGGGTCCATGGTTGGAGGTTTGCCAAGGCCTGGACGAAGTCCTGGAGTTGCACTAGTGCCTGGGGTTGGCACATCACCTCGAGGAGTTGGTGTGCTGGATTTCAGAACAGGCGTACTGGCTTTTTCATGCTGGTATCATTAAACAAATTAAAAGAGTATTATTTTTAATCTAGGCTATATTACACAATTTATCACAACAGCAGCTGGAATGCTGGGCACCTACTACCTAGTCCCTCAGCCAATTTTCATAAATCCATGCAATGCTGACAACATTAACTTGTGAGAGAGAAATACTGACCTTTTTGATTGCTGCCAAAATCAAAATCAGAAATGTAGAAAGATATCTTTCCTCTTCCACTAACATTAAAAAAAAGATGCCTGAGCTCAATTTTTTCAGGACAGCACCATATGCATTACCAAACTATTTTAGCTTGAAATTATTAATATCTCAATTATTATTGGGCACAGCAAATCCAAGTACAAAACCAAAATACCACCTTGATTGATAGTATCAAAAAACTATGACACAAAAGGTACAGAGAATCTAATCAAATTATTAGTGATACTGCAGGAAAAAGTTTTCAGAGAATAACAGCTTATTTAGAAGAGTTTAAGAAAAATCTGGAGCATTTCTTAGTGACTATATACAGTCTACGTTAAACCATAAGCTATTGCTCCAGAAAGAAATAAACAATGTTTAAGCAACCCTTGTATTTTGTAATAAATTTGCAACTCATTTGACATAAATGTAGCAAATACAAGAAATCAAAACAAAGAAGAAAATATTGCTGAGAAGGGAAGCTGAGTAATACTATAAAGGTCTGGAAAAAAAATGGTCGATATCAGCTTCAAATGTTTAATGCCAGGTACTTTGTTTCACATGCAGTTGCAAGAGAACAGGGTTAGACTTTACAAGAAAAAAATATTTATCTGGACAACAGAAAACTACCTACCAGACCCATTTCTTTGGATTTGAGGGAAGTGGAACTTCCTGAAGAGGCTGTAGATGCTGGACTGCTGGAGGCATCCTTCTTTAACAGGCGGGTTTTATCTACACCATTTTCACGTGGAGATTGAGTGGGACTTGCCCTCGGGGAAGAAGGATCCTAAAACAATGGAAAGGTAAGAACAGCACAGAACTCTGTCATGTGTTGGTACACAATCTACACTAATAAGACTATGGGGAAAAAAATCTAGGAGAATTTAAGTTGCAAGTTCAAATAAGAAGACATTTTGTTATCTCTATAGAAGAAAAGCTGAAATCCCTTCATCAATTTAGAGACATAAGTAAAATCATATAGTAAGCAATCTGGTTTTATTTTATACTACATGTAATCATAAATTGTTCCCTAGCACAGAGCTTGCAATCTAAGTATACCTAAGAACAAACTAAAGCAAGTGCACAAAATGTGTGGTAAGCACAAGGGAGACCAACAGTAACTGCAGTAAGCTGATACCATTTTTCTGCGTACATTCGCCACGCCCTGCTAGTGACAAACATTTTGATAATCTCTTTTAGGCAATGCAGACCTTGCTAATCTCTACCTTTAGAAGAAAAGAATAAAGATGCATGCTTTTTCAGTTTTCACAGAATATTCTGAGTTGGAAGAGACACACAAGGATCATCAAGTCCAACTCTTAACTGAATTGCCCATAAGAGGATTTTTGTGTGCCACAGTATCAGTCACTTTTTTCCCTAAACACCAACTGCAATTGCCTCACTACTTAAATCTACAAGAAAAACTGAAATTACCTCTCAGGTGATTATTTTTCTCTGTTCCAGAAGTACTCTCTCCATTTACTTTAACCTGAAATACCGAGCCCCACAATCTGCAACAGCATGCAGGTTATCCATGCTCCTTTGGCTCGTAAAAATAGAATTAGGGAGGAAGCACACCTCACAAGAGGGCACCAAATCTACTGACCAATTATTGAGCCGTTTCATTGTAAGCAAGGCTTCTGAAAGGATTACTAAAATCACTAATTTGATACCTATTTTTCTAGTTGGCTGTAATTTGGGCACTTGGAGCTACTGAAGATATTTCTCTACCAGCTTCTCTCCCTGTGCCTTTCACAGAGCCAAAGAACCTCACTACCCATATTCAGACTTCCTATATCACTTTGTTGTATAAAATAAAAGATGAAGAAAAGGGAACACCCATCCCCTCACCTTTATGCCACTGCCAAATCTCTGCCCTAAAGAAAAAAAATGTATCTAAAATCTCTGGAAAATCTTATGAATGGACTGACTTCATTCTAAAAAAACATTTCTGGAAGATGCTGTCTTTAACAGAGGATGTTAAAATACAAACAATTTTTCACGCAATCTTTTTAATAACAATCCTACTATCAAATACAACATTAGATAATGTCTTCCTTTTACAATTGAAGACAGTAGTTTTGAAAACCTCAGCCTTCTGCACGTATCTTAGCACAAGTCTCTACATTACAGAGCAGCTGTGAAGCCTCAGAACATTAACTGCAGAGTGAACAGACCTGGACAAAGCAGCAGAAGGAAAAGCTGAGAAGGCAACCAGACAAAGCTCAGAGGACGACATAGTAACTGCAGGACTAATAAAAAGGAGATATTGTGAATATTTTAACATATCCACACAGAGGATTGTTTTTCTTCTAGCATCTAAATCCACTTTTCCTTTAACCGCTGGGCAAACATCAAGACTATGAAAAAGAAAAAAGTTACCTCATTGGATACATCTACAACCAAGTTATCGTCACTCTTGTCCCCATCACTGTCCTATTAAAAATAAATAAATAGTGTTCATTTCAATTAGTACAATAAAACCCCAGAGAGAAAGACTGTGCATCTACTCAGACATTTTTTGTTTTTCCTACATAAAAAATAAACAGCCTTTCATTAATTTATTAGCAATAGGGAGAACCATGAAAACAGAAACACAACACCTTATTTCTGCTTCAACAATAAATCCCAAATAAAGTAGTACTAATTGAAAGATGACCATCTCACCATCAGTGCAAGTTGCAGATGGTCCAGAACCCCTCCTTATTACCACCATAAACAGTGTTACCACTACTCTTAAAAGAGAAAGGCACTCTGTTCATACACTCATGTTAATCTTAGAGAAATAACTGCTTGTGCATTCCTAAAAAAGTCTCAGAAAAGGGGAGCTTTTTGGCGTGTTTGAGGGATCATCCTCCTCTAAGTGATAGGAGCTTTTTTCCCTTTTCCAGAAAGGTAAGTTTTGAAATACAAAGTTCTGGGAAAGAAAAAGCTTCAGAAATGCTAAGGCATTTCAACATTTCAGCCTAAGAAAACCAAAAAACTTGGACATTTTTAAATTCAAATGTTCTACTGCAGATTGTCAAGCTGCAATTGGACTGTTTCACCTAGATCTGTGGTCATCTCAGCTGCTCTAGTGCCCCATGATTGCTGTTACTCAAATGCCTTCTGGTCCCTATCTCCAATACAGGCTGGAATGTCACATTCTATGATACGTAGTGGTCTAGTGATATCCACAGTGCAATAGGGTGGTTCAGTAAGAAGGTGAATCTTGACTCAAAACCAAAGAAAGAATGAAATCAAGTGAATGTCAAAACTTAAAGTTTTTGTGGAGGCAAGTTTGACATTTTTAATAAAAGTACTTCTATTAAAAAAGTTTCTAGGCAAACAAATCAGACATACAAGATTGGTCAACTGTCCCCCACCTCTTCCTTTCAAACAAACCCCAAACCAACATGTAAATTCAATCCTTCCCTTCTGTTTTAACAGAATCTTGCTCCAAGAAATATCACAAACATATTAGGGACCCAAGGGTGGCACTGGAGACAGAATTGTGGCTCTATTTGCTACAGGCATCTATCCAACTAAAAGATGTGGAAGAAGGAAATGAAAGCTTTAGCTCCAGTTGTCTGACACCTCTTGAGAAGCATGAAGCACCCAGAGTGCTAAAATAGGTAAGAACACATTTGAGAGTGTGGGAGAACAGTAGATGGGACACTTGTTCACCAAAAACATCATTCTGAAGGAGGGCAAAACTAGCTACCAAGCAATGCTTAAGTGAACTCCACTGACTTCGTCATCTTGATAAACAGAAATTTACTGGGATTATCAAAGGCATCTCTTATAAGTGCTATTAAAATCAGAAGATTCTCCTAACTAATCAAACCATACATTGAAACTACACAGATCTTAACATGAAAATTAGTCAGAAGTCAAAAACAGAAAAAAAAATTTTTCCAAAAGCAACAATTCCTACAACTCGTTTATGTCCCTTTTGACAAAACCAGTACTTTGTTGTTCTACAAAGGCTTCATATAAAATGAGCTCAAAATCAGCAGCTTTGTATTTGCAAAATTAGGGAACTCTCAAAAAAAACCCCCAAACAACAAAACAAACAAACAAATAAAACATCTTCAAGATTAGAATCAGGAACTTTAAACTGTTCAATTCTTTATTTTGATGCTGCCTGCATTGGTAAAATCCATTTCAAACAAACAGCAGGCAGAAACACATTTAAAATATGGATTAAACCAAACTACTTCTACATTGCAATAATATCCTTTCCCTCTCCTTCCAGTAGAAATACATGAAAAACAAGCAAGTTAAGCTTTTTATTCCTTTTTATATCAAATAATTTAAGAACAGTTAATCTTCAAATATTTAAAATGAAAAATGCCAAAAGAATATCAAACCCTCAAAGTTAAGGCAGTAAAAGGGGGAAGTTTGCCAAACCCGTCTCTAATCAAAACAGTATTATTAGAAAGAGGTGCAAATACAACTTGCAAGACTGTAGCAGCACTAACATACCCAATAGCTGCTCAAAGATATTCTCCAAGTGGAGAGAAATTACCAAATACTGAGGAAATAAAGTCTCTAATTTTCTCTTGGGTTTCAGGAACCCGGAAGTAGTGATCTGAATCACAAAAACCAGAAAAATTGTCACATTATTGCTATTTCAAAGTACAGTATATTCTGTTAGATTTAAGTTCTGCTTTTCAGAACTCTCTAACACCAGTCCTAGTCTCTGTTCAAGTACCATCCTGTGATTTGGCTGAACATTTAGACTTGAAATTGAAAGCCTGTGTGAACCTTCTGACACTCACATATCTTACACTGTTGTACTGAAGTGCCTCTTTGAAACCAAGCAACAAGCAAGCTAGTCAAAAATACAGAACACAAAACTGTGAACTCTTAATTTCAATTTGATTTCTGCTGAAACTACTGTATCAGCCAATAGCAAACTTTAGTAACTTGGTAGAGCCTCGTAACACATGCAATTTGCAATGGTAATTATTACTGAACGTAGTAATAGCTAGTTACCAGAAAAATTTACTAAAACTCCCTCAATTGCAAAATCCTCCATTTCAAACAAACCTTCAAGTTTTAGAGCAGTTGTCACTCAAGCTCTAAGAAAAATCTCAAAACTCTTGTGAATCCCAAACAGCTACTCTTGGCTCAGTTTTCCCTGTTGAGGAGTATTACTTAACAATATCCCAAACTACTGAGACTACTGTTCCCACAACATAAATAAATTATATCTCTCTGGCACATATATTCATGTACTACTTCTGCCATAAGAAACACATTTCCACATTTCCTTGTTCTTCACACCTCTTTTACAAGCACAGTATGTGCAAATAAATTAATCAGTTCTTTGACACAGATTTGCTTACATAGTGGCTGGAATCCTTATCATCCACCTTTCTCTTTTTGATGTCATTGGCATATTCAGGGCCATTCCTGCGTTTATCTGTGCTTCGTAGACTGTCCGGGATCAACAGAGAATTACTCTGTAAAGACAAAAAACAAGATCAATTAAAAATTCCTTTTAAGATTCCTTCACATATGCTTAAAAACTCAA
This sequence comes from Platyrinchus mystaceus, assembly GCA_035041135.1. NCBI lineage: Eukaryota > Metazoa > Chordata > Aves > Passeriformes > Tyrannidae > Platyrinchus > Platyrinchus mystaceus. Next base: position 36,753,163 of record JAWWLV010000100.1, on the reverse strand, counting down.
ACTGAATGTGATAGATGCTTTAGAAATGTGATACCCACTTAAGACTTTCATTCAATTTAATTCAAATCAAAGTCCTCCGGGCAAACATATAGAGCTTCACACATTTTAAGAAGCTTTAATTTTCATTGTTCAACCTATCAAAAGTTCAATTCACTTGTCAGTCACCACCTAGTTAACTAAATAATTCAACTGAACTTATTGTTTAGGAGAAGTAGGCTTACTGTTTATTCATAAGCAACTAACAATGATTTTATAATTTTTTAATATTCAGATTCCATTTAATAAAGGATATTAATAAATATAATCTGATTGACTCATTTCTAGACCATCATAAATTGATGAGGCTTTGGTATTTCTACACCTGCCAGTACAGACAGATAAATGGCAGCTTGCCTTTAACTCCTAAAATAACAAATATTTGCTGAATAAGGTTATGCAGTGATCAGTTATTAGCTGTGGTGAACTCCAATTGGATTCTTTCAACAAATGTATTGCAAACAACGATCAAATATTTTTACTTCCAGCGTAACATTCACTACTAGTATGAAATTAAGGCTAAAGTGTTGTTTAATCAGACTTGATCTGAAAAACTGAAGCAAACACACACACACACAAAAGACAAAGGCAAGGACTAATCTTTTCCTCTAACTACGTGGACTGCTTTCTTTCATGCTAAGTTATGCTAAGTACAAACTGTTGACCCAAGGAGCATTTTAGACATTTTTCAGTCACATGACAATTTGACATGCCTTCGATTCCCATCTCCATCTCAGTTCCAGCTAAAGCATTAAAACGTGTTACAATGAGTTCTTTTAAGTGCAGGATTAGCATATGCAAGAGGGCAATTTGTTCACTGATGTGTTAATGCTGTGAACAATACCGAATGAATTGAGAAAAAAATCTCCTTTCACAAAGACCTGGTAAGCCTAGATCCTAAAAGCCAAGTACATGCTTAGATAAATAAATATATGCTCACATAAATATATAAGTAAATAAACATTTACATGCACACACGTAACCCTCTGAAGAGAAAAGCCTAATACTTATACATACTTCGGTATAGTTTACCGATATATAGTTAAGCCCTTAAAGGAAATACTTAGACCTACCCAAGAGCCAGAGATATTTACTCTTAATATAGCATAAACTATATACTAATTCCCAGTGAACTGTGCACTGAATAGCTTCCCCATTAAAACCTGAAGACATCAGGGTAGTTTCGTGCAGACACAAATCTTTAGCCCAAAGCAGAAGGAAAATGAAACAGGGTACATAAGGCAATCTGAATCCTCTTTTTCTCCTAATTCAGATGCTGAACTTTAAAGCCAACTCTAAGCTCTTTTCTTCATGACTATTCAACCTAAACAAATGCCAAAGGGCTTACATAAAGCATATAGGAGGGTCTATTGAAATTCAGTATCAAGAAGCTCAAAATAATGTCTTTACAAATTGTTTTGCAGCTAAAAGGTGGGCTTGCTTGATCACTGAACTAATTGCCTTGACAAGTAAGTCGGAATTTAACTCATCTCCTCCCAGGTGCACACAGACTCAGGGATTCACTATTTTGAAAAACTTTAAAACCCATTTTCAACATTATAATATTCAACCCATCATGTTTATAGAAGTAGAAACACCTTAAGAAGGAATCTGTCAATTCAAACTTGACCAGAGATGTTTTTTCTCTTAAGGAGAAAAGTCTTTTAGTTAAGAGATACTTTCCCTAAAAAAATAATTGAAAATACCTATTTTACTACTGTAGAGTTTAGAATAAACAATCAAGAGAAACGTAGTAAATAAAGTGAATAAACTCAGTTCCTTGCTTTAATTTGCCAAAACAAGGTGTGAATAGCAGGAAGGTGGTAAAGGGACAGCAGCTGGGAAAAATTTAGCAGCCTATTTGGGAATTATGGCTTGCAAATTTTGACAACCAATATGCGTAACTACAATGACTTTTTTTTTTATTCTGTTTTATTGTAAAGTCTACCTAGACAATACTGACAATAAATATTTTGTACTGTTCATCTAGTAGAATTTCAAAATTGTGAAACATACCTACAAACTCCCAGCTCCTACTGTGCCCTAAATGCCAAAGATTATTAGATTTGTTTTTTCTTCAAAAAACTAATGGCTTCTCACATGAACGTGCAATTATATATCACAAGCCTATTCAGCTAAATATATCCCCTATGGTCATATTTACACTGCCTTTCTGTAACTTACTACATTAATTTAAAGCACTGTTCTCTGTAATCAGAGCATCAATGCTAGAAGCTATTGTAGAGCAGTTTATTTCACAATAGCTATATCTGAAATTGCAAATATGATTTTGCTGTTGTTCTGACAAAATTTACCAGAAAAATAAAAAATTAAAAAGTGCCTGTTTTGTTTCCCATAGGAATTCAAGGAAGTTCTAATAATTGTGACTAAAATCAGGTAAAAGTATAACACTGGATGAAAAAATAGCTTGCTACTGTAACCTATCACCATAATTCAAATCACCAACTGCGCAACATTTCATTCACCAATGTGAAAATATGAATCTCCTTAAGTAGTGCATATGGTAGATCCAGAACACTGACCAAAGGAAGTGAATGAATGCATAACGGACACACCTAACAGGGAACTTGTGATTCTAAAACAACTCTGCTGCCAGCAGAAGTTAAACACTAAACCACCAGCAGGAAAATGTGAAGCAAAAACCTAGCCATGATGCACAGAAAGAAGGCAGGTTCCCTATTAGGAATATAATGCACATTATTCAGAACGTAATTCTTCGACTGCCATGCTATTCCCCATTGGAAACGCTTCCAAACCACAAGTGTATGTGCCAGAGATACAAGCTGAGAGCCCACAGTAACTCATTTAGCCCTAGTTATAATACAGCACAGACAATTCACTAGTACATACAGAACGGACAATTTACTTTATGCTGATCATTACAGCCATTAAGTAACAGCATTTACATTACCTCTCTGCTCATGGTTCCAACTACACCTAGTCCCAAAATCTTCTTGTACTGGCTCAGCTCTCACTCCCCCAAAGACATGCACAGACATAGGCTTGCTCAGTGCTTGGTCATTCCAAGACCCACTGCACATCCAAGCCAATGGCAGCCACCTGCCATCACAGCCAGTTACTCAGGCGACAACCTGGACCTGCCCATATTGCAGAGAAAAGCCTCTGCATTTATTTAACCATTGCAATGGATCTCTGCTGCTGCCACCCACAAAAGTGCTATCTACAGGTATGTATATATAGACAGTAACAGGTGAAATCCCTTGCTGAGTAGGCAAAACATCTACACCCAAAATGTCAGTTGCTCATTGTCAGGACTCACTGATAAGAATACAGATGATGCTGTATTCTTAACTAGCCCCCAGCAAGGCACAAGAAGATTATGCTCAAAGTTATTCTACTCCAGAATAATTTACTTCAATTTGTTGAATATGCTTATGTCAACCCAAAAGTTGACTTACAAAGTTACAAGATTTTGTTGTAAATTAGTGGTGATGGAAAGCTACTTCACCTTCTTTTTGACCACCATTTTAAGTTATATTTAGACTAGTATGATCATATTAGGAAAAATGAATTCTAGAAGCCTAAATGGATTTGAGTCACTCTGCACATTGATTTTACAATCAGAAGACCTTAACAGCGAGTAAGACTTCTGTTGACTTCAGCATTTTCTAGCTAATGTTTGTTAGAATCAGGGTATCCAAAAAATTTATATCAGACACCCCCCACCTCCCTTGGTCCTTTGTCATGAGCTGCTTTCAATCAGCTACAAACTAAACTTCAACAAGGCAACCCATAGCTCTTACATAGGATCAACCTCTGTTGAAGTTAATCTGAGGTTTGGATCTATACTTTCTTCACAAAGGCCAAGAAGGATACTTGTGCTACACTGACGAGTACCCTACATTTCCATATAGCAACTTTTATGATTTTCCTCCTCCATTTAAAAGAAAAAAACCCAAAACAGCCTGCACATAATATCATTCAAAAAGTAGCATTCAATTTTTTCTGTCCCTGCTCTCCAGAACTGGGAGGGGAAGAACAGAAGAGCTTAGTGCACAGAATATTTTTCTACTCTAAGAAGAGAGTGTTTGCTATAAAAATCAATAGCAACAATGCTCAATGGTGAAAGCAAAAAAATTTACGAATACTTCCTAAGTCTTAGAAAACAAGCTTAAAGTTTTCCATGAGAGCAAAAGATAAGCACAAACTTCATATAAATCCCAAGCACACAATAAGATTTACTGTCTACAAATTATTACTGTTACAACAGATTGTATCAAAACTTTTGCATTTCTGTGCTGTCCAAAAGGATACTAAACCAGTGGGACGACAAGGGATAAATGAACACTTATGATTGGAAAATATTGCCAGTATGTTCCCTAAAAAAAAAAAATGTGGACATCAAAATTCTTTTGTACTGATGTCTCTCAAAACATCAAGCTTCAGTTGCAAAAATTGCTTACTTTGCCTGGCTTCATTACCTATAGCCAGACAAGAAGACTTAAAAAAAATAAACCTAAATCTAATTTAAAAATTATTATGCTCAAACATGCCACAATATGCTTCAACTCAAAGTTATGTCACAAAAACTCAATTTAAAAACAAGTATGCATATGCTAAATTGTAATTTTTCAATCTTGTGCATTTAAAGCTGTCAGCTTCTACTAGTGGTACTCAAACGTCACGTTAGACATATCTGATGGAAATCATATTGTAAAACTGCACAGTAATACCAAATATCATGGTAAATTTAGGTAACTTACAAACAGTATGAGTTTTGGTGTCTTGGATGATGAAAGCATGCCTTTGTCAGGATTTCTGGCAGCACCATTACTCTTAAAATGTTACTCTGAAAATCAAATTTGTTTTATCTTGATGACCCAGATGTTATGAAGTGATTTGAAACATAAAAGCCTACTGCTAGCTGGAACCACACATAATAACGAAACAGACCTGCTGGTATGTCTTGTGTACTTGAGCCCAATTTAATATCATCCTTAAAATATATTTTAAAAACAAATCCATTAAAAAGACAAGAGAATTAGAGAAGTTCGAAGATCAAATAATTCCCAGCTCATCATTTTAGCCACAGACTTGAACTTAACCATCTCTTAAATTATGATTCTTTCATTGAAGATATCATTGACTGTGAAGCCAAGATGTAATAATGTAATATTGTACTTAAACCATTTTAAGTTCAAGTTCACCTGTATGCAGCTATTAATGTTTAATTTAGTTATGAAGTATTATCCTCCACTGAGACCAAAAAGAAATTAGCATGACCTAGTATCTTGAACTCCATATATCAACAAGGCAAAATTCCTATATGAAATAAAGTCTTGGATTGTTTAAGGGTGGTAAACCCAGCATAAAGCGAGCCTACTTTAGATAATAACCAAGCAATCACAAGTTAAACGTATGAAGACACAAGTAACTACAGTGACAAATTTACATAGTTTAATTAAATAAAATTTACATCTATAACAAATTAAGCAACTCTCCCACAAACAAAAGCCAGATTTAATTTTTGACAGTTTTCCTTCCACAGGCAAGAACTATTCTAAACTACAAGATGAATTCAGAGTCCAAATTTCACAACACTGAAACATCTGGTTTTAAACTCAAAAACCCTTTAGCAAATTACATGATGGACATGGCAGGGGAAGATGGGAACAGGGCAAGCACAGGAAATGTAACAACCAAATCAAAACACAAAGCCATATGTGCACATGTAGGTGCACAGACTCACACTGCAACATCCTTAGCTCCTTACAATAGTTAATGAGATTCCTGCAGTCGACTAACCTCATTCAAAGAAGTATGCCCCACACAGAGGAATATGTCCTTAATAAACCTGAGACTTCATGAAAACCCAGCCTGAAATTATTTCTGGGATTACACTGTCTTTAATAACATCAAGCAAGCTGAAACGAATGCTTCTTGCTTAGTAATCTAAAAACAAAAGACTGCCACAAAGGATATGCAGATAGTTTCCAGTAAATAATTGTGAAGCAAGCCTCATATATATATATATATTAAAAAAGCAGCAATAAAACAGAAGGTTAGTAGCCTAACACTGTCAATTAACTTTTCCTACTTCTTGTCTTTTTTAGTTGAGAAAAGGAACAAAATAGAGCTCAAATTCACCTATGACATAAACAAGCAGAATTAGATTTGTAACTTCAAAAGACATGTAAGTTGCACATGCTCAGGTTCAGACTAGCAAAGCAATATCACTCAAAGCAAAACAGTATAAAAAGCTGTAACAAAGTAGTTCTTTAGAGGGTTTTTCAGATAACACTGATGCCTTAGACCAATTCTATTACAGGGAAAAAAGTATCACTACAGAAGCTATACCATAAGCACAAAATAAGCAGTGAAGACATTAGTATGGCTTAAACTGATGCAGTAAAACAAACTCCTAGGGCCCAACACCATCATGATACATTTAAAATCCTCACATTTAAATTTCTCACCTTTTCTGCAACTCTAAATCCTGAAAATCCTAGAGGAAAAATCTTAACTCTGACTAATAATGTTATATTTGCAGTATAACAATTTGCAATATATTTTGCATCTTTCCCCTCCTCCACCACCCGCCCATAAGCAAACTAAAGTTCAAGCTTGCCTAAAACCATTCTGCTCAAAAATAAAACTCATTCACATAGTCCATCAAACGAATTACTTAGTGTTCTGCACAAACCAAGAGAGATCTTAACAGAAAACACATACATCTGGTACCATGAAAATTACTAAAAGGAAAACAACAGACAAACAGTGCAACATCTGATTATTACATTCCTAGATGTGGAAACATTAGCACAAATGTCGGTACTTACTGTGCCTGGCTCTCTGTCTGCTCCCGCAGTAACCAAGAAATGGACAGACATGCCCGTTCAGACACAGAGGCAAGAACAGAAATAAAAAAGGGGGAAAAAAAATTAGAACACAAGCCGCAAACAGTTTTAAAATGGCTTTTATTTATATAAGTCATTGCACATTCCTAATACAGTGATTTCCTGAAAATTACAGTATTTTGTAAACATGATTTACAGTTTAACCATACACAAAGCCTAGTTTTATTTCATGACAGAATAAATTATTTTCTTTTCAAAAATTAGTCAAGTGCAATTTTGCCCAATATTTAACTGAATACTAAAATTTAAGCCTATGAAACTAAAGTAACAGGTGCAAATATCTAAGTATTTAGTTTGAACACATTCACTTCAAAATTTAGCTTCTTGTTCCCCCGACCTTCCCACCCACCCATTTAACAACATTACTTTCCTTGAAAAAATTACCCATTATGCAGTTTAACAGTTCTCCACAATGTGGTGCAGGCCACTGCTATTACAACTAAGCATTTACCAGGATGTCAAAATGCCCTTCAACGTATAGAGCAGGTGACCCCTACTGATCCCCTTTTAAAATACTGAAAAATTCCAAGCTGAATTTTGCTTCAGTGGTATATATGCAGACATTTTAAAGTTTGCCAACAGTTTTTTCTCATTCTATATAACTTGAATTCTTTAGAGATGTTCATAATTTGCAGCAATGTGCAAATCTGACAATGTCTTAATCAGGCCTGCCATGCCTCTCACCTCTGTGGTGGTCTGCATCATGATGCTTCTTGTCATCTTTTATTGCCAAGTGAGACTGCCCACCCAAAGCACTAGAAAGGGCAAGAAGGCCAGCACTGCTTCCAAGTGGAGGGATTCCTGGAGGCTGAAGTCCGGATGGATGCGGCGTTAGAGGCACTGGAGGTCCATGGCCATGGGAGAGATGTTGAGCCTGCAACTGCTGCTGCTGTTCACAGTGGTATCATCATCCCCAGAAGAATAACGTATAGCACATAGTTTGGGAAGGATAAGGCAGAAGTTTGGTTAATTATTGAGAATCAATAGAGGATTTTGATATTTATTTGTTTGTTCTAAATCTAGCCTCTCCCCTCTGTCCCACCACATTATATATACTGCATTACATCATGCTGTCTGTTCACTTCCCATTACCCAAAAAAGCTAGCAGGGTATGTATTTTGCAGCCTGAGGAATAAGTTCAAATACTGTAGGTTGTTTTGGGCAGCTACTGCCTGCCACAGTGTCACTGGCGACAAAGAGCAGCAGCAGAAGGCCCAAATATCTGTCCCTTTCAATAGAAAGGCATATCACTGCTCTGGAAAATAATGAAAAAAGTTTCACATTAATTAAAACTCATACCCTTCTCTTGCCCCAATTTGGAAACAGCAAGTATGTTTCTATTTTGAATATTAAAAAGTGTAAAAGATACTGCTTAATTTCATCTTTAGTGAAATTAAATTTGCATTTTATTCTAGCCAAGGTTTTTGGGGGAAAGTGTGCAGGGAATTATTCATAACCTAATATTGTGTTTAGGAACCAGCTTTGAGCTCAGAACCAGGTATTCCAGATAGCATCAATGAAGTCATAGAATTGCCAACAAGAAACATGGTATTAATGAATTAAAATACCTTCATCTTTTTCAAAAGCACCTTGCAAGAACAATATCATAATGAAAGGACATACAACCCTATAACCAATCTGGCAAAATAACCTGTAAGCAATTTTAGAAACAGAGTTCTTATAATAGGATGTCTTCCCCATAGTTCAATTATTAAGATATTTTCCAGTTAAAACTGTTACAGTTTTATTAATGTTTTCCAAGTTCAGCTACCATTTAATTTGTCAAAAATGCTCAGCACAGTTTTTTTTAGAAAATGAAGCTTCAAAATCATCCTTAGCTTAGTCATAGCTCCCATTTACTCTGCTACAGGTAAACAGATTTTCTGCCTCTTTCCCGTTTCCTTGTGTCTCAGCATATGAACAGAAGACAGGACAAATCTCTACACCTTGGCCACTCTCCACTATCTCTCTGCTGATGGCAAGACACCAGGAAAAACCTAGATCCCACCCAATTCATGGAATCAAAAAGAAAAGAAACAAACACATGACTGAACAGGATGAACTCAGCTAGACATCAAGTTTGACCAGGTAAATGCTAGTGATCCTGTAAGAGCTGGCAAAACTGTTACAGTACTCCTGACAGCTACTGACATCATACCTAGACTATAGCTCACAATATTTCACAAGTTACCAGAAAAAACCTCAACTCAAAAAAAGTAGAAATATTTTATCTGCTTCTATAGGTTCGAAGACTCCTGAAGACCAACTGTCAACAATACCTGTACAACATCTACTGGCATATGAATGAATTTATTGATTATTATTTAGATAACTACTGCACTCCTACACTTTTACTTCTCATAACCCCATCCCAAGACACGCCTTGGGCTGCTTGTAAAATTGTGCAGATACAGGGGCTGACATTCAAGAACTATGGACTGGACTTGCTTATCATTCACTTTTCTGCTGTCCCAACTGTCTTGCACTCATCATTTATCTATTTTATATACAAGACAAATCTTAAAATTTTTCACAATCTGTTTAGTCAATTTGATAAAGCCACATGTTTACCAAATCTTTCACATGCCACATATCAGAAATTTATTTTCAAGTGCTGCATAAAAATCCTTGTTAGTCTTCACTGCAATACATATATTTGACCACCACTCTTGATAGCTTTTCAATACGTTTAAAAAAATAAGTAAAAGAGAGGTAATTCTTATTCTTCTATTTTAATGTGTTTTAAGTAGTTAACACAGTAGACCTTCAACCGTATCAAGCAGCTGTTGCTAATGAAGTTTCCCTTAACTGAAGAACTATCAGTAAAAAGTCTGACAGGACTGCAAAGGTTTGGGGTTTTTTTGTTTTGTTTTTCTGATCAATCGTCTAAAGAACAAGAAGACATTCCTCTTCTCACAGACTTATCAAGACTTTAGTAGTTTCTAGCACATTTCCTCAATAACCTGATAACCTGATGTTTTGGCAGGGTCTCTCAGAGATGGTATATCTTAGTCGTCCCCTTTCTCGTTGTCCACTTCAACCAGGTCAGTCATCCGCACTCTAGCTATGAGACAACATGAATCAACAGTGCTGTGTAGCATTGATGGCACTGGTCTTACTTGGCCCTAGCTGCACTACCACCCTTGATTACCTGGTTGTAGCTTGCAATTGCCTGAGAATAAAAAGTGATTTATTCCTTCGAAATTGGTTTTGTGGAGAAAAGCCTCCTCCCTTCTCCAACAGTGAGCTCAAATTAGCTTCTTTTGCAGTGTGATCGTGGGAAGGTTGGAACAGAGAAAAGAAGTTGTTTCCATTCTTGTTCGTACTGCTCAAGAAATGTATGAAGATTGCCCTTATCTGTGCATCTCTTACTTGGTTAAATTAGCAAACAAGTCACTCCACTCGATTTCAGGAAGCACAGGTTAACAGTTTTAGAAATACTTACAAGAACGTTACCTATCATTTCCCTGGCTCTGCTTAGTAGCCTACACACCCCACATTTTGAAAGTCCAAGAAATGAGTAACAGATTAATCCCCTGTAAGATGTTCTTAAGCTAAAATAACACACTGAGGAGGGCTGTCCAGTGTTCTCTGACAGTACTGCACAGGGACAGTGGGGAACACTGTTTAGTGTAAGGTGCGGAACAGAGTATGAAGCTGCAAGTGCGTTGCAAAGCTGCTGTGCACACCTTTGTAGCTTTGCAAATGGTTACTTAGGGACATGGTACACAAAGGTCCTTAAATATGGCACTAAACTGAACCAACTTAAGACTGAAATTCTGATCACGGTCTTTCAAGCCACCAAAGCTATATTAGGATTTCATGTTTATTATTTGAGGTGCTGGTTAAGACTTTAGTATTTTGATTTGCTGCTTATATATTACCTATTCATAATAGGTTTAAAGTTCTCCCTAACACATAAAGATGATCCTTTCTAGAAGTTCATACTCTTTTTATTTAAAAAACTTGAATTGTTAGAAGTATATTGTATAAGCTTTCTAGGAGTAAAAGGAATATGCTGCACACAAAGGAAGAAACTAAAGACCAGGGAGATGGATAACAGCAGCATTCACCAGACGTATTTAGTAACTAAACATTTGCCATAGTAGATCCTAAAAACAATTATGTTATGCATATATTCACTTTCCCATCACTTAGAAGACACTAATGTCTGCTCTGTAACCTTTTAAAAGTTAAGCAGCAGTGAGATATAAAACGGAGTAAGTTGGCAGCAGTATCATGGTCTACTAGGCATGTTCATTATCAGTTAATTAAAAACTAGACATCTGCCATAAGAAATGTGCTCAAAAAAGGATGAGTAACAGGTCTGTCTTACTACCAATTATTATCATTACTTGCCGAGCAAAGGCTGTGTCCACTTTCAGAGGGAAGTGGGAAGGTAGAGTGCAATGATGCATACGTAAGTGACTGCACTGAGATAATTAGCCACAGCAGTGATTTTAAACACATCAGTAGTTCACCCACCATATTGCTGCAAAACCAGTTGTTCTTCATATTTGCAAAGGAAGAAAAGGAATTACAAACTCATATTACTATACTGTCTAGATGTAGGTTTTATTGCCTCAGATTTTTTTCCCAGTATCCCCATAACCAAACCATAAAGACCTAAAAATCAACATCTAAAAACCACAGCATTTGCTTCTCTGAGCAAGCACCTCTAACAATTTCAAAGATAGTACAGCTTTTCACCTTCACATTGTAGGCAAAGCCCAGATATAAAGAGATCTTTAATCAGGAGTTAAAATTTGGAATTATGTTTTTGATCTCTGACAAAGACTTGCAGCAATAATAGTATGTCTTTGTGAAACATTTCCTATAATTAAACAGGTCTCCTTTATACTCCTTGCTTATCAAGATAGAGCACAAATTCCTACATTCCCACTCCCCACATTAATGTTGCTCTGTTGAGGTCAGAAACACCTAATTTTCTTAAACACCTTTTTTACTTTAAAATCTGGTTTTGAATTCCTATCATTAAACAGTTAGAGCATTGTACGGTTCTTAAACAGATGCATGATGTACTATTCATTATCTGTTGAAAAGCACTGAATCAAAAATTCAGATGTGACTGCAAATGAACAGTGGAAAAAAACATTATGCCTAGTCCCGAACTACAATAGCTGTCTTCTCTTGCATCCTTTCAAATAAACAACTGAGAGAAGAAAGTTTCCAAAGTCTTATCAGCACTAGCACCAGTAATACTATCAACAGATTTCCCCAAGCTCCATATATGTGTTCTGAAAAAATATCTGGCAAGTACAAAAGCCATTCAGAGACCTAAAATGTAGAAGACACTACTTCATGTCACCTTCTGTAAAACTGAAGAAATGTGACTTCATGAAACTCAAGCAGGCAGAAAGACATGAGAGCAAAACATGCGTTACTGTGTTCAGTTTCATTGCCATATTCTCTTCCTTCCCAAAGGGAAATCTTCAGGGGTTTAATTTGCTTGCTTAAATAGCAGAAGGAAGTGAAAGCCTGCATTAAATGTCTATGGCCAACAAATATTAGAGGACCACTCTCTGAACACACACAGGTATAACCAAGGAATAACGTTTTCCTTCACTATTTAGAAAGATTCTTAAAACCAACATTGCAAACATAATCTTCCAAAAAAGGAAATAACACTATGCTTCTGTTGCATCCAGTTTTCTGTCTCATCCTAAAAAACCCAAAACCCCTGCACACACAACCCACACTACCAACAGTCAAATCTGGTAAGAGGAAACTCATTAGACCGTCTAAGACATTAATTAATACTTGCATTTAAATTCCTGTACATATGTTCCAAAGAGTATTTCAGCTACTGGGAAGAACATACTGCAGAACAACAAGCAATCTCACTTAAGAATATATTCCCATTCTTCTATAATAGAGTGATAGTATCCATGGACTTGGGAATAGCAACAGATACTACCTACTGATGACTTCTGGAATGCCTTTGATATGGTCCCTCACAAAATTCTTGATGCTAAATTGGAGAGATATGGCATTGAGGGATGGACTATTATATGAATGAGGAACTGGCTGGATGACTGCATCTGAAGAGTCAATGAGATTTAATCCAAAGAGTCAATGGCTCCATGTCTCTGTGGAAACCAGTAACTAATGGTGTCTCTCAAGGAGTCCATAATGTGACCAACACTATTCATCAGTGACACAGCTAATGGGACTCAGTGCATCCTCTGCAAACTTGCAGACGACACCAAGCTATGTGGTGCAATTGATTCACTTAAGGGAAGGATTACCATCCAGAAAAACTTTGACAGGCCAGAGAAGTGGGCCCATGTGAATCTCAGAGGTTCAGCAAGGCCAAGTGCAAGGTCCTGCATCTGAGTTGGGGCAATTCCCAGCAACAGTATAGACTCTGGGATGAAGAGGTTGAGCACAGCCCTGCTGAGAAGGACTTGGGGGTGCTAGTAGATAAATGATTGGACACATACCAGTAGCATGCACCTGCAGCCCAGAAAGCCAACGGTATCCTGGGCTGCATGAGAAGAATTGTGGCCAGCGGGTCAAGGGAGGTGATTCTTCCACCCTACTCCCCTGTCATGAGATGCCTACCTGGAGTACCATGCTCAGCTCTGGGGTTCACAGTGCAAGAAAGACACTGACCTGCTAGAGGGCCACAAAAATGATCTGTGAGGGTTTTTCTTTCCTAAGTAAAAAAGACAGAGAGTTGGCGTTGTTCAGCCTGAAGGCTCCAGGGACACCTTACTGTGACCTTTCAATATACAAAGTGATTCTATAAGAAAATGGAAAAAGTCTTTTTACCAGGGCGTGTAGTGGCAGGACAAAGGGCAATGGTTTTACACTGAAACATGCTAAGCTTAGATTGGACATAAGGACAAAATTTTTTACTGTGTGGGTAGTGAGACCAGATGCCCCATCAAAGCCAGGCTGGATGGGCTTTTGAGCAACTTGGTCTAGTGGAACCTGTCCCTGCCCATGGCAGGGGGTTGCACTGGATTTTTAAAGGTTTCTTCCAATCCAAACCATTCTATGATAGGTGTTACCATTCACAGAGACATCAACAGGCTGGAAAAAATGGACTTACAGGAATCTTACAAAGTTCAACAAGGGGAAGTGTAAAACCCTGCACCAGTGGGAACAATGGCATATATAGATACTGTCCACCCAGCTAGACAGCATCTTTGCAGAAAAGGGCCTGGCAGACCACGTTGCTCATAAGCCAGCAATGTGCCCTTCTGGCAAAACAGGTGAATGACATCCTGGCTTGCATTAGACAAAGTACTGCCAGTGGGTCAAGGAAGGGGATCCTTCCCCTCTACTCACCCCTGTTGAGGCCACACTTGGATTATGCTGTGCAGTTCTGGGCCTCCCTGTACAAGATGCATGGACAAAATGGAGAGCATGCAACAATGAGCCTAGAGATGGCTAAACAGTCCCAGCTCTCTGAGCCTGTCCTCATATGCAAGATGCTCCAGTTCCTTTATCTTTATGGCCCATCACTGGATGGCCCAATGACAAGACAAGAAGCAATGGGCACAGACTGGAAACATGGGAGGTTCCTCCTAAACATCAGAACACACTTGCACAGGCTGCCCAGGGAGGTTGTGGAGTTTCCATCCTTGAAGGTACTTAAAAGCCATATGGACATGCTCCTGCACAACTGGCTCTAGGTAGTCCTGTTTAAGCAGGGGCAAGGGGATCAGATAACCTCCAGTGGTCCCTTCTAACCTCAAGCAGTCTGTGATTATGCCATTCCAGAATCACAAAGTGGGTCAGGTTGGAAGGGACCACAGTAGGACATCAGGCCCAACCTCTCTGCTCACGCAGGGCCACCCTAGAGCACATTGCACAGGATTGCATCCAGAGGGTTCTTGAATATCTCCAGTGAGGAAGACTCCACCACCTCTCTGGACAATCTGTTCCAGTGCTTGCTCACCCACACAGCAAAGAAGTTCTTCCATATGTTTAGGCAGAACTTCCTGTGCATCAGTTTCTGCTGTTGCCTCAAGTCCTATTGCTTGGCACCACCAAAAACAGCCTGGCTCAATCCTGTTGATACCCTCCCTTCAGATACTTACGGACATAGATGAGATCCTCCCAGTCACGTCTTTTCAAGGCCAAACAGGCCCCAGGCTGTTAGCATTTTCTCATAGGAGAAATGGTCTAGTTCCTTAACCATCTTTGTAGCCCTCCACTGGTGTCACTGCTAGTGACAGGCCTTCTACCAGACTTTGTGCCAATTCTTGCTCCTTACTGCTTTCTGTTTAAACATTCTAGAAAAATGAGAGTCAGATACCACTATCATTTCTTCATTTTCTACCTAATTCCTTTCAAATATCTGTTAATTTTTGGTTGATTTGATTTCCTTTCTTCCTCTTCTTCTAAATCCTTTATTCCTATATATAGAAAACTACACTGGACTATAGTAAACAAACTTTAAAGTGCCAACCACTGCATCTCTAGCTAATGAGCCAAGAACGTGGTTTTGTATAAGCTGTTTGGAAACTATCCTTATGTGAACAAGCCACAGTGCCTAATGTGGGAAGAGAATGTCCCTTCAGAAACAAAGAACAGTGTCTTCAGCAAGTCTCTTCCATCTATATAAACCACAAGAAATGTCATTTTACTACAGAAATTTAAGTCCATAAAAGGAAAATATTGTCAATAGCCATATAAGTCACACATACAGAATTTGTGTGACATTGGCATGATTATTTAAGGCCTAACTGTCTCATGGGAAAAATCATGTTTCTTTTTCACGCTTTGTTAGGGAAGATACATAAGAGAGTCCCTTTGGGTCTTAACACTGATTTTCCTACTCCCACCAAAAAAAACCCCAAAACAACCACCCAATCAACCAAAAACCCACAACTTTTCTGGGAAGAAAATTTATATCAGAAAGCAAATATCCAAATCAAAAAGGTGTAAGTTATCTTCATTTTGCTAGACTTCTGAACAGAAGGCTCTTCAGAGTTTTTCACTTTTCTTGTTTTCACTTGTTCAGACAACACAACATTAAGAAGTATCAGTTGCACAACAACTTGTTTTAAGCAGTAAAGGGTCGTATAAATTGTCTCTCATAAAACAGAAAACTGATGCTATACTGGGATAAAGGTAGCTTGATAGACACACATACACTCACCAAGAAGTCCTTTTTTCACAAATTATCTTCAGCTCAGGTAACTGAAATAAGGCTGAGAAGTTGTATTTCACTGCTCTGCTGATACAGTGATTATTAGGACACTAAGCCCTTCTATCACTCTAACTATTAAAAAAAAAATCCAATATAGGACATCCAGCAGCATACATCCAAAGTAATCTAAGTTATTTCAGAATAACATGAAGTTTATGGTTCCCAATTAGTCTTTCATGTGCTTTCCTTTCTTAAATCCTTTTCTACTTGGTCACTAAATTCCTTTCTCAAAATTCACTTTCAGTCCTCTGCTATGGGATCCTCCCTTAGGAATCAAATATTTTCTTATTGTTATTCAGAAAAAAAAGAAGGAAAAGTAATGCTGACGAAGATTAAAAAGATCTCTTCATGCTCTCGTGCTCTCACTACACTTTTACACTCATACATTCCTGTCTCCTTGCAAAATGCTTTTCTTTTACACACGTGTGTTACAGTTTTGCCATAGAATACTATACCTGTCAATCTCCAGCATTTTTCTCCTTTCTTCACCAAGATTAAGTTACATTCTTTAAATTTTGCTTAAGTAAGGAAAGTTAGCACACTTACAAGCATATATTATATGTACATTATATGTAGCTTGTATACTAAAATACTTTCTATTTTCATGAGAAATTTAAACAAGGGGAAAAACAAAGAAGTCTTCCAACATGAGAAAGGCTTCAGCTGCTATTATTACATGGCCAGTACCAGTACACACATAGTTTATTGATTTGTTGAATCATAAAAACCTATTTTTAAATTTTATGTACTGTAAATTTTATTACTTTATACTTAGAGAACTAAGAAACAGGTCTTCAGTGTTTCCCAATATAATTCAAAGAGCAAATTAAAATTAATTTTCAAGGGTAGCTTATTAACTATTAATTAGTTCCCACATTACCACTATACATCACAGACAAATAGGCTGCAAGGGAGAAAGGATTCTATCTTTCCCTTATCACAAATCTGAGCAGCAACTCTGTCTTTGCTGTGCTTTCCTGTCTTGCTGTAAACAGGTAGGTTTCACTGCCCTTCCTTCTGGCATTTTCAAGCCCAGGCACCAGAATTAGAAAGATAAGACATAATACACTTCAGATCACTTTTGTGAACAGTAAATGACAGATGTGGGTTGACCCCACCCAAACGATTTGTCACCGCACCCAGTGAATAAGCACATCAGCTGTTGTTCCACTACAGTGATCAGCAATTAACTATTTAACAAATTTTTAGCAATAATTCTTTAATGGCAGGATTTCTAACATCCCATTGACATAGAGGGAATAATTATACAGTGCTGCCAGCACGACTGGTGCTTTCACCAGAGCAGATCTGCACTAGCAGCCTAGCTTCGCTCTGAAGCCTCTGCAAATCATCCCATCCCATGCAGGCAGAGCCCTGCAGGGAGGATGCAGGGCATTGCCAGCAGATGGAATTCTTCCAGTTCAGTGACATCTTCTCCCCAAGGTGCATTAGCACTCCACTGGTATAGCTGCATGCACACAAGGGCTTTTGCCAACAGAAAAGGGCTTTCTTTCCTCCTCTGTGCTTTAAGGCACTGCAAATCAACCTAAAACTCTGTAGGTTGTACCACATGCAGATGCACTGAATCATGAGTAAAGCTTGTATCAGCAGCTACACTGGCAACACAACAAGCAGCCCACAAACTAAAGACGCCCTTATGCTATCATAACCTTATATGCTACATACATATTGACTGTTTATACTTCTATGTAAAAATATAAAAGATCTTCTGCATGTTTGTACATAAAGTTAGTCTTCTAAAAATACGTATTGCAGGGACACAGTTCCTATCTCAAAAATTTTATAGCAAAAAAAAAAAAAAAGAAATTAGTCAAAAGACCAAGTTTTTAAGGGTTCTAGTATTAATCATGTAATTCAGCTTTTTTCTTTTTTTCCTTAGATTAAATTATGTTGGAGGGTTTCCTTTCCTTATGCAAAATTCTGAAGAAATATGGAATGAACAGCAAAACTGAAGGCAACCAGAGGAAAAGACTGCAACAATGGAGGAGCCAGAGAAGCCTTTATACAGGACAGATGCCACAGGGCAGAAGGGATACTGAGTCACCACAGAAAAGATTATCCTTGTTCAGGAAAACATGGCTTCAACAAAGGACTTCCCAGACTCTAAACAAAAGTAACAAATTCAAAGCCACCATCTACAAATCACAGAAAATGACCTTAAATTCTCTTGGTCCTGACAAGACAAGGGCTGGTTATCTGAAACCACTCACATTCCTCTGATCACTATCAATGTAAGTCAGTTCAAGAACAAAGCTTTTCTTTAATTTTAAAAAAGTACATATTGCTTTCTCTGAAGACTCAGATGCAAGCCTCAAGTCTCTAGAATGAAGCTGTCAGCACGCATTGCTTCAGGTCTGCAGAAACTGCCAGCACATTTCTTTTCTGTGGCAACTAAATATTCCTGCTACTACTCACCTTCTAACCTCAAATCTATGTATTTGCCTTTTTAGCTACTGTTAGCATACACCACCATCCAACAACACTTCAAAAGCATGCTCCTGCTGCACAGCAGCCAGAAACAACTAGTTCAAGCATGCACCAGTTTGGAAATGGCTTACAGATATTATTCTAGTGGGGTTTATTACTGAAATGATTATCTTAAAAAGCATCTGTTTTCTTTCCAGGCTCTTTTAGTCTCCAGAGCTGAACTTGAAAATAGTAATGCCTTGAGTAGCAAGGCTTTTTGGTAAATTAAAATCCAGAAGTTAAATACAAGACTTGAAATTGTACTCATCATCCTTTTGTCCAAGCCACTACTAACTACAAAAACATCTCAGAGACAAAAACTGAAAAATATGACAGTCATAAGAAAAGCATTACACCAATTTTTATTTAATGTTCCAAGCCAAAGGCCAGATCCTTGTAAGTTTCCTCTATATCCCATAACAACTTCAACATGCCAAATCATGATCACTTCTGAACAAGCATTTGAGCAATCCACATTTGCTAATTCTTGCTTTTACTTCCTCAATACTACTGCTTGACAGTATTTAAGAGCTAGTTAGCCAGTACCTTTATAAACACTACTGAATATTCTCAGACAATTAAGTATTATATAAGATAGCAACCTTGGTAGTTCAGCAAGTACTCTGAAAAATTAAAAAATAACGCAGTTATTAGATAACAGGAATTCTGTAACTGATACAAACTCTTAAACATATTGAAGGATTATCACTAAATGCTGTAAAAACTGTCTCTTTGCCCTGTCTTTAATGTTTTCTAAAGTTATCCTAAATGCCTACGGTAGCCTCACTCTGTGCAAGAATAAGTCTAGTCCTCCCTCACAGTCCCCATGTTTTGTCTTGCTCTTCCCCTGTGAAAAACATAGCAGTTTTCTGTTTGTATGATGCTTTTTTCTTGCACATTGCCAATGTTTACTACTTTTAACACTTGTGTTCCCTTGTATGTTCCTCCAGTCCCTCTGCACCTTCCTACTCCCATTGACTCCATCTTTGTCACTCTCACCCACTTAGAGGCTATTTTGCCTGTGAAGTCCACATCGCTCCCATCTGCACAGTGACCATTAGTTCACTTTAGTGTATCAGTGTTTGCGTCTCAAAATCTGTATTGTTCATTCTTTGCAACTCTCTCCTACTGCAAAGTGGGCCAACTTACAGCCCTACATCATTCAACATATAACTCCCAACAACTTTATCGACTCCCACTCACATTGGGATGGAACAACTCCATGAACATAAACACACTTCATCCTTATTCAACTAACTTCTTTGCATTTGATTTCTCCTCATATGCAGTCCAAGCTGAATTTCTCTTCTGTGTGGGGCAACCAATTCACTCTTCCTGTCCAGCTCCTTCCTCCTCCAAACTTGCTGTATTTCACACTACTTTCAAGATGAGAACGGAAAGTCTCATCATATTTTTATCTTAGCCTACTGATTCTTCACCTGCTACAATTCCCCCACTTATCTTACTTGAAATATGAACACAAAGCAGACATTTGTAGGAGAGAATAAATTATGTTCTATTCAGTGTGTCTTCTTTTACTTATTTAATAACTTAGGTTTTGTGACTATTATCCATATCTTCAAACATGGAAAGCTATTCTGCCTGCATATACTTTAATCAAGAGGTGGACTGAATCACTCTCTAGAGGAAGTAATCCTTTCCTCTGGGATTAAATAAGTTACCCTCTGTGTCAATTACATATACAAATATACACACACACTCTGCTCCAACCACATTCAAAAGCAAACCCATCCCTAACACCCATTTTGTCTTTCCAGTAGCCCTTCCATTATTGCCTGTATTAAAGCTCACTGAACACAATGCTGCAAATTCTTGCCTTGAACTGTTCTATTCCAGCATTTTGACCCAACTTTAGTCCCTTCCATTCCACCAAAACTATTCTTTCCAAACCAGTCTAACATAATCATTTGGAGCCAAGTTCACAAAATGAATCAATCTCCCCAGCTTCTATCTACCTAACTCTTCCTGAATCCACATGTTCCATTGACATGCCTTTTTTTTTTGTTCACTATTACTACATACACGGTTTTCTAATTTTACTAGTCCCTCTGCATCTCTATCCTGCTGCAAAACAGACCAGCTCAGAGCTCTACACCATTCAGCGTGTACATGCCACATCCCCAACATCTGCTGAGTAGAAAGTAATCTAGAAAGTGGTAGCAGCTCACAGTTGGTACCTCACCTGCTATCTCTTCAGAATCTACCTTCTTTCTGTATTCACAGTTGTAGCTGTGTATCTTCATATTTAAGCTCTAGCTAACCGTATTTCTGTCCAGCCAACATTCTTTCACTCCTTTCCTGAAAGCTGTTAAGCTTCACAAAATTATAACCATATACTTGGTTTCACCTTTGACTTACAGCTTAGATACTAGATCTAGATGAGAAAGCCAACTAAAGACCTTTTGTTTTTCTTTTTGGACAAGATCCAAGATACAGCCTTTTCCATCTACCCCAAAGGAAACCTTGCAAGACAAGGGAAGTCTCGCATGCAGTTCAATTCTGTTTAACTTTTGGGTGCCATTTTGCCCTCTCCAGAATGATTGAGAACACCTTCTTCTGCTGACTATTGTCTCATTAGACACTACCCTCCTCTATATTACTGCTCCAAGGTTCTCTGTTTCCCCATCAGTCTCTAATGCACCAGGGGGGTGGGGGCTGATGGTGTGTGTGTCAAGTGGAAAACAAGTTTCGTTAACACTATTCGTTTATTCACATTTTACACACCACCTCTCAGATCCTCTGAGTAGGTCAAGCTACCAATACACATCACTAATGCTTTCTTATTTTTCCTCAATACTTAGTGGCACTAACAATAAAAATCTGACCATTTCTCAAGGACTGGTATTTTGAGAATACTGACTGTCATGCTGACAAAATACTTTCCTCCGTTGCTTTAGTATGGAGCCTTTGTATTCTAAAAGCAGCTACTATGACAGAATCGTAGGATATAATTAAGATTCCTATGTGTTTTAAAATATGAAGGATAACCCAGGATGTTATCATGCAATAGAGCTCCTATTGCAAGAGTTTAGTAATTTAGACTGGTGGCTAGTTTATGTTAAAAGTGAGGAGAGTGTCTTGTGCTCACTAGATCTCATTTTATTTAATTTAAAAGAACTAGGCAATTTCCCCTCCCTCAGCACATAATGCAGATCAAGGCTGAGAAGGATCTAAAGTAATGCTACAGCTGCTTAGCTCTTCCCTTGCACTAAGTTCTGCATTCATTTCTGCTCTAGTCTGTATTTCTATTTTATAATGAAACATACAGCCTAGTTATTTATAGGCTTTCTAAGGATTAACTACACACTCATAAGAATAAATCCTCAAGAGGTTAACCTCATCCTCTTAAGCTTCACACACTACAATCCTAGAGATAGCTGGCAACCACAGCCAAGAGAGAAAAAATAATCCCACATCTTGCTAATCCTTTAGCCAATCACCTCATGCAACAGTGGAGAGGCCTCTCAGAGGCCAACAACTCAATCTATCTCAGGAGCACTGTCAATCCAAAAGATATATATTTCACTGAATCATTAGCAACCCACCTCAAAAGGCAAAATAAGGCATACCTGGCTTCTCAGTGGTATGCTGAAATCATGCATCAAAAATGCAATGCCAAAGAGAGTTTTCAGTTTGCTGTTTGCATTTCTCATTCATACAGTTAGCATATTCTACTAATTAAACTAGTTTATTGAGTAGAAAGTAAATCTAATAAATTTTGCATTCACACCTAGACATACCTATTCAACTGTCCCTTACAATCTTCTGGACAGAGCCTATATCAAGAAAACAAGGCACCCCTCAAAAAAACCAAAACCAAACAAACAAACAAGAAAAAACCACCCACAAAGGAACCAAAAAACCCTTTCAAGTTAAACCATAATAATCTACCTAATTATTTCATACCATGATCTCTATTTTTCCTTAACCCCAGAAGAGGACACTGCCCAGCTGCAGTAATGCCAAGGATTTAGTTATGGGTGCACTTATCTTTTTAGTCAAAGGTTTCTGCTTTGTTTTTTATTTATCTAGTGAAATTGCTACTTCATTCTAATACAAATGCTTTTTTAAAAAATTGAAAAGGAGGTTGTTTAGCCACACTGCTACCCCATGGCTGAAAGTTAAAGCCTTCAAGAACATGCAGAGTAAGTATAAGGTCAGCGGTATGACTCTTAATAATCCAATATCATCCATGTTTTTTCCTGAAGTAAAAATTTTTAATCAACACATAGGATTAGCACTGCTTGCAAGCTCACTGAGTCCAACTATGTCACTTTTTTTTAAAGAGGTGTCAATTTTTTCATTCTGCTTTGTACATACTTAATATACACTAATTCCAAAGCCTGGCTTTGGACTTTGTAGGCAAATTCTCTGAAAAATCTCAGTCCTGTGAGACTCTAAGTCTCTACCCTCACAATCTGTCCTCTAATAGGCCACCATCTTGTTAACTGGAAATAAAAAAAGTATAAAATAAATAGTTCAAAACCATTTTGCATTTCAAAACATTATTCCCAGTAATTAAAGTCTTTGTTCCCTTCCAAAACAGCACAGCAGAAACAGAATTGCTTTAACTCAAGTAAGCTAATTGCAAAACTCTTGAATTATCTAGTGTAAGGAAACAGTGGCCTATATGGACAGAAAGGAAAGAGGGGGAAAGAAGCCAAATTCTGAAAAAAATCCAGAATTTTATTTAGTCAAGAGAAACCACAGAAGTGAACATGAGCTAGGAAAATTAAACTTTCCTTCCATCTTCAAAATTTATCAAACATAAGCATCCCCAGTAACATGACACCAGAGGCTACTCAATTGCATCCTCTACCGTTACAAATTGGTCCAGCCTATTTGCATTCTAAAAAGAAGTTTCATGACCTTTCATGCTCATAATAGGTATCTAAACTGTTAAATTACTGTATCTTTTCTTATCTTGAAAGGCCTTAGCAGCATGGCCTTCCACAGTTCTTTAAGTTGGGTCCCTGAACAATACTGACAGCTGCTATCAAACTGTGCCCTGCTCAGCCTCAGTGCAGCTGCTGCTTGTAGGAACAGACAAGCCTCTGATGTGTCCTCCCCTCTGGGGAAAGGGCTTGACACCCTTAGTGCTCAGTGAGGGGGAGCAAAGGTCCACTGAATTGTCAACCTGATTTTACGCTATTCAGATTTTCCAGGACACACACCATCCCTTTCAAACAAAACCAAGCATATGACAGAGCATGAAACTTATTGTGCAGCACAAGATAATTATTGATTAATAAGACCACAAAAAAACACTGGGATGTAACTCTAATTTTAGCATTATGTATACACATCTACATGGTGTAACAAACTTTGTGCCCAATCTGTTAATGTCGTCATTCACGGTTTTGGATTTGTATCACATTATTTGGAAGCCTTTCATAAGACACAGGAAAGTATCTCTTCAGGTGAAATATTAGACAATTAAAAACCAAAAAAGGTGGAGGTTTATATTCCTGCTTCCAAAGAACATCCCTCCACTCTCAAAAAAAAAAACAAAAAACCCCAAAAAAATTAATTGCATGTGATACTTATGGCTTTTAAAAGACTAGGTTGTGCAGACATAAAAAGAAGTAAATTACATGCCTGAGAGAGCAAAATTCAGTTTGTCTAAGTAGCTCTATCCCAAGTGGAGCAAGAATGTTTTTAAATATATTTTAATACATATTTCCTTTTGCTGCATAAACTCTTCTTTAGAACTAGTTCATTAAGAAGGGTTTCCATTCCATTTTCATCCTAAATAAGTCATTCGTTTTAAAAAATACAAGAAAGTACAGTTCAGTCTTTGTAAATCAAATACTACAAGTGTACATGTGCTGTATTTCAAAGATCAAATCAGGTATTCATAAAGTAATTCATTACACAAGCAAACCATAGAGGAGAGTCTGACAAATACAGATGTAATTGTGTTGGGTTTCTAAGATGTGATTAGCAAATCAACTAAATAACAGTCAAAATTTGATACGAAGGAAAAACAGCACAGATTTGAAGGGGGGGTATGTTTATGCAAAGCTAATCTGTCAAGTGTAATAAAGCAGCTTGAATAAAATTTAAGCTGAAAATCCACCGAAGCTCCCCATTTCAGGGAGGAAAAGCTATTAAAAGGAAATGAAGGTCACCCTCCCAGTTTATTTCACCTAATTGACTGCCAATAGCTTACCACAGGCAAACCAACTGCAGATCTGCAATTGAGAAACTGATGAAAGGAGCGTTTTCAGGCTGAGGCTCATTCTTTTAATCCTCCCTCACTCCCATTTTTTTTTTTTCATCTCCAGTTGGGATGTAATTTTAAGCACAGATGGATTAACTGGTTCCATTGTCTGTAGACGTCACTGGACTATGGCACTGTTAATCCGTACAGCAGCATGTCTAATTATCATTACAAAGTGTCTGAGGGAACTCTAAAGACCAGCAGGGCATCTTCTCACAAGCAATTAACATAAATTGATAAATGAGTAATTTGAATCTGCTCAAGGCAGATGAATTTTATGAATAAAATCAGAAAGGACAGGTTCTTGTTTCGGCTACTCCTTTCACTTAGTCTGGAAGGGCACAAAACATGAGAAATATTCTACACTTAGTGGCAGGGGAAATGAACTCATACAGTGGAAGCAATGTATGGTTCAAAAAGTTCATTAATACAAAGCAAATGACTTGTGATTGACAACCAGTCACAAGCAAGTAGTATTAACTTTTTTAGCATATTTAAAAGCACATTCTTGGTGAAAGGCTATTAGAACACTGTGTCAGACAATTAATACTACTTCAAAAGCAAGTGAAGTTTCTATTCAGTAGCTTGCTAATTTAAAATTCATGAAAGATTCACAAGAGAGGGGAAAAAAAGAAGAATGAATAGTCATACAGGCTCCAAGAACTCAAGTGTCACAAAAAGCAAGAGGCAAAAGTGACTAGATCAACTGACATTCAAAACTTATAAATAAACAAGCAACTCTCCTAATAATTACATTTCTTGCAGGAAAAGTTTTGTTACGTGCAGCATTGCTGAATGAAATGATGTTCTGACACAGTAAACTATTACCTTTGCTCCTGCTAAAATTGTGTGAAGCACAAACACTTCAGCAACATTAGACATCAAAACATTGTTAGATATCAAGACATTAAGTTTATTTTAAAAATAGCAAAGCTGTAAGGTATAAAAGCAAGTTATACACACTGTAGGAGGTAGACCTGGAAGGCCACGTACCCCGATGATGGCATTCAGTTCAGCCATGGTCACTTGTTTGGCACGTTCTACAGCTTGGGCCACTTGTTGCTGATGCTATTAAAAGAAGAAAGGGTATGGGGAGGAATTTTTTTTAAAGTATTAACCACACCAAATCAAGCCAGGATCACAAACATTTGAATAACCGGTTTGAATGCAGAAGCACTGCCTACCTATTGCAAGACATCTTATGCAGGTAAAAAAGGTAACAGTGCCCTATTTATCACCTGTTCAGAAGGAATCGAGCCCTGAAGGCAGACAGTTTATCTCTTACCCCATGCCATTTTAATATTAATTTTCTCTCAAATGAATAATCATTTTAATTGAGGTGACAGGAAAATAATGTCAACTTCATGCTAGTGTCAATTTTAACATTTATATACTCTGTGCCCATACAACAGAATTTACCAAAATTTCAAACATGGAGAAGTGCTTCACTGAACTCAAGAGTAACAAACACTATCAACTGTAGAGTTTGAAAATAACAAGCTCCAAAATGTAACAGCAGCTGCCCACAGTATGCTAAAATCACAGTCATTCAGATCAGATGTAGGTTTATAACCTTAAACAGTGTTTTGCATCTTAGCTAAATACTCTCCTTTACACTAAAGTTTGATACCAATTGTATGGAGAAGATAAGCTTGCTTATTTCACTAGACAAACATTTACAACTGAATATCTAATAAGCAATCACCATGATCAGAAATGAAAGCATTTTCTTGTATTGGTACTATTTTACCGAACTCCCACTTTCCTCAGGCAATGAATGAGGCTGAGCCATTCTCATCAATTTGAAACACAGATTTGTTAGACCAAATTAGCAGGGGGTTTGCACACTTCAGCTCTAACAGATGTTCCTTACACTTGTGTATTGTGATGAAATTAACATCTTAAAACTAGCTAATTTGCAAACAGAAAAACAACATAATTGCACTTTAACAGCTGAACAGTTTTACTTACTTCCTGAGACAAAAATGGGATGACTTGTGCACAAATTGTATTCAATCTCTTGGCGATTTCTGTCTACAGAGGAAAAGTATTTTGATTAAAAACTGTTTTAGAGGTTTTGACATACATTAGCTAGTATGCAGAATTATATTAAGTTCAGACAATGAAAAAAGTAACAAAAAATACCCATTTTTCATTCTATTGCAAATGTAAATACTTAATATATAAGCCCAGATGAGTAAAGAGATTTAGTTAGCTACTCTAGGACATCTGTCATGTCTAAAGCACCTAATCTGTAGACATATTCGAGCACAAATCTGGTCCTTGTATAAAGTTCATTAACAAGTAGAGCATTTTTGAAATCCATTAAGTCCCAGTTAAAGCCTTTTAAAAGGTAAATTTATTATTACTCAAATTATCAAGGAGCATAACACAAAGGTGACAGGCATGGAAGAAAAATACTTCTTTCATGACCAATTTTATGTGCGTATTAGAAGGTAAAATTATTTTTACTGACAGAATCACACCATCACGAGTATGAAAGAAATACCAAAACAGAACTAAGGAAGAATGGAGACAAAAAGTAGAGACTTCAAAAATCCATATTGAAAGAGAATTAAAATATTGCAGACAAGACAAAAAATCAGATCAGAAAATGTGATAGTCAATAACAGCATTAACCCATAAAGATATTTCTGGATTTGCTGGGAGTTGGACAAGAGATGACTGCTGAGAATCATTAGGCCTTCTATGAAATGGCAAGTATTAAACCTGAGCAAAGATAAATTCAAAGAAGTCAAACTAAAATGTTGCTAACTCTTCTGCCAAGCCTTTTCCTGAACCTTCCCACCATTCTGAGTTTTTTTAGAAGACACTAATGTGTTGATCCTTACATATCAGTCACACAATAATTAGGATACAAAAGCCACCCTCTCCTTTTATGTCTCAGCAGACTGGTGATCTGGGATCTAAACCAGCAAGTTTTAATACCTTTTTCCCGACCTCTGACAGACACTAGTAAAGTACATGACAGCATCTAGCGTCCAGATTTGTGAGACTTGTAAAACATCACTAGTTTCTGACATGAACCACTCCACCTGACCAAAGCCTGGTATTTGACACAACCACTCAAGTTTTGCAGTTCTGTGACAGCTTCTTCCTAGGATAAACAGACAAAAACTAACGACAGTGAAGCAACAGTTACTTTAAAGCAAACCTTCTCTTCCCTGAAACAACTGTTTCAACTGAAACAACTATAATTTCACAGAGTACCGCAGTGGTCTGTTTCTATTCCGCTTCATGACCATAAAATATCCATAAATCCATGTTTAGCCTTTAGTACTAGTACCACATACATACTAGCAAAGTCACTAATAGGAAGTTAACAGCTTAACTATTATCAGTTATCAGACTTAACTATTATCAAATCTGCTGGTACTTCTCTATTAAAAAGAAAAAAACCCACACATACTAAAGGGTATTTTTCCACATACCTACTATATCCCTCCAGAAAGCAGGGTAAGTCAGCTATGGAAAGAAAGTCTGTTACAAAGCAATCTGTTTGGCTGATGTTTAGCTAAGATGTTTAGGATCCAAGGAGCTAACTGCCCTAGACCAGTATTACCTTTGTTTTTCAGGACAGAAGCCAAGATAATCATAGCAGGTGACAGAGAGGAAAGAAAAAGAATAAAGTAAGAAACTCATCTGGTGTCTACTGAAAAGTTCTTTGGCCTGTATGGCCTACGCAAAAGTCTTCCTATTCTGAGATAAGTATCCTTACTGCTGCTGTAAGAAAAAAAAACTCCAACCTTATAAAATATGGAAGTTGTCCACATTATTGTTTTTTCCTGCCCAAGTCCTAAATATCTGAGCTTCACTATAATAACACTGCAATAACATAGCACACACGTCACAGAATAAGCAAAAGAATGCAGTATCACATGATAATTACCAGTCTCAACGCAGGTCAATTAGATTTTATTTATTTGTTTTCTGAAACAGAGGGCATAATCAACCCTTTCCATGTCACTCTTACTTTAAAATTTTTGTCTCAGTACTATCCTGCCTGACTTGATATCAAAACAGAAAAACAAACAAACAAAAAAGTCTTTCTTAGTTTGTCTTTACCAAAGCTGGACATCATTGATGATCGTATATGAACAGCAACCTTAATTCACCCACAGTGCTAGGTAAACTTTTATGTACATGCCATAAATAAGTTTGAGATTTCTTGACATTTTTACGGGAGCCAACTAAGAGACATCTACACTGAAGAGTCTATTCTAAACATCATAACAAAAGACTGCTTACATTAGAAGTCAGTCTGCCTACTAGAATTATTTCACACATGTAAATAAGGTACTTATTTATCCATTTTAGAATTTCATACATCTCCTGTTTGCTGCCATCAAATGTTAAGTAAGAACTATTCTTATTCACTAACATGTTAAAAAATATTTGTTGTCTAGTAAGTTGTGAAAATGAGGTTTTAATGCACAATTCACCTAATCTTGCCAATTACAAGTTGCAAGAAGTTGTTTTCATAATTGAGAAAAAGGAACATTTGTTACTTTAAATATAAACCCATATAAACTGTTCAAAAGGCATTCACCTTTTAAGTTAAATACCTTTGAGTATACAGGCGCATGCATGTGTGTGTGTCTACATTCTTTCTTGAAAGCAAAACCCCTTTCTGAAAGTGTCAAGGAGTTTCGTGAATCAAGACTAGACATCAGTAACTGGTATCATTAGAATAAACCACAGATTTGGGGCTCATGAATCTGAGTCTTAAAATAAAGGTACTTATCGCCTATTTCTAGAGGCCTCCCAATATAATATAACTATTATCTAACTATTGATCTCCAGACATATAGAGAGGTCAAAAGAATGAATAAACAAAGGAAATTTTGCAGAAAGCTGCTTGAATATAGACTAACATGACTAATCACTCATGTTCTTTGGCTCCTTGCTAAAGCAAACTGCAGAAGCCTGCATCTCTCATGAAAGCCCTCAGAGCTCTATGGCAGCTCTTAGCAAAGCATCTGAAGTGTCCTTAATTGTTT
Organism: Platyrinchus mystaceus; assembly: GCA_035041135.1. Lineage (NCBI taxonomy): Eukaryota > Metazoa > Chordata > Aves > Passeriformes > Tyrannidae > Platyrinchus > Platyrinchus mystaceus. The sequence goes on along the minus strand of JAWWLV010000100.1, from coordinate 36,723,289 downwards.
GTGTTCTTAATGCAGAACCTCTTGAATACATTCATTTTCAATAGAGAACTTGAGTGTGGGGCTCATGAAAGAATAACAAAACTACATCATTCACTGGTTCTTGCTGTTGTAATGACTGTCTTTTGATTTATTTGCAAATGACAAGCTTGTCAGACCCTGACTGAAGTGCTACCCTCCTTTCTGAAGTATCATTAAAAATTAAGATGAAGGAATTCAGCTGCATTTTGTAAAATTAAGTTGAGCTGATGGATTTCTTTTCTCTTCACTCAAGTAATTTTTTTTGTCTCTGTTCCATTTAGTTAAGGACTTAAATGTTTTGACCTAACCATTGCTAAACTCAAGTGTTTGTACTTAAGTTTGTCTCTTGCTAAAGTGAATTCTTAACATAACGACAAAGAACCAAGCAGCCAGACTAGTTACTAAATACACTTATTTAAATAATGCATTTTACTAAGCCGTTAAGAAAGTTTTTATATATTACTGCAAATTTTTTCCTTCTGCGTTGTTAGAAAAAAGTTCAGAATTGTTTTCCTTTACAATAGTCTATTCTAGATAATTTTGCATTTTGATAGCCTGTACTTTCCAAAGCACGACATATGATATACTTAAACCTATGTGATTCCTTGGAACGTACAGATTTTTGCACTGGAATGAAAAGAAGGAAGTATAATACAGGTATCCAAACTATTTCACACCATAATAAATACCCATGTGTATGTAAGTATTAATTCTGCAAGCCCTAGCTTATGGGAACCAGCATTCTCAATTCTGAGTGAAGAATGCAGACTTTCTCTGAGGAAAATTAGTTAATCATGTTTCAGCTTCAGAGGTTTTGACGGTAATAATTTTGGTTTTGCTCCAATCAGTGTCTACCAATATATGTCCCACTAGTAATTTTAGTTATAGCATCCATGGCGATTTAAGGCAAAAATTAAGTCTTACAACACATTAATTTCAGCAATCGGTTGTGCTGCAACAGCTGCTCTATTATTAGTGCTGAGACTCCTCAAAGGTGTCCAGACCTTATTTTACAAAGCAATGCTCTGCTAAAAATGTCCATTGTATGTCAAAAGCTTGTTATTCTTTCTTGCACTGAAGTTCTAGTAACACAAAGTTAGATCAGATTTGAAAGCACTCTATCATCAGTTCTTAAGGATGGGTTTATGTATTCTCATTTATTACATTTGTATTTACTTTATTATTTTGACCAATTTTTAGGATCAAATTTGTAATTAAATGAAGAAAAAAACAGCTTAAGAGCAACATAATTAAAGCAAGAAAACCCAAAGTTCTGATGATACCAAAAAGCACATCCTCATTCATTCTTTTCATGCAAAAAAAATCAAGAGAATCAGTCTCTAATGCATAGAAATGAATATACTGTCAAATCATACTCACAAAAGATTTAGAAGGTAATTCCTAAGCATTTTGCTTTTGCTTACACTTTCAACATATAAAAAGCCAAGTAAAACACTGAACTTCTTCTGGAGGGACAAAATGGACTTCCTGCCATTTACACCATGTAACTAATACACTGGATAGTAAAGGTCAATGCTGCACTTTTGGTCATTACTGAATCATTTGAGATTATCTGTGGTGGGTTGGGAAGAAAATCAAAGCCTATGGGAATGCTGCAAATGGCTTGACCTCAGACCGATTTTCATCTAACAGACGTGTGGATAAAGGCCCTCTTTATGATACATGCTTGACTGGTTTTTTTTTAATCCCTGTTCCAAGCCCAAAATCATTCAAATATCGAAAGACTTTCGAAATGTAGTAAGAAACTGCATGCGTTTTTTTTAATCTTGTGCTAAAGTTTACTACCCACTTAGCATTTTCATTTTTCCAGCAAAATCACTGAAACAAGCAGTACACTTAAACAATGAAACCTTTATTCTTTCTGTGGTCGATATCTTTGAAGACAACAAAAAGCACACACATTCACAGAGCAATTAGAGAAAAAGAAACATTTCACTGTGGTTAGCTCTCTGCATGCTTTGTTAGAACTTGCTACAGAAAGACTTTAGCACTTCCAAAAATTCATCACTAAGAACTGGGATGAGGTGATGTTAGAGTTATAATTAAATCTCAAAATTTAAATACTCAAAAGCTTCAAACGATTAAAGCTAGCATTCTGTGAACTTTGCTGTTCATGAGTTATTGAATCCAGGGTGAGCAATGAGATATGCATATATTATGAATGCCCTTTTATTTAAAATTAATACACTACATTCCATTTTGGCAATGGCTGCAAAAGAAAAAAGAAAGGCAACATGCCATTTAAAAGTTTAGGCCCCCATAGTACATCAATGTCAAACAACAGTGTGTCAACCTAAGACACAATTCAGGTAAGTGCCACTGCCAAATCTTCTTGTTCCCAGACGTGCTTTAAGATTATTTTATTGCTTGAAATTTAATTTGTTCCAACTCGCGTTTCCATGACAACGTTGGCTAACCCTGCAAATCATTTGGGTAATTGGATATCTTATCTTTCTATTGCTCTCAAATCCAATGATTCTAGAAGAACTGCAGCAGCCAATGAAATTTACAGGCCTCTTGAGCAACAGACTACTCACACAAGTAGACACATTCATCTCCCCTTTACCGCCATATTAACCATCCTGCAACAAACTGTGGAAGTTGGCCTTCAAACTATATTTTAAATTATAAACACTGTCATCACTAATATTCTCACCCATAGGGGGGAGTGGGAAGGTTTATTCTCAACATTTCAGTGACAGGAACAATCTCTGTATTTTGGGCATAAACTGCCAGTTTAGCATGACATATCATTAACAAATACAGCTTTCCCTTTGGCCACATTTGTTCTACTCATTTTAATTGTGAGATCAGTCACCCACAGCATGATGATATTAAAATCCTAGAATACTGGCATGAAAAATCTTTAGCAATGAAAAAAAACACAAACCACCACGATACTGCAAGTATAAATGGGGAGAGGAAGATGTAGCAGAAATATTAGCATAATAAAACCTTAAAACAACAAAGCCACAGAATGCTAGTTAGTTTCCAAAGTGAAATTAGTGGGTTTTAATGTAGTACCTAAACTGCATTTATCAGAATCCTCTTAGATATTAGTTTAAATTACAGAAAGGTCACATTAATTTAAACATAAGCACAAGACAACAGCAACACTTGCCAAATAACTACTACAAGTTTGGATCTCATTCATCCATAAAGGAAGTGGGTATATTTCAGATGTCTAATTTCAATGCTCTATAATAATAGAGAGAGGCTGTGTGTAACTCTCAATGAACCACTGTACACAACTGCCCATCCCATTTGCAGCTGTAAATCCTGTTGAAACCAAGCCAACAGGCAACAAAGAAGCTGTTGTCATGATGTCAAAGTGCTTCTTTCACATATCTTCACTATATCAAGTGTCTTCTTAAACCTTGCTAATCAGGACAGTTACCACATTTCTCCTTTAACTCAACTTTACCCCATCTTGCTCAAGCACTCACAACTACAAAAGGTGTGGTTATCCAAATTTTAGTTCCACTGTTTAGTTTCCATGCTAAGCTAGCTTTCAATACACACAGAAGCATTTAAATCTCTGAAGTGAGCACACAGATTTGTGTTACTTTCAAGCTGTTTTCCAGCACACACAGTTCCCACTTATATTTAGACACTGTGAGATACTGAGCGAGTCAGAGGCTGACTCCAATCCAGAAGAGGTCTTTCCCACCTTTGCTTCCAGAGGCACACTTTCTCTGAACCACACTGGAGACATTTGGAGACTTATCCAACAACTCAACAACTAGTCAGGCAGAAAACTACTTTCTATAAAAAGGTGGGAAAGGCCCAGCTTAATAGACCATTACATCAATGAGTTAAATAGACTCTCAGGAGGCATCCATCCAGTAGGAGAGAAGCCCAAAGTACCAAGAGAACCAAAATGAGAGTAGAGGTTTTTGGGAGAAACAGTAAGTTCTCAGATGAGTTCCCCTCTTCTCACATGATTACATTCCTGTGTGCTGTTACAATGCTCTAGAATCAGTATAGTCTCCAAAATTATCCAGCATGCTTTGCACTACTATCCTTAAGGACTTCATTTACTCTGGACAACTGAGCAACACTCCACTACACAATAACAGTGAGGAGGCAGAGAATAGAAAGTGAAAGGAGCCATAAAAAGCTCCTGTAACTGCTACACTCCTATCAGAAAAGAGCCCTGTTGACTCTTCATTCAGTTTAGGACATTATTTCAAAACTACTTCCTATTTTGCTCTCCCTCCCACAAGCCACATTTCAAATTCTGCCTATATCCTTTCAGCACTTGCCATACTGAGTCATTTTACTGGGATGGCACTAGAAAGTCAGAGCTTTTAGATATCTGGAGAAGTACCTGGAATCACAGAGTTTCTAAAAATTAGAGCATAAAGTTCCTCAATCAAGTACACATATTTACAGTATTCAAGTCAATAACTCCCAATCTTTATCAACATTCAACTAAGACTATAGTAGAGGTAGAATACGGACCTTACTAGAACAATAAGCACACCATCCAACAAGAGACACATTAAGACAAAGGCCTGAAATACAGGGGGGAAAGAATCAATAAGCTACAACAAGTACTTCATGTATAACTACCAAATTACACTTACTTAGTAATTCACATGTACTTTATATCTTAAATGTCATTTCACCATTTTACAATGCTTAGCATATTCACTATCCATCTATTCAGAAAAAAATATTAAAGGCTTTAAAATAGTGTTCACATAAATGCTTCACGTGCCATCAGGTGAACACTAAGGAATAACAGGTTAACAGGATTGAAAACACCTTTGATAGCAACTAGCAGAACTACCCATCACACAGGATTTGGAAGGAAGGTGAAAATAAAGGATATTTTCACTATGTAGGAAAAAGATTCACAAATCTTCCAGCAAAACTTTGGGAACATGACAGTAAGGTTCTCACGCATTATTTTTTATATATAGTCTGTTGCTTACAGAATAGAAAAAATAGTAAAGACACCATTTAAATTACATTCTAATACATAAGAGCTGACTGAAACTGTCCAAATAGAAAAAAATATGAAAAATGCAATCAATGCAGAGTTTATAATGATCATAAAAGGAAGAAAGAATGAAAAAGCCAGTAGAACTTGAGAAAAACAAATGCAGCTGGTAAGATCAGCTTTATAGAACCTGGAGAGAAGATATTTCTTTTCAAAACAATATTAAAGACATGGATGACAGTTAATAGATATAAAAATGGAAAAGGGACAGAGGAAAAATGGGAGGGATGGGATTGTGCCAAGAGACTAAATCCTAAATTCTTCACTGACTTCAGACAAACAGGAAAGCATACATGAAGTGGACTAGGTCCAGCGAGGCATATACAATCTTGTACGTATACAGCACAAGCACATATAAGCCATTAGTAAAAAAAAAGCTAAAGTAACGCTCCTGCTCTACACATTGGAATAGTCAGGTTTGATACCCTCAATCAGAAAATGAAAGATATGGTCAAGGGACACCAAGAAGGTCAGAAATCTATACTTTTTTGCATGGATCTTAACTATATAAGATTCATTACAAACCACATAATATATATTACTAATTATGAAAGATCAACATTGCAGCTTAAACAGCAAAGGAACAGGTGAGAGTGTTCCAAGTAAAACATCTTCGTATTGGCTAGGTCTGATGAAATACAAAAAGCACATTAGTGAAGACTGAGCAGCTAGTGGACACCTTGTGGAACCTCAAAAGTCAAAAGGACAGGAATCTATGAAAGAGCCTATCTGTGCCTAGCAGGCAGAAAACAACAAATGGAATAGCAAAGACATTCGAGCTTAATTACTATTCATCAAATTGGAGGTTAAAAAGCCTCTTATTCATAAAGATTTAAGTGAAACAGAGAACTAAACCACAGCTCAGAAGCATTTTTCAACAGTAAACATCAAAATTATGCAAAGTCAAAAAAGGTGAAGTAATTATGACTGAGGCAGATGATGTCAACATCTTCAATATTAATCTGACATTCACAATATTATTAGGACCAACACTAACACCACAGCCTATCTAAAACTTCATGGGAACATGGACAAGACTGCTTAACTATTAAACTGTGCATAGAGAAATCCTTTTCTGCAAATTAAGAAGTTCTGCATGCATGATAGGTCCAGTATTTTTCAGTATTTCCCACTAGCAAGCATAAAGATCTCTTCATTTACCCTAATCCTTAATTTGCAGAGAGTTTCAAGCTGAGAAAGACAGAATACATTGGAGAATGGCTTCAGAACTCACTTTACAGTGAATGAAAAAATGGACTGCAAAGCAAAAAGAAGGACAGGAATAAAGGCCCATAGCATGTCTAGACAGGAACATAAAGGAAAAGGAAATAATGGGCCTTAGGAAGGAATCTCTCTGTCACAGCACATCAGAAGTTGAAAATAAGTCAATAGTATGCTGTTGCAAAAAAGGCTGCCACCACAGCAAGCCATACACTAAGTAAACCTTCTGTGCTATTCAGCACTGCATGTCCTCCCCTGGAATACCATGTTGTACTTCAGCTGGGCAACAACATTCAGAGAATGAACCCTCGACTTTAAAGGTATGGAACATGGTTCTGGAAGGCAGGGGAATGATTTGTTCTCCTTATTCAGGGTGAAGAAAACACATAGCAAAGAGCTGAAGCTGCAGCAGAAAAGACTGAAGTCGTAACTGAAGAAGCACTTCAACAGCAAGGACATAAAAGCAATCTGCTACCTAAAGAGCTTGCAAGTTGCCACTACTGTTAAGACTTTGCTAACAGATAGGACAAGCACCTTATCAGCAATGACACTGGTACAGCTGATGCTGCTAGGAGGACACAGAGGTACTAGTGATGTGATTCTACAGTACATATTTCAGTTTAAAGAAACAACCTAAAAGCTTCCCATAGGTCTTGTTAAAGATTTTGCATTTGCTTAACTGGAAATTTATGTTCATCATTTGAGGCCACAGCCATCTGTCTGCAAAGTAATGGCTTATAACCTTATAACCAGTAACAAAACTAGAAATTCTGCATGTCTTTACACTCAAACTCACACTTGAACAGCAATAAATGTTTTAGCTTTTTTTAAAATAAAACAAATTTTGTTGTAAATGGAAACTATTGTGACAACAGTGCAAAAGAACAATCTTTCTCTAAGTTATTTCTCCAAAGAAATTTCGGGGTTTTCATCCCTTCACCCAAGGGACTTAATTCAAACTGCTATACTTAAAAAAGTTGAGATCATCATACCATGAAGCAGAGAGCACAGCAATTGAGGGGTTTAGAACACTTGAAAACAAATTCATAAACAGGCAGATTTCCACAGATCATAAAACCTACTCAGTTTCAGATGTCCTTTCTTTTTCTTGAGCTAACAAAAGCAGGTTCTCTCATAGACCTAATACCTAATCAAGATGCAGCTGAACAAGCATAGTCATTTTTGCTCCCCTTCTCCAAAACTGAAAGCTATCTTTTGTTTTTGCTTCCTAATCCATAGAAGGCTTTAAAATGGCACAAATAGAGATGGCAGCATTTTGTTCTCTAAATCAATTTTATCCTCAGCCATAAACTAGATGTTCCAGCACATAGAAAGAACAGTCCTTCCCTTCTAATTCAAAAATCCATACTACCATTGCCCTTGTAAACTGCTAAACAAGCAGTATTGGCAATTCACTTGTGTTCTGTAATATATTTACTGCAAATCCCAACAGCTTGCCTCCTAATGCAGTTTTCTATTGTGTCTGTTCTTGTCAATACACTGACTGGTCACCTTACAAGTAAGTTGCTTTGACCAATTGTTTACAAAACATCAAAAAGCTTCAACAGAAATTTCAAGATAAAAAAGACTGAACTGGAAAAAAAAAGAACATCCGTGCTGCTGGGGGAGAGAAACAAAACCAACAACAAATCCAAAACCCCAAACCAACTAAGTCTTACACCAAAACACAAACTAACCTCAGTTTTTCGTTTTGTTATCACATAGCTGAAAAGGATAGTTAGCTCTTTGCATCACATAAAAAGTACAAAACATTTTCAGTTAAGCAGCCCTGACACAAAGCTTACCCAACACTCCTCAAAGAATTTTAATCTTTAATTTAATCATCACTGCCAATTTGTTCACACATCTGAAGAACATAAAGAAAAGGTGGGAGCAACTTAGCCAATTCCCAATTAGTGATTAGACTCTTCTTAAACATTCTGCAGTTTCTCATTAGCCACAGAATACTATCACTATAAAAAGTTCAGTGAAACCTACCATATATGGATTAATTTCCTGAACTCATATAGAAAGCATATTTCTATAGGCTTGCTAACAACTGAAATAATACTTAACACTTAAAATGAAAAAACCCCAAACAGTCCACTCTGATGCTGCATCAAGACTCATACAAGCCTATGGAAACAATATTGAATTCTCTAGCTTGGAAATACAATCACAATACTTTCAATTGAAATTGGAATGGAAAGCAGCAGAAGAATAAAGGCAGGCAATGATCACCAATGCAGAAAGGCAAACTCCCAATTGCTGAAGGACAAAATTCTTCACAGTAAGGGCAGGTCAAACACTAGAAAGTGTCGTCCTGAGATGTAACACAATATTATCTCTACAAAAACTTTAAAGGTAGAAATTCACTAGAACATAGGTTGCAAGTTCAGGTTGAACATGGGACCAACTTGCAGGAACTTTAAAAGCCATGTCCTACAAGCAATCACAAGGATTAATCTATTTAACTAGCTGTTTTGACAAAAAAAAGGCTGAAATAATCTTGAATTCTCCCTGTCCACCTTTCTTTTTCCCCTTTCCACAAGGAACTATGTGAGCAACTACTATTGTTCAAATGCCTACGGAGTCCAACTAACAAGTGTGATGCAGAAGATTACAATAGCAGCATTTGACATAATTGTCATTAGATATCCCTAAATCTTACCCTAAATGGAAATATAATCTCATCAGTTTAATTCAAAATTGTTATCTTTTTTAAAGTAAGAGGTACCATGCAGTCGTCTCGTAAGTGCCAGTAAACCCAAAATTATTTTTAAAGGCTTTTACTGTCTGCCAAGGGTGATCTATCATACCTAAAAGATCCTATCTTCCATTTTGCACGGGAGATGCTACAATTTTACCACTTTATTACAAACAGTTAAGTAGAGAAGGAAGAAAAGCATTTCAAATGCTCAGCTTGATTTGGTGTAACAACCAGCACAAGGAGGAAAACTGTTAAGCTTTCCCCATAGATTCTGTTCTGACAGAAGGGTACTGCACATTCACACAGCATCTTCCCTCTTACTCTTCCTCTTATCCCCAAAATTACCAGGGCTTTTTTTTTTTTTCTTGCCTCCACTTAAACAGATGCACTAAGTACATCAACAGACATGCAGCAATGCAAGTTCCAGCAATACAAAAGAAGTTTAACAATGCAGCTGGTAGGAATAAGTTTCCTCTCTCCCTCTGGGGCTCTCTGAGGAACCTGAAATCTGGCAGATTTCAGTCTAAAATGAGAGATGATCAGGCAGTATTTAACATATGTACAGTGTTTACACTTTGACACACTTCTGAATTAAGTTGTACATGGAGTTGACATAATAGATGGTGTCTGACAACGTGGTTATCTAAAAGCCGCATGGAGACGTATTTCACAGTGCCCTGAATCTGTCAGATAATTCCTTCAAAATAATGCTGGCCTTGAGCTTGAAACATGGTTCAAAAGTCATGAAAGTTGAGGTCACCACCCTAGTCTTTTCTCCCCTTTCAAACTGGCAACTCTAGTTGTGGTTGAAATGGCTGCACTTCTGACACAACTGTACTCATTTAGAAAACAAATATTTGTAGAATTAGTACAATTTTTTGAGTGAAAAATACCATGTCACAATCAACACTGACATTATCTCTTTTAAATAAAACCAGTTTTTGCATGTCTTATGTGGCTGTGCAAACTGTAAAATGCTCTTGAAACATTCACTGTGCACCACCAAAACCTTAAAGAGTTTTTCATTCCAATAATTAAACCGTAGGAGAAAAAAAAATTATCTTTAAATCCCTTTCAACAGCACGGCCATCCTACTCAGAAGCTGTATAGAGATAACTAAGCTCCTTAATTCCCTCCTATTTAACCCACTCCTGAAGACTGATTTTCCAATGAGATATCATTAGAAGATTCTATCCTTCGATGTAAAGTGTTAGAAATTATTGCATAAAACAGTCCAGGCTAAAACAGCCATTTAACTCTTGTTACGACTGGTTAACACAATGCAGCTTTGGAGTTTGTGTACTTTTCTACAACAGACGAGGTACTGAATGACAGGTCTGCCTCCAGGCAGGTCAGAGAGATCAAAATAACCCACCCAAAGCGAAGGAAAACTGTTGGGATAGCAAAAACCCAGACACCATAAAAGTTTTTAAGTCTGTCAGTTGTTTCAGCACTGATGAATTATTTTTTCTTTGGCTGTCTGCCAGTAAACAAAAGATAATCTTGCACCTCAACAATCTAGGCACTAAATGTACGGGAAAACTTATCTTCTGACTTAGGACATAAGATGACAGGCAGAGCTGGTGAAAATAAAGATACACTGCCCTAAAAGCCAAGGACAGCAACTCTAAGTGCAGCAGGATTTTTAACACCGAAGCAACTCTACATCTTGGCACTGGTAATTGATTTATCTGCTTTGCCAGCCACAGATGTCATAGTGGGGAAAAAAATCTCACTTGGACAGTATAACACTGAAAAGAAACTTAAGATCACACCAAACATTCTTATTCTGTCTTCTTGATGTATATGAAAACAATACCTAAATCAACCTACTTCTAACTGACCAAATCCTCAGGTGCTTTTTTTCTGTTCCAGGAATGCAAAACTTGGTCAGTAACTGTTCACCATAAAATAATTTCTAAGAAAACAGTAAAAGTGTCCACATACAACATCCTCTTAGGAATTAATCTTTGAAATCCTTTAATAAAAGAAGTTTAAAAACATAGAGAAACAAGATGAAAACAAGACAAGCAAACAAACAAATCCAAATACAAACCAGCCACAAATATGTCAAAAGATTATTTCCTGGCCACCATTCAGCCAGCAGGTTGAAATACAGCAACACTTTCATTTAAGCACCCAGTTTTGCAATTAAACACCACAAAGTGCCAAAGCTAAAAGTTGGGAGGGAAGCCTTACCATGGCCATTTCTGGACTTAAATGTAACATATTCAAGTAGAAAGCTCTAACAGTACAGCTGCTTACGTACAGAAAGTTCACCTCAGATCTGTTTATAACAACATTCAAGTCCTGATTAATTCTATTTTAGTGAAATCATAATAGATTACTATATTAAATGAAGAGGGAACTGCTGACACAACTGTATCAATACAAGAACTCAAGCTTTTCATTTATATGCAGGCTAACTGCAACTACTTCATTGTATCTAAATGACTTTACCTTTAACAGTGATGTACACACCACACTCCATAAATAAACACTGCTGCAGTGTAATTTTTTGTTTTTCAAACAGCACCCCAAGCAGTCTGAAGGGCTTCATACAGAGCGAGTGCAACATCCAAATAGGAGGCAAACCTTAAAGATGTTAAAGCTTGTTCAGTGGTAAGTTTCCCCATCACTGCATTTTCCAGTAACAACAAAGATGTTGTCAGAAATGACAATTTTTCGTGTCCCCTGATGATGCCTTGCTAGCATTTGGTTATAAGCCATAAAGCAGGAATAATTTCAGCCTGTCAGGAGTCTAGCTAATGCCCTGTTTCCCCCTAGAGAGAATTCCTGTCAAACGTAATGAGAGTTCCAAAGGCCCTCTCTACAACATAATGAGCACTTAGGCCATGCTGGTGATCAGCCAGCAAAGAGCATCAATTTGAGCCTGGCTACACCCTTGGGGGTAGACATCACCAGTTAATAAGAATTATGATTACTATCTGTCAAAAGCCTCCTCAGAACTTATCGTTAGCTGTGGAAATTCAGAAGAATGTCATTGTTAGGCATTTTTTCCATTTCCTGTAATCTGAGACCACCTACATACTGAACTGCAACACCATATGGCATCCTCACTGCAGACATCTAAATCGAGAGTCTTTAATATAAAGGTGGTACTTTTACCAAAAATTACAATTACTTAACACATAAAAGAACACCATCTGAGACTCATATGCAGAGAAATGTACTTATGCATTCAAAAGCTTATTCTTTTCTTAACAGCATATACAGAGCAAGCATGCACTACTCTCCCCAACTAGAACCAACACAGGTATAATGCTCTGTCATAAATCTTACAAGCTTTCAAAGTATCACTGCATAACGGGTACATAATTATAGGTGCCATACATAGAGAACATTAAACCCTTACAATACACACATGTTCAGGTCAAAGTGGAAACCTTAGTTCTCACACACTTTGATCTTTTGGGTTTAATTGATTTTATCTAAAGTTAATTCCTAATACATTGACTGAAGCAACACATTCTCTTCAAATATCTTCTGAAAATACCATTCACTTTGCAGCAAATAGGCTTCCTATACAGATACTGGCTTTCTCACAGGTTACTGTGTGCCAAGAAGTTGTTAAGGAAAATAAATCCAAGAAAAAAATCTTCAAATAACAAAGCCAGGCAAAGTCACCACACAGAAAAACTGACACTCTTCTAAAGCACAAGACAAAAAAATTAGTTAAGGTACAATAGACAACGAAGCCGAACACTACAATAGCTGTTTCATCTACCTATTTGGCTCATTACTTAAAAAAAAAAAAGAGGTTGTCATAATACTTCTTTATTTAATGGCATTTTGCATTAAAAAAAGTGTACCTCCAAAAACAAAAAGAATACCTACCCTGCTTTGCAGACAGAAAGTTATCATGGAATTAAAATGCCACCTTCCCAAATATAAAATTTTTAGAGGAAAACAAAACAAAATAAAAAAAAAATCAAAGAGTTCAGAGTTACAAAAGCAAAATTCAATTCTGTAATTCACTTGCTTAATGAATGTCTTTGAATATACTGAAGATCTGAAGCCTGAACTAATCAATTTCTTCGCTGTGCCCTAGCCGGTCAGCCATGCTCTTTAATTTAATGAAACAAGAGTTTTAGATGAAACAGCACATACACATCAAGAAAGAATTGTATTGTTGCACTTTGAAATGTGTCCAACTGTGCAACTTCATCTAATGATAATTTTTTTAAGAGACCATCGATTTCTGAAAGACTTATTGTACTAGCATCTTGATGAAAAAGTGAATGTCAGCATATCTACAGAATACTTACACCCTGCCATTAATGCTTTATTTGGCAGACAATGACTACTCAATTGAGGGTCCTCTGGGCTGAGCAATCATTTAGCTTTTCTTCTCTTATGAGGTCCTTAGTGTCTTGTTCCAGTTCAATACTCTTTTTATTCACCATTATAGTGGCCATAAGTGTGAATTTTATGGGAACTTGCAAACTCATAGTCATAACTAGAGCTTTCCAAGTCACTAATCTCTTCATACCTTTATATGGCAGGGATTTAAGCAACTATCACTATATACGTTATACATGCATAAGATCATTTCTACATATCAGAGCCTCTACCACTAACAAAAGAAAAGCAATCCCCTCCCCCCAAAAACCCTAAATTTGTAAAGTACTGAATTATATTTTTAAAACCACAGACATAAGACCCTTCCTACTTACGCCAACATCTTTCAGAACCACTACAATAAAGGCCTTGTTGTTTAACCTAATCTACACCGCATTTGACAGGAAGTAGGCAAAGTTTTACTAATCATGGCTACAAATTAGGCTATTGATTCAGACACATAATACAGTCATCTGAACATAAACAGCACAGCTACATTTAAATGCACTGGAGAAACTGCTGATTTTGCCATTTAGAAAACAAAATGCCTTACCTGTTTGTGCATTTCAATGTTTAATCCATACGACATTTCATAATACTGCAAATAAATGAGCATACATTATTTTCTTATGATGATTTACATTGTATTAGGAGGTATTTACTGAAATAAAGATAAAACAAATACACTTACCATCACATAATGCCTCTGCATTTCTGTCTTTTCACTTGCCAGTTTCTCACATTCCAATTTAAGGCTACAAAACAGATCACACTTTAATGTAACTTATGTCATTTGTTTTGACATGTACCCACTCTATTTGTATTTTGGCAGAAGCCTCTAATTAAAAAAAAAAACTCATAACTAACTCACAGAGAGAGACTTAATTCATACTTTAAATACAAAGGCTGAAGAGGGAATCTATAAGTCATTTTATGGGTGCTGTCTGAGGCCCAAACTGTCTCCAGAACCTAAACATATCCATGCTTCATGCTTTGACAAAGAGCTATTAAGTGCTACAACTTTCAAGGAACTGAATTTCTCCAAAATACTTCTCAGGAATAAAATGGATAAGACAGAGGCACTTCTTTGTACACTTGTTTAGTAATTACTGCTGAGCAACACCATTCAGTTTTACAATTACAACTTGAGTATAATTCTTACCTTAAGTACACTCTGGCAAATGTTACCTTGCCCACAGCTTGAAAATCGGTAACTCTAATAATTTCCAAGCATTTCTTTTCAAGTTTTGTTTCCATAAACAAAAGTAAGTCACATTCGGCACTTGCATATCTCATCCCAAACAACAGTATAATTCTACTTTCACTGAGGGCCTCAATATTCCCATTGTTTTCTGTCAAACCGTTTTGGGGGTTTTTTAATGATACTAATTAGCATCCTACAGAACAGTTCCTGTGCAAGCCAACATTTTTCACTTACAACTGTGATGACTAATGTTTACATTGTTTTACATTGTATTTCTGAAGTAACAAATGGCTTAGACAAATTAATGACTTTGATAAGACTACAGTATTATAGGTAAAGGAAGAGGAAGCCGAATAAAAAACAAACGATTTCCAACTGGGAAACCTGAAGAGCTTTTACTTCTCTCCAAATATTGCAGGTGCACATTAGGTACAAAATAAAGGAAGATTAGTGCTCCTTAATGCCAGTTGCCCAGGCTATGAAAGAACCATTACCCTAAATCTTTGCAGGGACCTCAGCAGCAAATACACACCCACCACGAACTTCTGAAGGCCAGCACAGCAACGAGGAGCACATCCCACCAGTTCCATGGATTCAGGTCAACTTTGTGTTACCGCTCAAAGTACTTGTGTGCTTTAACAGTTCTCCCTGGCTTTTTAAGCACAGGACATTGGCGTTTTATTAATCTTTCCATTAACACCACACACAAATACGCAAACATGAGAAGTAGCCCCCTTAATGCGCTGTGTCACAAAATTAGCGCAGGCCCTCACTCGATATACTGAAATGACCCCTTCTCATAAGAAACCCTAACAAATACTGGGGATTTTTTTCAATGCCTACGGGTGCCGAAGTGCTCCGCCTCCGACACCACACCCCTTTGGCAGCTACCCGTCCAACACACCAGCCCGCGCAGGACAGGGCTGCGGTCCCTGCGCGCCCCGTCCCCCCGGCATCCCCCAGTACCGCTTGGGCCGGGGCTGCCCGCGCCGCCCCTCCCCGGCCCGGCCGGGTCCCTCGGCGGGGCTCAGCCGCGATGCCACACGCCACCACCTGGACGCGCCCGTTCGGTGCATCCCCCGCGCCCGGCCGGCCACGGGGCGGTAACCTCTGGTCCCGGGGCGGCCCGCCGGCGCTCACCTGTGGTACTGCGCCTGGAGGAACTGGAACTCTTCCTTGATGCGGTCCAGCGACTCCGGGATAGTGAATTTGAAAGGCTGTCCCGCAGCCTGGTGCGGAGTCTGGCGCGGTGGCGGCCGGCACAGGAGAGAGATGCACGTTCAGTCAGAGGGTGGCCGCCCCGCGGGGAGGAGAGGGCGGCACTTTCCCGCGCGGCCGGGCCGGAGGGATGGAGGGAGCACCCAGCCCGCGCCCGCCCCCGGGCGCTGCGCACTTGTTACCCACCTTCCCGTCCCTCATACGCGGGGCGGGGGTCGAGCTTAACCGCGCTCCTGGAACGGCTTCGGCTGCGACCCACCCGCTCCAGCCGCCGCCGTCTGCACCAAAGCGGGGCGTGCCCGCTCCTCCCCGCCGACCTCCGCTGCGGAGGCACAGCCAGCCGCATCCCGGGCGCCGAGTTCGGCGGATGCTGCCCGGCCCGGCGGCGATCCCCCCCCATTCCCAAGACAAGTAAGTTGTCCACGAAACAAGAAGGGAAGGGGGCACTTCCCGTTCCCGGCTGCTCCCGCAGGCAGGATGCGCCGCTCCTCTCAGGAGGGTATGAACTTGTGAGGGAGCCTTCTACACAAATCCCTGCCTCCAGCCGGAATAGGGAGCCGGAGTTATGCCCCGGATCGCCCGGCCTTCGCCCTGCGCCCTCGACCCGCGGAGCGGCGACCCGGGCCGTACTTACGGGGTGCCGGCTCTGGGGGAACATGGCTCCGGCCGCGGCGGGGCTCCCTCGCAGCGCGGTTCTCGCGGCGAGATTCCCCGCCTGCCCCGGCTTCACACCTGGTGCGCCGAGGGGACAGGAGTGGCGACACCCGCCGGCCCCCTTCCCTCCGCCGCCGCGGGCAGGAGCGGGGAGAGGAGCCGCTCAGTACCCCCGCCGCGGGAACATCCTCCGGCCGCGGCGTCCTTTGTAGTTGTCGTTCCCGGGAAGGCTAGGGGTTGCCGGGAGGGGCGGACGAGCCGCGCTCGGGACGGACACCACCGCTCGGCGCTCCTTCGGCGGCGCTTCGACCGGCGGGCGGCGCCGGCAGCGCCCGGGTACGGCGGGACGGGACCCGACGGGGCTGAGGCCGGGCCGCAGCCGCCCCCCTGTGGGAGTGAATAATCCCCCGCACGCACTCGCAAATGGCCGATGAGACTGTAAGGCCGGCAACCCCGGAGCGGAGGCGATCCCTTTCCCCACTTCTGCCCCTTCTCAAAAGGGGAAAATCCAGCCGGAGGAAGCGGGACGCAGTGTCAGCGGCGGGACCGTCGCAAGCCAACGGGGATAGAAAAAGTCTCCAGGGAGGGACGCGCTGCTCCCGGGCGTCGACGCAGGGGCCAGGTCATCGGCACTACAGGGAGCGATGAACAAGGGAGGAAGGCAGGAGGCGGAGGAAGGGGGCGGGCGGGGGCTCCGCACAGCCGTCCCCGATCGGAGCAGCTCCAGTAGGACATGCACGAAACGCTGGAGGGCAGAGGAAGGGATACCACACACACAGCACTGGCTCTAACGCTGGTTGCAGACAAGTCCCTAGGACAAAAGGAAAACAAACCCCTCAAGATGCCCGCTAGCCTGACCGTCCAAGGAAACAACCCCGTCCGGGGAAGAAAAAAAAAAAAAAAGAAGAAAAAAAAAAGAAAGCGTCCGTATTAGGGCTAAATCATACGGGAAGCTCGTTCGTGTAACGGCACCACTGCAGCCTTCTTCGAGCGGCAGAGCATCTGGGAGCTGCGCGCCTCACCAGAGCCCAACGAGCGCGGTACATCGCGGCGACATCAGCAGCAGCATCATCCTTATCTTCCCCCTCCTCCGCGCTGCCCCGCCGCTCCTCGCCGACCCGAGACAAAGTTCTCGCAGGCTGAAAAATCCCAAGCGGACAGGAAAACCACTGGCTTCCTTCCCCCCGTCCCCTCCGCGCCGGCGGAGAGCGATGCGCGGGCAAGGCGGGAGCGGAGCGCGGCTCTGCGCGCGCCGCTTACATTAGCACGCGGTTTCACACTCCGCCGGCTATCCAGCCCGCGGCCCCGCCCACGCCGGCGCGCGGAGGGGTTCTGCCCAATCGCCGGCCCCATCGCCAACGTGGCCCTGTGACGCGGCGCGGCACCGCGGACCAATGGCGAGAGCCGGAGTCCCGCCGCCTCTCGGCTTTGGCTGGGAGCCGTTTCCTGGCGGAGCGGCGGGAGTGCTCCGCGCTGGCCAATGGGTGGGCGCGGGGCGCGCGGCGCTGCGGGGGGCGGGGAAGGTCGGCGGGAAGGAGAGTGGCGAGGCCGAGCTGTCCATCAAAGTAACGTGGGGGCCCCGCGCGGGCGGGGCCGCTGGCGGGCCGCGCGCAGATC
>JAWWLV010000100.1:36684163-36705043 GCA_035041135.1 Platyrinchus mystaceus | reverse complement strand
CGGGAACCCGCGCGGCCCCGGTCCGGCCATCCCCCGTCCGGCCATCCCCCGTCCGGCCATCCCCGGTCCGGCCATCCCCCGTCCGGCCATCCCCCGTCCGGCCATCCCCCGTCCGGCCATCCCCCGTCCGGCCATCCCCGGTCCGGCCATCCCCCGTCCGGGCGTCCGGCCGCGCCTCGGTCCCCCGGCGACAGCGGCCGTGCTGGGGCACCTGCCGAGTGCGCCACGGAAAACGCCGGGAGGAACGACGGAGCCTCGCGCGGCTCGGGGCACGGCAGCTGCTGCGTGGGGGGAAATGACCCTCTAGTCGGACGGAAGTTGTCCTTCTGGCTGCTTCTTAAGAGGGGCCTGCCAGAGGAAAGCTCTCAAGAACTTCGCTGTTGTACCTGGTGTATAGGCCCACTTGAGATAGATGAGGGTCGAACAAATTCCGCAGACTGTGTGTACTTGTTGAGGAGATGGCAAATGGTAACACAGCTTGCAGTGGAAAATAAACTGCAAAGTATATCCTCGGTTAGCGAGCACCTTATTCATTGCAGATTTCCACAACGAAGTGTGGAATACTGGTACCTTTGGACTCATAACAGTACCTTAAGATGTACTTGTGCTGTTAGTATATTGTGTGCTACCTAAAAAGAGGTCTTAAAATGTTAAATCGCATCATTTAAATACCGTAAGGGTAATGTTATAATCTGCATTTTCTTACAATTGTCCACCAATGTTTACTACATACAGATTACTTACGTACAATTGTATCCTAATGAAAGAGCAGTCTGTATTTAAAATTTGATAGGAAATTTGATGTTTTGCAGTATCAAGGTACAGCTTTGTCCATTCAGAGTGATAATTTCCATACTAGAGTATTCCTAGTTTTACATAGAAACAACAAAAAGAAAAAAAAATTAAACTGCCTCAGTCTTCTGTAGTGAAAAGTTTTGAACTTCATTCCAGGACTGTGGAGTTTTGACAGTGAACATTGATGTGTATATGTCTCTGTGCACGTGTCTGTGTGCATGTATATGTCTACATATAATGATGTCTGTACCTATGGGTGTACATATGTGTCTGTGTTTGTGTTTATATATATGATGAATATGTGCATACCTCTTTGGGAACAATAAGTAAATATGTGTGCTGTTTAATTTTTTTTAAGAGATGAGGCAAAATACCCTTGATAGTGACCTTTGATAGTTTGTGGTTCCCAGGACAGGAATGTAAACTTGTCTGGTGTTCCGCCTGCATTAGCAAAGCTAAAAGTCTTGCATTCTGTTCCCAGATCTTCCCTTGTTGTCTTGGACAAGCCAGCTCAGTGCTCTGCTCATGGCAATGGAAAGTTTAATTACTTAATTAAGTACTTAGATCTTCAAAATGAAAGATGCCATAAAAATGCAAACTATGATTATATACTTGGTGTGTGTACCTAGTAGCTATGGAGTCTACAATAATTTGACACTTACCTAACTTTCCTTGTACTTTGCTTAACCTGCTGGCACAAGTTGTTAATGAGATATTGACAGATATGACATTAAAACAACACTGTGTTTTGAAACATAAACACAAGCTTTTTTTTTTTTAAAATTGCTCACCTACATGAAAACTGAAATGTCTGTAACCTGTATTTGTCAACATTAAAATGTCCAAGGCATGTTTTAACAGAAAGAAAAAGCTCTGTTTTTCTGATTTTTGTTAGCACGTGCTTTTAACGTGCTTAGAATCTGGAATTAGACAGAGTTAAAGGCATTTTGAATCTTACCCATTATAATTGAGATAGAAGAGCTGTACAAGCAGGAGCAGAATCAAATGTGATTTTTTTTTTTCCAAATAAGAGCTATTGACATTATTTGGTATAAATAATAGCCAACATGACCTGATATTTAACTTATTTATAATGCATCATCATTGACTGTTTAGAACCTAAGAAATGTCTTTTTGTTTGATGGGTATAAATCTGGATTAATTCCAGAAAACTAAACGTTCTCATTCCATGGCAGTACTCACTATTTACACCACAGAAAGGCAGGGCAAAATGTGGCTAAGTATGTTGTAAAGAGCTGTGTTCAACTCAACGTACCATTTTATACCAGATTGTTGTGCCACAGTACTTTACATACTCTACACAATTCTCAAACTGGAATAAAAATAATTGTTTTTAAACCTCTGTCTCATGTTTTAAAAGTAGAATAAAAAGATTGCCTTCAGTATTAATGCCCCAATCATTCTGTCTAATCATCCATTTAACTCTCTTGTTTGAAATCAGTTGTTTTTTACTGTAAACATTTTAGTGTGGTGTTCCTACCTCATACAGCAAGGGGCCTAATCCTATGTTGGCTATGTACTGAAAACTCATACTGGAAGCAGTTGGATCTTTGAGTGAAAAAAACAATTCATTGGTTCCAAAATGTGGGTTGAATATACTGAAAGGGTTTCAGGTGTAGTGTCTGTTCTTTAGGGAAATCATGTTCTATTAAACGTAGTGTTTATTTTTTTTTCCTTTTTCTGTTCACAGTACTATTTACAAGCAGTATTTTTTAACTTCTTGCAAACATATAACAAAAATGTTGATGATGTTAATCACTAGGAGTTAGCTGCAGGTGGGTAGGAAACGATTTAGCAAACGAGATTTGTCCCACTGTTGTACTCCCAATATAGTGAGCAAGTCAACGGAGAAAACAACTATAGAATTCAATGGGTGTTATGCTTTCAAAGTTTTAGATTGAGAGATCATTGGATTTTCAACTGAAAAAATAACATGCATAAATGCATGGGGGTGGGGGTTGTTTTATTTGTTTTTGTGTTGGTTTTGATTTTTTTTTTTAATGGTGGTATGGCACAGGTGAAATAGAGAAAAAAATAATACGTGAATCATACAGTACATGTGGTATAGCAGGGACTGTCTATACAGCTGAAAGAATAGTAATTATTATGAGGGCATGCAAAACAATATCACTTTTAAAATATTTATTTATGAAGTGCAAATGATGTGAGCAGGGTAAAGCAATTACATTTCTAATTATTTGCTGTCTTTTGGCTAATAGCATCAGCATACCCTCTTTGTAATTTGATTTCTTTTTAATTAGTAGCTTTCCTTGTAGGCAAGAATGTTCAAAAAGTTGTGCTAGGTCATTTTACCATCCTGACTGTATTCCCTTCCCCCATTCTTTCACCCTTAAAAAAATCCCTGAGTTGAATTAAAAAAACGGAGTCAGTAGCAGATTGTGCAGCAGTAAAACCTCAAAATGAAATCAGATCCAAAGAATCCCTTTCAGTTTCACACAATATGGTAAAATTAGAGATTGCAGGAAACCAACAAAATTAAACTAGGAACACTTGAAGAATGGTGTTATGAAAACGACACATGGACTGCCCAGTGTGTTTTTTTATCAACAATTTCTTTGTTGAGGCATAGATCAAAGAAACCTGCATATGTTTTCATTTTGTTCTAAGTCTAACTAGAAAATTACATCCAGATGTTTAATAGGTATTCTGTTGGTTTTTCTGCATTGATTAGATATGTTGGTACTGTTTGCTTGCAAGTGTAGCCGGATCATTAGCTAATGCAAAGAAATGTTTGTAGCGAGTTGCTAATTAGGTCTTTTGGAAACTCTCCATACTCAGGAACAATTTGTACAGTGGCCAGAAAAACTTGCGGTACTTGAGAAGTCGCTTTCCTTCTGTGTCTGGGAAAAAACAGTCAGTTGCTTTCCCTAATCTTCTTTTGCCTACAGGGATTGCAGCTTGATCCCAGTGGGTTGAAGTGCAAATAAATTAGGAAGAGACCACACACGTGCACGTGCGCGCACGCACACACACACTCCCCACACACACTCCCCCCATCTTCTCCTTCAGTTAAAATGCCGTTGTACAATCTTACAAAAGGCTAGCAAAATGAAGCGCTTCAAACTAAAATGTGTTAAATTCTCAACATTCATGTTATCAAATACAGAGCATTTTTGAGCATACTTTAGAGACAGATGGGGAAGCCCTTTATGATAAATGAGTGTACTTGAATTCATTACTGTGGTACTTGTAATTAAAGGAGCTCTTTCTCAACTTCACTACTTCTGCAGGATACTTCAAGACAAAGCTTGGGGAAAGTGTATACATGGATGACAGAGGGATGAAAGAGGCACAGAACTCTAATCATCTGTATTTTGTTAAGTCCAAAAAGAGGTCAGATATGTTACCTGTTTACAATATTGTCAGAGACATTGTGGTAGACTTCATGGCTCTGGCCTGATAACCTTCTAGGTGCAATGTCACCTTTCAAAGGATGCTTGACAACATCAATGACCTCTCTAATAAAGACCACTTACCCATGTATCACACTGTAGCAGAATAAGGCCTTCACCACAGGAGGTGACAGCGAAAGGAGCAGTGTGTGTGTATTTTATACAGTAAATGGTGTTGCATGCTCATGCCAGCTCCCTGATCCTGTCATCACATACATGACAAAGTTTTACTCCTAGAAATAGTGCCTTTGAAGTCCATGACAATACTTGCTTGAAAAAGGATATCTTTGTGTCAAACTTCACCAGATCAGGGCCACTCATACAGAATAGTAGGCTATGTGTGACATACATATGCAAAACACATGTGTTTTCACCAGTGAGGCCATGGAAGTGGCCTTTTTGGGAGCTACCTGAAAAGGAAGGGTGCCACAGAAGTACAATTAAACATTTCACTTCAGTGGATTACTTGAGGTACATTATTTTTCTTTGCCTTGCAAAATACTAAAACTTTTCAATCCTCTTTTGGTTCCCCATATATTGTCTTTTGACAGAATAAGTAGATTTTAAAAAATTTTTTCCCCCTAAACTCTCAATAACATTATAAAGAGTCTACAGATCACCAAAGATCCTTGAACTTAGAAAGCACATGCTTTTAACGTTGAGGCAAATGGTCTTGTGGAAAAGATGCTTCAAAAAAACAGTTGAAATGACCGAAGGAAGTTTCAGTGTAGAAAGAAAGGGATTAAGAAGGACAGTTGGATACAAGTGCACTGACATTTCAGGTTTAGGAATAGCACCTTGCTTGCTGCTATGGTACATGAAGTCCTATTGTTTTGCCTTAATATCTATTCTCTGTGTATAAAAGCAACAGCCTTCAGGAATCTTTAAAGTATAGAAATTATATAGAAGTATTGCGTGCAGAACCATGACTCTGACAGCAGTCAGAAGCAGGTTTGGCTGAAATTTGGCCGGAGTTTGGCAGCTGTTTTTCTCTCTAATACATCTGCCTCTCAGTCCTTCAGAAGATGTTCTTGCCTACACTGAGGTTATAAACACCATATGCGCTGTTCTTATACCAACCTTCTACTCCAGACCTCAGATGGGGTCTTAGATGAGAGCAGATTGTGCTGTCCTGCTGTCTCTTCATAATGCGGATGCTGTAATGCCCTGGCATGCTAGAGCTGCAACATCTGCAGGGATGCTCTTTCAGCACTGGTGGCTCAAAGGCACTAGATCTGTTCCCAACTTGCCCCATGCCATAAAAGCTCTGGGCTCCCACATTCTTGGAGAAATGGAATTACCAATATGTCTTTTAAGATCTGATGGGAAGTGGAGAGGTTATGTGAAAGACGTTGCTAGACAAGGATAGTGATGGGGAGAAGAACTGGGGAGAGGGAAAGGAAGTAAATAGGGTGGGAACGTTTCAGTACTAGTGTGATGCAATTCTTAACAAATGTGGAAATTTCTTTAGAAAAACACCATTGAATTTCATGCAAGATTGTAAACAGTTACAGTTGCTCACAGTATAAAAAGAAAATAATTAACTACCTGAGTCATCCAGCACTGTCCACTTCTCTGTTTTTCTACTTACATTTCCCTTCCACTACTTTCAGTGCAGGTTTCTCAGTTTATATCCTGAAAGGTTAACATGTAATGATGACTGTGATTATTTACATAGAATACCCAGTTTCCAAAATATGGAATAAAAAATTCCACAATTTGTCAAACGTAGAATTGTCATCAATATAGATTGTGGGTGTTGGTCACATGTAGGAATCGACACCCACAATTGTGGCATGGAAAGCAGCTAGAAGGTTTTATTGTCTTCAAAGGAAGAGGACTGAACAGGGGAATAGTCAGGGTAAGAAGGGCTAAAGGGTCAAGGGCCCTCACACAAAATGGCTCTCACCTTATATAAGGTAGGGTAGGGAACATACTGGAACAAAAGGTGGAGTTTAGGTGGAGCTTTCAAATAAGAACCATAGAAGGAAAACATAACCTTACATGGTACTGCACCAAAAATTAACCAATAAGAACACAGGATTTACATACATAAGGAATAAAGCATAATACATATAAAAGCAATATAATACACAATAAATAAAATATAGAGTTAACAATTTCCAAACCCCAACAATAGATCATCTACTCAGTCCTCAAGTTAATGTCCTCATGAAGCATCCCATCAAAAAGCCATGTCTTTCAACTATTGATTTATTCTGATATGCTTGTAGTCAGTGGCATCACCCAGTAGAAAATTGGCACGAAGAAGAGGAAAAGCAAATCCACCCTGTTCAATTCCATTTATATATCACTGCTTATAAAATACCAATAAACCTTCTACTGCAGAAACCACAATGTAATTACACACACAGTAGAGTAACCATGACCAGTAGTCCAAATATCTGCATATTTAGCTATCAGAAAGCATGATGAAGAGTTAAGAATAGTAGTGGCTGCTGAGGAGAGAGCAGCCACTGAAACCAGTGGCATCAGTCAACGAAACTATATTTTTGTGAAAACAAGAGACCTAACGTGTACAGTATAGGTGAGATGTTGAACACCAAATTGCTTTGGTGAAGAGGGGATGGTGGGAGTGGGGTGGGGCAGGGGTGGGATGTTGTGTTTTGCTGTTTTGTAGGTTTGGATTTTTTTTGTTTAGTTGGGTTTGGATGTGTGTTTTGCTCAAGAATGATTTGCCATCTATCCACCTGAGTTCAAAAACAATAAAAAATGTACACATGTCTATAATTTACCATTATAAATTCAACAGTTGTTAATAAGATGTTTTCTATCCAGCCTCTTTCATTTTCTGCTGTAGCTTTACTCTCTGTTAATGTGCTTATGCACGCTCAGGTGCTCAGTTTTCTGAGTTAAGTAGCATCCACTCAGAAGAAAATCTCGATGTTACATGATCCTGGAGTATAGTTCAGGAGAACGTCTATGCCTTAAAACCAGCACTAGATTGTACTTTGGAAACAGACTGGATCACATAAGTGAAATCATTATATATTCATAAATTTTGCAATAAAATAGCTTGCAAATCTCAACCATGCAAACCCCAAAAAGCAGAGAGTAAGCAGCACAAGGCATACAGATGTGTATATGCACCATTTAGCATTATTATACATTGGTTTAAATATTCTCATACTGCCTGTATGGACAGATAACAGTTAAGTGTCAGTATTTTGCTTTTGAATTAAGGTGTTTCACTTCAGTGAAAGAGATAGTGTTTCACTTAAATGAAAGATGATTAGCCTTCTGAAGGTGGGCTAATACAAGAGCAGTGTATTTACAAGTGCTCTTCACATCTGCAAGTGAAATATCCCCTCTCCTCTCCCTCTCTATGGAAATAGAAAAAGGTGTGTTCTAAACCAGTTTTCTGTAAGTGGTTCACATAGGGCTCGTGCTGAACTGGTCAGATGGTGCAGACAAGATCCCACATGTTTTTAAACAATTTTTGAATGTTGGTTGTTTTTCTCCAAACCAGCCAGCCAAACCACAAAACAACTTGAATCCTCAACTGAGTAAAATTCCCCACAAGTGAATTGCTCAACATATTTTGCCCTGTGTTTGAAAACAATAGGAAAGAGAAGCATGTTTCCTGACTTACTTCTATCACAAGCTTTGAGACACCTCACAGAAGGCCCTAGAAAGGGAACAGGTCATTTATGGAGTATTGCATAAGGATGGTTGTCTTTTAATGGTTTCCCTTGAATGTGGCTGCCAGTTGCAGCAGAGCTGTAAAGCTGGTCTCCTTTTCTCTGCCTCAGACATCATCCTACCTTGTTTCACAGCATAAGTCAAGCTGTGTGCTGGGTGATAAAGCACGAGAGACTCTCAGTGTATTATGTACAGGATTAGCTATAAGGATATCAACTGTGTAGATTGCTCTGTGCATTCAAGAGGTCCCATTCACTTCAGATGAGGTAGGATTTCATCCTAGGTACCTGACATATTTAGTAAAATACACTGAGTGTCCTAAGATAAACTGAGAGTATTCCTTTTTATTGGAGAGAAAAGCAACCATCCAGAATCACCTATGTTAACTTAATCGCCAAGCACAGCTTTCTTCTCAAGAAACCTAGGCAATTGCAGAAATGTTGCTGGGTGTAGAATTTTGCTGTAGGGAATATTTGTTCCTTTTGTTCACTCTTTCTTATTTTAAGGTCTTTCGTAATTTTGCTGCTCTGCAAGAATGCCTTCTTCTTTTGCCTGTGAAGAACATCTGGGACTTGTTTACTTACTTGCACAGAGAAGTGCTACAATATAAGTGCTGGAATACAGTACTCAAAAATATTTAATCAGCAGCTCTTGAGTTCAGAAAAAAATACTTCTTTCTCAAGATAGTCTTCTGTCACTTTTGGGTTTTTTTGTTGTTTTGCTTTCTTGTTTGTTGGTTTTTTGTTATTGTTGATTGGGTTTTTTTTTGTTTAGTTATTTGGAGGGGTTTTGGTTTTGGGTTTTTTTTTTTTGTTGGCTTTGGTTGTGGTTTTTTGTGTGTTTTGGTTTTTTGTTTTGTTTTGTTTTGTTTTTTAGTGTTAGGTTTTTTTATTTCACAGAGTTTTTAATGTAGTGGAACTTTAAAAATAGAAATCTTCAGATAAATTGGCTGATTATATTGATAGACCCCTGGAACTTTGTTATATCATTGCAAGACATCCACAGTAAATCTCCAGTAAAAGTGAAGAACACGTTTATCAGCATAGTAAGTATTTAAAAAGCATGAGAGAGTGGAAAATACAGTTTAATTTATTTTTAAGTGCTGCTTCAGATATTTGTTTTGTTGGATTATTATTTTTTTTATTGAAAACATTTGAGAAACCATTACATGATGCCTTGGGCCTAATTAGATAATTTTTTAATGAGCAGGAGATTATTACAAAAAAAGGGGCTGCTAACATCCGGGCCAAGCCAGGAAGATTTTTCTTTTATAGAAGCCAGACTGTACTGCTTTAAGTCTCTGATTGAACTTCGTTTTCTATCTGGTATGTGACTATTAGTTACCCACCTGTGAATAAGATGTATCACTTTTAAAGTGTTGCTTGAACGAAAAAGGGAATGTTAATGCTTTCCCAAATTATCTGGAAAAGTACAGTTTTATGAAGAGCCTGTACATATGAAATAATAGCAAAATGTATAAATATCATTCCCAGCTTTCTCTAATGTTAGCTGAGAAGAAAGGGAAATTCACAGACACTAAATATACAAAATGATGGATATGATACAAAATATTGTATGGTACAGGGTATAATTTTGTTTCTTGATAGTTTAAAAAAGCAATTTATTTTTCTTCAATAAATCGAAAAGTTATTTATGCATGCATATGTATATATGTGTGTATATATACATGTGTGTGTATATATATGTATATATGTATGTAGTGATATCCACATACACATAGACTCCATATTACAACAGCAGGAGGTAGGAACTGATTTGTTCAGTTCCCAGGCAGGGCATTAAGTGAACCCAAAGGTTGGGAAGAGAACCTGACCCACAGTGTAAAATTTTCAGTTTATGACATGATTCGTTGAAGTCAAAACAAAATAACGTCACTTTTTTTTTTCCTTTCCCTGTTCCAAAGGATTATTTAAAATTAATAGACTGCCTAAAAATGTCCCTGTTAAGAGCATCAGATGCCAGGGAATTATGTTGTCTTCTGCTTTTGCTGGTTTATATCTTCTGTTCCTCAGTATAAATGACAAACTGCAACTGCAACCTGAAAAATAGTGTTAAAACACACTGAAATTATTGGTTAATGATGGTAAATGCAAACAGCCTGCCTGAAGGAATACCTCCTTCATTTAGATCATCTGTTTTCAAATCTGTATATCTGTGAAAACAAACATATTAATGTAGCTTTTACCACAACAAAAATGGAGAATAATTTAAATTAAATCATAAATATCTGTTGATAGCTTAAGAGGAAAAAGGGTCCTAAAGATAATTCTGTAATTAAGAGTCAAAAACCCCTTAACTTTTTATTATGTGATAAGAAAATTGTGAAGCATTCTTCTTGCAGTATAAGAGCTCCTATTTCTTTTTTTTCCAAAGTTTTATTAAAAAAACACAAAATATATTTCTTCCTTTTCATTAAAGAATCTGATTTTATTAAATGCAAACTCAGCTGTGAAAGTGCCACCATATTAACTGATTTAAAGTTTTAGACTTTTTTTTGGTGGTTTTTTTTTTTTCCTTTCAAGTCTGGGCTATATGGTTCATTCAGATTGGGTTTAGAATTCACACTCTTAAATATGAGACTATGTTCCACTTCTTCTCTTCATCCATAGACACAAGTGTGCATTGTCACATTCATTCACACCATGATTCAAAAGATATTTCACAATGCCACTGGAATTTTGATCAGTGTATGGAGAATAGAAGAAATTATGAAAAGTATTTGATTGTGTTTCGGTGAAAAGGATATTCTAGTTTATATATAGACTTGATCCTTTAGCTTATTAGATAGGAGGCTGACATGACATTTTACATTTATAGATAGAAAGCAATCTGTGAACTTACCTTCATCCTTGAGTCTAGTTAAAGGTGAATAGGTGTACCTTTTGCCTGTGTACAGAGGGTAAACTGTGGGACCTTGCAGCTATCTTCTGTATGGCTCATACTGGGTCTGATAGCCAAGAGCGAAGTGACTGTGATGAAAGGCTTAGATTTTTCTACAGTGAGCAATGGCATGTTAGAGCTCAAATGGTATGGTGATATGTCTCTGTTGATTTAAAACTCCCCAATACTGTTTTTAGAATGCATGATACTTTTTCTGTTCCACATTCCATTCCATCCTTTCCCATTTGCGTTACTTCTGCTGTGTACTGGTGAGAGGTGCAACGGGCTTGTTACCCTCCCTGAGAGGGAAATGGAACTAGGATAGATCACCTGATGTATATTTTACCAGTAAGATATTCCATACCATGTTACATCAGCCTAGATATAAAAGAGATGCGAAGGAAGCAAATCTCTCCTTCTCTTCCGGGTAGCTGCGCGGGTGGCCAAGCTGACTCTTTGGGGGAGGAGAGAGTTCGTTGCGGGGAAGTAGTCTTTGTTGTTAGGTTTTTTCTGTGTATATAGTGTTTATAATTTTTCTTTCTTTCCTCCCTGTGTAAATATAAAGCTATTTCTCATGGCAGTTTCGGTTTCATAGGTTTTTTTTTTTCCTTCCCTTCTTTTCCCCCTTTCCCTCCTCCCCTTCCCTTTGGAGGGAAGTGGGGCGCAGATCCAGTGGATACCTGGCATTCAGCCAAGGTCAAACAACTACAAGTGGTCAAAAGGTATCTTGCAGGGCTGCAGAAAATTGCATCAGGACATACTCAGAAGTCATGTCTTGCTCTCCAGATGGTGTACAACAAAATGAAGGAGTCAGTGCTTCATCAGGGGAGTCCAAAAAATTCTGCTGTGGAGTAGTACTCTGTTTTTATGAGAGAAAACTGGAGCCAGTCAGTTCAGAGATTCCTGTGCCACCTCATGCGTATAGTGGTGTTGGTTTGGTGCAACAAAATAATCACTATTTGGGGGGGGGTGTTGTTTTTTTGGAGGGGGGTTGCCCCTTTTTTTGTGGTTTTGGGGTTTTTTTGTTTGTTTGTTTTATGGTTTTTGGGTTTTGTTTGGTTGGGTTTTTTAACATACCAAGTAACACCCACAGGATTCTGGGTAAAAACAGGGACAAATATGAAACCCTGTTTCATCCAGTAATTCCAGATTGGAAAAAAAAGTTTAGCTTGATGTCTATTCCATTTAAAGGGAAGTAAAAATGTTACTGTGAAAAAAAGGAAAAATTAGTCAAATAACTTCTTTCATTATATTAAAAATATTCTAATTCAAAATTTTGTTTTCATCAGTCTAAATCAAAGGGTCTTGAAACTAATCTTTTACATAAATCTGATGAATATTCATGTGTGAGAGGTATTTAGGAAAAAAGATATTGTCAAGTGGAGTTATTAATCATTTTGTTGCAAGTAGGTTGAGCCCAGTCGTTTCACTGCTACTTATAAACCCAACTTTTATCCATGGGTATCTGAAGGACTGAGGATTTTCTGTCACTGAGGATAGGTCTGGTTATGTGTTCCAGTTCAGTAAGAACTTACAGGTCCAGCTACAGCTCACAGCTAAAAGAATCCTTTTAGTTCAAAAGGAAGTTCAAAAATCTGCAGTTTGGAAATGAAGTATCAGGGTTCCAGCTAGAACATCTGTTAAGTGTTGAAGGTTATTAAAGGGAAGCAATCACAATGACAGGATCGTGTTTAATCCTTTTTGATTTTTCTTTTTACCAAAAGGAACCACATAGAATTTAAATTTAGGGCTGTGTCTGTTTCAACTAGAATACAGTAAAAATGTTGGCTAAAACCCCCAAGTACTTATTTTAAAGGTTTTTTGCTTTGTTTTGGTTTGGGTTTTTTCTTTAATAACTCCTCCAGAATATTTTTCAAAGTGCCTAGTTTTTAGGCACTTTACTTACCTGATTATTGTGTCATCTTTGCAGAAACAGAGGACAGGGTTAGGAACACTAGAAAATAAGTTATACTTATTTATATTTTTCTTTCGTGTCATCAAAGGAGTTGATGGGGCTTGTAAGGGGCAGAAACAATGATTCATGTGACTGAACTGTTTTTTACAAACTGTATTTAAGATTCTACTTCAAAATATATGGGTCTATGCTCATATCCTTTAGAGAAAAGAAGATTTAAAATGAAAAAGGAAGCATGCTAAAATGCAGTAAAGAGGCACAAACCTGTTTTGCAGTTAGTGGTCATAGCTAAGTCACTTCCAGTCTCCATGCTATCTCGTTTAGTGTCCACACTACCTTGGTAGTTCGGTGGAAACTAGTCCTTGAAGTGCTTCTACAAGGGAAAATATTCTGTGATTGGATGTAGTTTTGCAATACACTGACTTCCCTTATTGAGTAAGGGTGATGTAGTTCAACCCATTGCGATGTGGAACTTGCTGTTATAACTGCAAAACAACCTTGAAGAACTGTACAAATATAACTGGGTGCTAATGTTATATTAAAATAATTTTCAAAGAGTACACTCAGATCTCCACTAGAAAAAACAACAGTCAAAATATTGAATTTTTCATTTGGTTGAATTTTTCATTTGGCATTTTCAGTTGCTGAAATACAGGAACAGCAACCCTACTTTATTGATAAGGCAAACTGCTGAAATGGCACTAGCACAAGAGGATAACGTGCCAACACAAGAGAGAACCAACAGCAGCCATTGTAAACTTTGTCTTAACTCTCCACAAAGTTTAGGGATAGCCAACAGGTACAACAGCAAGATGAGAAGGTTTCGTTTTCAAAAGAGAGCAGTGTCGACTTTCCTTTTCAAGTAACACAGACAGTGGTTCCCTTCTCCATATGTCAAGGGGGGTGCTATTGTCAGATACTTTTCACCTGATAACTGCATGGCAGTGCTTTTGATGTGGAATGGTTCTGTTCAGGTTCTTCTGTACTGCCACAATTTCCTGCTACTTCATGAAAATTTTGGGGTGTGTAGTCAGATGTAATCAGGAAGATACCTAGTGTCTTTTCCTTTTAGTTATTTGTTTTTGTCAAATATTTGCTTTGAGATTTTAGACAGAAATTTGTGGTAGAAAAGAGGTGCAACTGAAGAAATAGTAAAAGACATCTAGTATACTCAGTGATTTAGCAGCTGGGCTTTCTTCTCATAGAAAGAACTCCAGACAACATGGATTTCAGCTTTGTGCTCTTAAACATCTATATCTAATAGAGCTGCAGTTATCTCCAAAGGAAAGGAGCCACATCAGCAAACAAACAGATTTCATGCTAGCAACCCCATGCTACAGTGATAATGTGTGGTCTTAAGCCATGTCTTCTTTCTGGTGGACTTTCTCCTAATCTTTAGGCAAAAACAATTTTAAAACAATATTTTGTTGGAAGTCATAGCAATTTGGGGAATATAAGCAGACATTTCTATACAGAGTGCATGGCTTGGTTTATGTATACTAAAAAGCTCTCTTTTACCTATACTTAAGTATGGAAAGTATGAAAAAAATCAATTAATCTGCATTTTAAATCAAATATATGTTGAGCTTTCTCATAAACAGCAAGTCACAGGTCTTCCTATATGTTTATATATATGTTTGAAATAATAAAGTTCATTTAATATGATTATGATTCTCTTTATGCTGTTGTTCAAGTCCTACAGTATTTAACAAAAGGAACTTCTGGAATTTATGTTTTTTCTCATATTATCCATTTTAAAGTCTCAACTCAGGTTTCTCAGACCTTTATGTATCTTAGTGAGAAATAATAAGCCTTGCTTAAATAAGAATGAAACCTGATTGCTGTGAGTTAGTGTGATATAGTAGAAGTCAGACTCAATTATCTTTCACTTCTACAATATTCTATCTACAAAGATACACTTTAGAACCTCTACCAGGTGTCCTTAATTTAGATTCTAACATCTGAAATGTGGTATAGTGAGTAAAAGCAAAGACCAAGTCTGCCCCAAAGGAAGCCTGACTCTTTTTAATGGGAAAAAAAACCCCTTCTGTCAATCACAGATGATATCTCCTCATGACTGAGACTTTTTATAGTTGTCCGAATTGGAATTAATAGATTGGTCAACAAATGGTCACATCTTTCAGTATTCAACAATCTTGACTGTGCTTCCTGCTGTATTATTGTCGTTATCTTAAATTTACTTCCTTGTCTTTCATAAATCAATACCTTTGACTCTTTTTATTAAAAAAACCCCAAAACACCAAACCAACAAACAAAAACAAAACAAAAAGAAAAACAACCCACCAACCAAAAAAAAACAAACACACAAAACCAAAAAAACCACATTGGCTTGTTATAGAAATGCAGGCTCATCTAAATTGCTTGGAGAGACATTGAATTTCTGCATCTTGTAGTGTCACTGCTTCTTTATGACATGTTCTCATGTATCAGCAGATATGCACATTATGGAATTGAAAGCACTTATAAGTGAAAAATTATATTTAGAAATATTTCTTTTCCTGAAGGAAAATCTGTTTTATTAAAATGATCTGGTAAACTTTTCAGAAATTTTTATATTCCCTTAAGTCATCTGCTGTTCATTGCATGCAAGCATGCAAGCACCATTGATATACAATATGTAGAAAAACCCAGAAATTACTTAGTAGCACAGAAAAGTTGAAATTTCTTCTGTGCAGTAGCTGAAGAAGGACATTAACTGTTGAAAGATCTACAGCAATTCACAGGCTAAGTTCTCTGGAAATAAACATTTTGATTGGAAACATAGGTTACTTCTATATAATCTATATCTCCTTGTAGGATTTTTTGCTGCTGTTCAAGGTTTCCCGTAAAGTGTCTTTCAAAAGTTGTTTTAAAGGGGATTAAGATTAGGAAACTACATGCTGACACAAATCAAATCTCCACAAGAGAAAAAATCTCATTAACATTCTTACACTAGTTCTTGTACACCAAACAATGCAAAAGCCTACGTGTGCTGATTAAAAAGAATGATAGAAAGAGTAATTTATGATATTATTCATCAGATAATATACTGTTTATCAGATTTTGACTGAATAGGCCTTTAACTTCCAACACAGTGTCTGCCTACTGTTAAAAAACAATGACCTTGAGATGGGCAGAGCTTTAGTCTCTATGCAGGAGCTGACCAACTCCATAAAATCAGCAGAAGGTAAAGTCAGAACAGACATAAGAATAATTCAGAAGTTCTTTTCTTCTCCTACTTCTTTTCCATTTAGAAATTATTCCACTCATCCATAAAGTTTATTAAAGATAATCTACTAATTAGATGATGATTACACACTTGCATATTTTGCCACTGGATTTCATAATGATGGTTTATGTGAATGTCAGCTGTGTTGTCATCTCAAGTAAAGAGCTTACCCAGCATTTATTCATTATGTGCATTGCTGAATTGCTCATAACTGCAGGATTCAGAACTTTGGTGTGCATTTTGTTTGTGTAGTTCATGGAAAGACGCTTAAGGTGAGTCCTCCTTTTCCTGCATTGCATCTTTCACAGTGATTCAGTCTGCAATGAAGATAGATCAGATTTTATTTATCTGTTAGAAGAGAAAACATCTTCCAGGAGGCATGAATGGAAACTTTAATTTCAGATTCTCTGAAGCAGGAAGTGTCTTGTGTTTTCTTTGTGTTGTGTGTATCACAAAGGGATCCAAAGCCTTACCTGAGGTCAGTCAGTACAAGAAGGAGATGTTAATGACTTTGTGTGAAAGATACATTGAAGCACAATCATATTAGCACAGATTTTTCAGCATAAAATATCTATCATCTGTGTAAGAATTTTTTTTACAGCATTAAACAATTTCTATTTTTATAAAACAACAAGAGAAACCAATGGTGCAAAAACGTAGTAATGTCTACAAAATTTTCACAACCACTGTGAATTAAAATGTGAATAATTCCAGTATAAATTAATATGGGCAATATAAAACCCATGGCAAATGGATTCCATGTAATGGAAATGGCAAACATGATGCTTTAGTCATTATCTCCAAACAGAAGCAAAAATTGAGTTGCAACAATAATAGGAAAAGTATTTTTAAAAATATGATTAGGAAAAATATTTAAGGTAAATACAAGGCTCATAAGGAATTTTTTATTTATTACATTTTTATTCAAAATTGAATAACCTACCAGTCTTAAAAACTTTCTTTTTCTTTAAGTAAATTGAACTTACTTTAAGTATCAATCAAAACTCAAATGTAATATAACATAATGAATTTCCATCTATAAAAGTGATACTCAGAACTGAAAGATGCATGTGGGCATTTTAACTATTAAATATAGAATTCTCAAGGCAGACAATTTAATCTTGTTAAGTAAGGGGTTTTTTACTATGTGGCCCAAGTAGAAGAAGGAGACTGGACTCAGTGATCCTGGCAGTCTCTTTCTGCCATATTCACCTACCAGTCTTTCTCATTTCCCTGAGCACCAACTGAACCTTCCTCTCTTGTCTACTCTCCCCTCATCTCCTCTCCCCTCATCTTCCTTCACCTTGTCTTGTCTTGTCTCCCTCTCCCTTTCCCTCTCCCTCTCCCTCTCCTTTTCCCTCTTGTCCCTTGGGGTGAGTACAGCACCACACCTGACAGAGTTAAAGAAGTGTTTGGATGATACTCTCAGACACATGGTGTGACTCTTGGGGTTGGTCCTGTGCAGGTCTAAGGGATGGACTTGATGATCTTTATGGGTCCCTTCCAACTCAGCATATTCTGTGATTCTGTGAGTCTTATGACAAATATAAAGAGAGAGATATTATTACTAATAAAAAGCTTTGAGCAGCAAGGAAGTTAATTCATTTTGTATGAAGGCAGGGTTTTTTAAAAACAGTATTTACTCATAGAAGTGGATTACCAGAAATGAGAGACAGATAATTGTTACTTTCAGTGGTAAACATGAATTACTACTTTATTTCCAAGGGAGTTTCAGACACACACTACAAGCTGAATGCATGTAAGGTAAAATCCAAGATAGAAAAGATAGAAAAGCTGTTTGTTGATTTTAAGCTTAGTGGAGAAGAAAAAGAGATAATGGAGCCATGGGCTGGCATCAGACATGCATGATGCGGGAATATTAGTCATGTAAACAAGGGAACCTGAAAGGATTAATAAGGTAAATTATATCCTAGTTATCACCATCTGAAAATCTGAAATAAAATATTCTATTTAAACAGCACATAACAATTCCACAAACAAAGGAGAAAAGCTGACAGTCTAGCTAATAAAACAGATTCTTTCAGATAAGTTACTGGTTCAAGATGGAGTCCAGGCTTCTAGTTTTGCAGTAGCAAACATCTTCCTGATTGCCTACTTGCAGACATCTCTCTTTTAGTTGAGATATAATGATTTTCCTTGCACTAATTAAGAATATGGGCCAGAAATTTCAGACAGAAAGCTTCTAAATAAACTTTTTTGCATAGTCATAAAACACGTGCTTCAGATCCTTCGCTAGCTCCATTGCCCTTTTCTGGACACAATCCTGCACCTTAATGTCTTTCTTGTTATGAGGGGCCCAAACTGAACACCGGACTCAAGGTGTGGCCTCACCAATGCCAAATGAATGGGGATGATCCCTTCCCTAGACCTTCTGGCCTAGACCTTCTGGCCACACTATGTCTAATACAAACCAATAACCTCATATCATTGGCCTTAGCCCGTTGATCCATTCTGTCTTAGAGCCTTCCTTCCTTCTTCCTCAACATTCCTGCCCAACTTGATGTCATCTGTGAACTGAATGAGAGGGCACTCAATCACCTTGGTCAGTAGTTTCAGCCTTACAGATCTACCTCAAGAAACCAAGGCTGTTTTTCTGCTAGCCATGTGCCAGAGCACAGGCTCTGTGACTTTATGCTGCTCATAGATATTCCTCAGAAGTATGAGAAATTTCTCCATTAATTTTTAATTTCCTGATGGACCTGAAATTTTCCTGTTGTATTTCTACTTTTTAGGCCTGCCTACACAGTTTACCTTTGGGATTTGCCTGCCCCCTCTGTACAAACACTTCTAAGTCTTCTTAAGGTGGTACTGGCATGTGTCATGGTCTGATTCAGACCAAGTCACAGAATGATGGAATCATTAAGGTTGGAAAAGACACCCAAGATCAGCAGGTCAGCCTTTGACCAAACACCATGTCAACTAAGCCACAGCACTAAGTGCCACATCCAGTTTCTTGAACATTTCAAGAGATGGTAACTCCTCTTCTGCTGGGCAGCTTTCCAGTCACTCTGCCCCAAGCTTGTAGTGCTGCATGGGGTTGTTGTGACCAGAGTGAAAAACTGAGCTACTTCATCTTATTGAAATTCAAACAGCTGGCCTTTGCCCATCAATCCAGCCTGTCCAGATCCCTCTGCAGAACCTTCTGACCCTCTAGCAGATCAACACCCTCCTCTTGGTGTTGTCTGCTAACTGAATGAGGGTGCCTTTGACCCCCTTGTTCAGGTCATCAATAAAGATATTAAACAGGACTGATCCCAACACTGAGCCCTGGGAAACCCCACTGGTGACCAACTGCCAGCTGGATGTAACTCCATTCGCTGTGAATATCTGCGTCTGGCCATCCAGACATTTTTACTCAGCAAAGAGTGCACCCATCCAAGAAAAGGTTAGAGAAAATTTGAGAGTAGTCTCATGGAAGACATACAGAGCAAACTCCTACTTTCAATAGTAAACCCTTAGTCTGAATAGTATAATTATAAGGGCATTCTGACTATGAGCAGGAGACTGAACATCATAATTTTAATTTCTGTTTATATGTCAGCCTATCAGGGTTATGTAAGCAACAGTGCTTTTCTTGTTGCATGACATGTTCAGAAGAGGAGTCGCAAATGGAAATACTGCTCTGAATCAGAAAGCTGACACCTGGGAATGAATTTTTGGCAGATACTAGATGTTTTTTACAATTTTCTGGAGGCATGGAGACTTTTGAGCAGACGGACAAAATTTAAATGTCATTGCACACACGCCTCCTACTTTGTTATCACCCACTTTCTTATAGAAAAATGTTATTGATTCTCCTAGGGAAAGTGACAACAATTAAAGTAACTTTTAAACACAGTAACAGTATTACATATGAGGCTAATTGTCTATAATTAAAAAGCACTGTTTTATTTCTAAGTAGTACTCCGTTACAGTGTACTAGGACTGCCAGATGGTTATTTTTCACTATGACAAGGCTAATCTTGGCTCTGTGCAATGTAGTGCTTGGTATTAAGATGAAGGCCACAATTACAGGGATGTTGAAGAATGTAGGAAGGAGGATGATTTAAAGAGCATTCTGAGTTTAAAAATTGTTCCAATATTTTTTAGTTACACTTTCTTCCATTTCAAGTGAAACTGATGCCTTACCCATAGTGCAGTCTGATCCTTTATTGAATTGGGTAGGGATATTGTCAGGCCCTTAGCTGAGGCCGTGGTTTATTTGGAGATTTAGGACTTTTGGCAATCCTTGTTTTTAGACACTTGTCCCTCATACTCCATGGTAAATGTGCAGTTTTGTGTTATGCATTCAGGCTCAGTATAACATATGTAAAGGGCAAGGTCCATGGAGACCCCTAGAGACAAAATAGAGCTGCCTGAACTAGGATACAGAGAAATATCAGGACAGTTGATGTCTTAGTTCTATCTTGGTCCACTCTTAGGTATGGGATGATGTGGTGTATTTCTTACAAGGAGCACCTAAACCCAGGACATTAGCCTTTTCCTCAGACACCTGGGAAAGCCAGAGTGTCTTAAGTGCATTAAAGGAATAGAGGGGAGAGAGAAAGAGTAGAATTTCATTCACTTTTCTTTCCAGCATATCACCATTTCTGTTATGCACCAATCATCAGAGTACTCTCCGGGGAAATGGTTCATCCTGAAGAATTCAAATCTATTCTCATGTGAGGATACTTTATAACTAATTAAAACAGTCACAAACTTCAGAAGTGATGAGGGATACCATTATGCTTACAGTGAAAAGCCTGACTTGGAGCTTCTTTACTTTTTTAGACCAACAGGATTTCCAATTTAATGTTGCTATATTGTTGCTTTCAAGTATAATTTTTATACATATTCTGCCGGGCCCAACCTTAGGATTAAAGGGTGGGCTCAGTTCAGCGCAGGCTGTGTCTCACCTAAAAAATCCATTGCGCAGGCTTGAA
>JAWWLV010000100.1:36669586-36684063 GCA_035041135.1 Platyrinchus mystaceus | reverse complement strand
AAAAATCCATTGCGCAGGCTTGAAAGGTAAAAACACCTTTCCCAGATCTTCGTTCGCGAAGACTGGCCACGTTTATACGTATTTCATTCTACCTTGCTTTCCTTGGAGTGGATTAAAAAAAATTCTAGCTACATTTCAACCTCTGTTAGTATTTCTACATCTTTTGATGAAATACACACGCAGGAGAACACACACAGGATCACTCTCGAGGAGAAAAGACAACACAGAAAGAATCGCGTCTTGTCTATCTCTCCCAGGGAGTCTTTCTGCTGTGCCTTCTGCAACTGGACCTGTCTATCTCGCATTGGCCTCTTTAGCCATCAGCATGCTTGTAGCAAGCGTGGGTAGAGCCCTTCCCAAATCTTTCTTTTGTGAAGCCTAGCCGTGATGATTTCTTAGCCACAGCAGCATTTCTCAGAAGATGTATCTTACCATTCCACAAATAAGAATGTATTTCACAGGACTTTTTTAGTTCGTATAAGATTGACTAACAAATGAACTCTTGTGTTAGAGTTGATGAGCTGTTCCTGTCTACCACATTATTAGTAAACTTTTATTTTGAAAATGTGTTTTGTTATAAGCCTCTTCATAAAACTCTGATGAGGAATTCTGTCTAAGATCCACACTTTCTGGGTATTCAAAAAATGTCATTCAACTTTCTTAATGTGCTTGTTTATATTTTTCATGACTATAGTATGAATGAAGCAGCAGTTCTGCTTGTTAAAACAAGGAAGTACATACTGAAATCAAATCTGATATAAGAGGTGTAATGTCACTGACTTCTTTAGGATTGTATTAGGGCTGCATTTGCCCTGAATATGTAAACTTCAAACAAATCACTAAGGCACTGATAGACTATGATAACTTTTAACTCATCTCTGTCCTACATACTGCATTGAAGTATATCATTTTAGTTAGTTGAAAATAGTTCCTCCTTTTTCCTCTTGAATCATATTGCCAGCATTATAAAAATTAGTTTTGTGAGCTTTTACCCACTCCAAGTATTTTATATTATTTTCTCAGAAGCTGAAATGCCATCTGTTTTCATCCAATCTTGGCTAAATATCAACGATTCCACAGAAGTAATCATATAGGACTTCTGATCCCATGACTATCTACACTTGAGCCAGCAGTCTTTAAACAGGTGGTATATTTGTCTGTGCAGTACCTTAAAACTAATAAATTTTATTTGTGGCTGTTGTGGTTTAGGAATGGTATTCTCCACTTCAGTGTTCCCACTGAAACCACTCATGGCTTGCTCACTTCCCCCCACCCCTCCCTCCTTTCTCCCCTCCCTCTTGTGAGTGGCTGGATAAAAGAATGGGAGGCACAAAAGGTGAAGATCATTGGTTGAGATAGGAAAAATGTACTGGAAACAGCAACGATATAAGAAAAAAACCCAGTATAAGCTATACTATCAATAAAAAATTGTACAAGAATGGCAAACGATTCACATGTGATTGGTTGGAACTGGGGCCACTCCTGCTCTCCATCCACCACTCTTACTCACTTACTGGGAGTGACACCCTTTCCTCTTGCCCCTGGCAATGACATGAAGTGGTATAAAATAACCTCCATGTCCTGGCCATGCACCCTCCTGGCTACTGCAAAAAATAACCCTGTCTTGGCCAGAACCAGGGTAGTCACTTATAAGTACATTTCAGTATTTGATAATGTTTAGCTCTTGGGAGTGGCATAACAGTATGGTAGACTATATGCTGAGTCAGTTTTGTTACCCTGCCTTGTGTTGAATAAAAATATTAATTATAAATAGCTGCTTTAATTTTAGTGGGAAACAATATAAAGAGAGGGCAGAAAAAAGTAATAACTATTCACTTTAAAGTAGACCCTAGTACTAGTTTCATCTACGTTAGGATTTTTAAGTATTATGTTCTGCAAAATGAAAGAGTTTACAATTTAAGAATATAGCTCTGTTTTTACCCACAGAATTTGTATTTATTAATTGCCTGCTGGGCTTACTTGCTGGTTATCTTAAGTACTTAATTATATTTGCTATTATTTTGTACTCCAGAATCTTTGTTAATATTTGTTAAACTCCACATGTACAAGCTGCTCTTTGTGTGTGGAAGCTTCCTGATGCAGCTAACATATGATGCTAGAAAACATATGGGAACACCAATATTGATTGGAGAGTAAAAAATTATAGGCAACTGTATGGGCACAGCTGGGAAGTGAATCTGACTGCTAATCCGAAAAAACAGCAATAATTATTCTCCTTCCTCTCTCGTCTAAAAACTACCTTTGTAGGTATGTACTTTCTTAAATTCAAACAAGTATTTATGCCACTTGGATATTTTTGTCTGTAAAATGGCACTGAGTCAATGAAGAGAAAAGATTTTTCTATTTAAAAACCTCCGGAAGAGTTTTTCTCTATTTCTAGGAAAGATGAACTGCAATATTCCGTATTTGTGAGGCAAAGCCAAAGAGCAACTCTGAAAAAACTGTTCAAGGGGACAAATAAAAAATGTCCCCTTTAAGAGACGGAACCACTAGTAAAATATAATCTGAAGATACAATTTCATGTAACATCATCACAGTAAATCATATTCAAATTAGAGGAGAGAATAGCCTTGATGTTATAGTTTCAAGCCGAAATAACATGAAACAAGCTAGAAGCACTTTTCATTGTAAGAAGTGTGAACTTCAGTTTTTCAAACCTGGATGTGCATGTGAGGCTGTGGTCAGACTCTCTATAAATCTCTTAAGAGTAAAGATACCTTCTGCCGTGGTAGAGAACTGTCAATGTGTCCTTAGGGAGAGAGGATATATGGAAGTTATAATGCTTAAGATGGAAAGATGCTGGCCCCTTACTGAAGGTATAGCTGGTCTGAAACTTAAAGAAGTTTGTGAAAAGGAAGGCAAGTAAATTTAGCTGTGTAGTAATGGACTGCATGCAAAAATCTGCCTGTGCTTGAGAGCCACAGAGACAGACCACGTACTTTGCCAGCCTAGGGAGCGGAGATGTGGAAGCCACCTATGGACAAGAGAGCTACCATTTTTTCTGTGAGGGATGAGGAAGGGCATTGTGTAGAGTCCCCTTAGTAACATTAGAGATAGGGTTGATGGTGAGAAGACTCAGACAGAATTAAAATTTGCTTCTGGTTATTTTCATTTGTAAGGCAACATCCTCAGAAGCCTGTAAATTCAGTTTGCATGCCAATTAATGCCACAGTGGTGACAGAACTGGTGTGACTCTTTTTTCCATTGCTGGTTTGCAAGTGTGGGCTTGAGAGTAAGAATTTGATGAGGACTGCCCACCACCATTGTTTCCAGCAAAATTCAAGATAACTCCATGAAAGAATAGAGATTTTTATTAAGAGGCAGTTAAAATGCCAGTGTGCTCTTAGCTAAAATCCAGAAAAAAATGCAGTCAGAATCGACCTTAGATCAGAAGATCAACTTTAATGGCAAACTATTGTCCTGAATTTGCTGCTTTTAGTGG
Source organism: Platyrinchus mystaceus (assembly GCA_035041135.1). Lineage (NCBI taxonomy): Eukaryota > Metazoa > Chordata > Aves > Passeriformes > Tyrannidae > Platyrinchus > Platyrinchus mystaceus. The sequence continues at coordinate 36,680,600 of JAWWLV010000100.1, read as the reverse complement.
CCAATCCCATTAAAAAACATGATATTACAAAATCTGTGTTTGCTTAGACCAATGTCTTTCATGATGTGGGAAGTGCCTATTTTTTAAAAAAATTAGATAAATTTTAGAGGCAAATCTTTTTAACTAATATTAGTATCTGTGATTGTATAGAGTCCGTTAGCTCTATATATTTCCAACTGTGTTCTACTTTACAAGTTGCTCAAAAAATTTATGCTAAATTCCTGGGCCATTTGAAATGGACATTCATTCTTTCTTTGGTTATTGCTGGAAAGTCTAGGCTATACATAATTGTGTTAGGATACAAAGAAGGAATTCTTGTAATTTGCTAAAATAATACTATTACTTATGTTTTCAGGCATCTCTGTTTTTTATATGCAAGTTGTTGCCTAAATCATTTAATACTATGACAGTTTCTTCCCACTTCCCATCTCCTTATAGTAATGTGCTGGAAGAAGCACCAGGTCTATTTTCGAAGAAAAAAGAACTGTGCAGACATCTGAAGAACATTTTTAGTATTCCAAAGTCTGAACTGAAGAAGTTATTTTAAATGTTCATTATAGTTGTTCTGACAATCATTCACCAGAATACCATATGTTGCCAATAAAAAAGACTTTGCTAGAGAGCCATTGTCCCCTACAACAGACATAAATACTTGTTAATTAAACCTTAATAAGCCAATAGCATACATAGTGGAAACTCATACTAACTAATTTGCTAACCAAAGTTTCTTTCAGCTCCTCAGCTGAAGTCTTCAGCTCTTGGCAGATTGCTAACATCTCAAAGACATGTGCATTAAGAAAAAAATGTCAGGCTATTTGGCAAGAAGGACATGAAAAAGGTTTGTATGCACAGACACAAACCTCATGACTGTACACATATGAATCTAATTTTTTTATGTGGTCTGACAGCCAGAAACACTTCCAATTCAGAGAATTCAGTCAGAGAAAAGAGAAATCATATACAACTTCTTCACCACTTTGTTGATGGGTGTGGAGAAGAAACACCAGTGGGTGTATGACCAGAAGTGTTGTGCCATTGCAAACTCACAGCCAGCCATGTTTCACAGTGCAGACATCAAAGGCTGATTCACTAGAAGTACCTACCCACCAAATACTGCATAAACCCATATGCTCTTGATTCACAGATGTCTGTACTTTCAAGATCAGTAGCAAGTCTTTTTTATTTTTTTCATGATTACATTAATACTGTAGGACCTCTATCACTCTTCAATACATTAGGAGACTACTTTGACATGAGAAACAGTAGAGGAACAATGCTGTGTCACAGCTGTCATTCAGCTTTAGAACTAGCACTCTATTGACACAGTATGGCTCCCCTTCATACTTTTGTTTGTTTGTTTGTTTTTGTTCCCCCACCACCCCATTCATCATTTCAGCAGGCTGGTTAATGTCTTATTAGTCCAGGTATTTCAGCTGGTATTTTTGCGGAAATTCTACCTGAGCTCTGCCACCCGGGGCTGTCAGTGTGAAGAAGGACACCAGGCATTACCCATGACACAGCCTGCAGGCAGCAGTGAAAGGGGTGACTGAAACATTTGTGCACATTTAGTGTTTAAAGTGTTAGCGGCTTTTTTTTGGTTATTGACAAAGCTGCCTGATAGTTGCCATGAAACAGTGTTTTTTACTAAACATACAGTGTTAAAAGGGTGCAGTGGGCTTACATTTTCATGAGGTTGTATTCTTATTTTTAAATAATTCTTACTTTGACTAGCAAATTTGCTGTTCCCATTCACACCTGCCGCCTTTTAGAAGCTGTGAGCAGCAATATACCATGAGCAAGCTGAGGACGTAACTTTCAGTGCACCAGATAGTCACTGAAACAGAGGCATACTTAGGAACATTGCCATAAAAATATGATTCTGTTTTGCCACTAACTACGAATCACTGAAGTTTCTTGTACTCCTATACAGAGATCATTTTTTTATAGTATAAATTGTTAATAAGATTGAAGAAGAGCAATATGATTATGCATCTTCTGATATTCATAATTGCCTTAATCTTGCTGTGTGAATTCATTCACTTTTCCAATGTCTAGTATGACATTTTAAGCCTAATTCAATAAAATGAAGGCACTTTTATTTTTTATTTAATTCAAAGAAAAATTTAATTCAGACATCTCATATGCAACCAAATATTTGTATGAAATATCCTAGGTTTATGAATATTATTTTACAAACTTTCATTAGTTAGCAATTTCAATTAACCTATATTTACATATGCAATATTAAGCCACAAAGTCGCATAAGTTTCCAATTACTATAAAAGAACCGAAATTATTTACAATCTTTAAAGTAACAGCAGGGAACTTATTGCATTGGAATAACGGCACAAGAGCCGGATTTGAAAAAACTGCAATATCTGTGGATTCCTTAGAGGACTGATTTACACATAATTCCCTTCACTCAGGAATCAAAAGAAATATTGCTGTCATTTAAAGTTTCGAATATGGTGCCAAGAGATGGTAAAGTTATGACCAGATGATGAATTAGATCACAATACCACCTCATACAAAGTGATGGAAATTTGCAGAAAAATGTGCAAGTAATTGTTCCTACTGAAAGTAATTTCAATTGTTTTCCCTCCACATACAAAAGTGAGGTGACAACAGGTCCAAGAGTTTCCACTGCTTTTCTAGTTTTCTAGGACTGCATGAGGCACTAAATCTATGAATATACTTCAGGAAAAATTAATTAGCAGTATTTCTTTACCTCTCCTGATTTTTAAGAAGTCATGGCACACGAAGATTACCCAACTCCTTTCTCAAATGTGAGCCTGTATGGCTTCTCCCCAAATGTTACACACACAAGCATGTATATGTATGTTCATATAAACTGTTCAGTCATACTGCTCATACCTGTCTCCAAGTTTCGTCAGAAATGAAGGAGATTCTGGGCCCACAACAGTAACCCTTAACCACATGAGTATCTTGACTGATGCAAATTTACTCATTAAAAGTATATTAATATGGATAAAGGATTACCTTTTTTTCTATCTTGAATTGTGACTTTGTTTTTTTCGGTTAATAGATTGATACCAGAAGACTTCCCCATATCTAAGAAAAAAAAAGTATTTTCCCTGACATCAGAAAGTGTTCTAAACATGAAGAACATTCATTTCCTTTAGAGATTTTATTGACCATAACTAGTCTCAATATGTTTTGTTTGGCATGACAGTCTTAGTGTAGTGGCTTAGTGGTTAAATTCTGCAGACCTTATGCAACAAGATCCACACTTAAGGGTTTAGTCTGACCACGTTTCAAAAACAGACAAAATGTGGTGAAGTTCTATTTTAAAGGATTCTTTTCCAATTTGTGGTTTTCATTTAGGAAATATATTTTTTAATAACACAGTGTGCCCTTTTATATACACCTTTTTACATTACAGCCTGCTAGGATAGAAGGCTTTTTACAGTATTTGATGTCAAGAATGTGTTTACATGTTGCTGTAATACTTTTTAAACTTTGAATATCGCTGATTCAGATAGTAATCTAACTGGGGACACTGGAAGGTAGCAACAATTTTTGCCAGGTGCATGAAGACTCAAAATTTGAAAGTGTTTAAGCACAGTGGGATGAATTGTAGATTTTCTTTTATATCAAGAGATGCAAGCAAATACTAAGAGTGAAACACATTTCACCTAGATGGCTTACAACAGGAGTGTCTGTGTCTTAGCTAGGAATCTCTGAGGGTCAATGGAGTGAATCTGGCACTTCTAAAACATGATTCATCTAAATTATTGCCAAAAAAATGCCTTAAGGAGGAATGACAACCTACAGTTGCCTGTCTGTGCTTACTATAAGGAAAACATAGGAATCTAGCCTATCCATAAACATGTTGGACAGACCACTCCCACAAGGATCCTTGTAGGATATGGTTATTTTACCATATTTTTAGGCATCTAGACACCTTCAAAAAGATCTGGCCTATGGTTCCCAAGGAATTTGCTTAGATAACTGAACAGACTAGCATTAGACTAGCATCATGATTCCTGCCCAATGAGAACACTGAAGCTTATTGACCTCACCAGGTGGTATAGTTAATAAAATATAGCAGAAGTATAGTTAATAAAAATGAAAATATAGCCTAACATAAAAATGTATTTTTATAATGTGTATATATATACCTATATATACGTATATGTATTTCAGAACGTGAAATATTGTTGGATTTTATACCATAGTACCTTCATGTAGAGGCTTATAGAAAAGAGGAAGAATCAGATGCCCTGCCTTGTAATTTTTTTGTTGAAGTTGTGATAAGGATGCAATTCAGACAAGGTGGTGAGTTCACATGAAGTCTCTAAATTTCACTGATTGGAATGTGAATAAGTAAGGTATAGAGAAGAACAGGAAAAATAAATACTGTTTTTTTACTTTTCAGGCAAAAAGTCTCTGGAATCTTGCAATCCTTAAATAGCAAGGCATGCAAGGAGAACTTGTGCCATCAAACATGCATTTTGCCAACATAGCACGATGTGATACATTGCAAGATAACTTGCACAACCATAGACTGTGCTGCAAGGAAGTGATGACACTGCATCAATTCAGTTCCAGCTATAATATTCCTCACTTCGTGTCACTGCTTCATACTTTGCAGTTCATGATTTGCCCTACCCATTGTAATACACTGGTGTGCAGCCATAGGTGAAGGACAGAAAGCTTCTGGATAAAGTCAGTATAGCTGAGTAAAGGACCAAACATTTCTGCACTTAGTTTTTGTACTTTTTTAATCCTTAGTTATCTTAGTTGCCTTCAGCTGATATCTGCCATTTGTGGTTTTCTCTTATCCTTCATCTTATAGACAAAATACGGTCTTTTGTTTTGGTACGTTCATTTTATTGTTACTGTACCCATATAAATGTTTGTTTTGTTAGTTCAAACAAAGCACTTGGTCTTGACATAGGAATAAAAAATGGTAAAAATGATGAAGACCTATAGTTTTCTTTCCTATTCTTATTCTACTTCATACAATTACCATTTCATAAGTCATTTCATAATGACTAATAGGCTTTAAATTTGCTTTGTTTCAGAGGTACTGGCTGACAGTCATGATCTTTATCCTGGCATATTTCTCTTAGATACAGTGAGACTGTGTGAAGAACATGATAAATATAAAGGTCTAAACATTTCTCCTGTCTCCATATTCTCTGATAAACCAGCTTTATAAGTGGAGTGTGTTTGTTATCATGTCAGCTTGTGCAGCTAAGTATGCATTATAGGGCAGATTTCCCAAAGACTGATGTCTTTAACATTGGTATAATTTCAAAGTGTAATGCTTCAAATAACATTTGGCTCTCACACTAAAGCAAAATTCTGATCTTCCTTCATCCCATTTGTAGTAAGCCAAGAGGGAAACAAGTTATAGGAAAGCATCCATTGCCATTACTGGCCTTTGTGGGAATACCAAACAAGATCCGATTGCTATGTTTCTGAAAGACATCAAAATAACTTAACAACACAGTCACACTGAATCAAAGATCTACAAACATAGTGTTAAAAATCAGCATTTCTGTCTCTGGAAATTTTGCAAAAATAAAAGCTAAATCCCAAAACAACCACACAGAGTTCAATTTCTAGAATGTAAAATAGATATTAAAAAAAAAAAAAAGAAACAAAGGAGTAAATAACCCGTAAAAATTATACTGCTGAATTAATTAAAATAATCGGTGTAGGAAACGTGAAAGCAGAAGAGATTTAGTATTCAGTTCTGCAAGGAAGCATGGAAGTCATGTGTACAACAGTTCAAGCCATTATTATTGAGTTCTCCACGGTTCCTTCTGAGCTGCTAGGTTTCCTAAGGCTTCCAGACTCTGGTTTCATGATACTATGAGATTCATAGATCAAGCTATCTATAGAACCACAGTCTAGCGCCGTAGGGGCAAATTGTGTAACAGGTATGCTACCCAAAATCGTTTAGCATTAGGCTCTAAAGAACCTCCTCAGGTGTGATGGCAGGAGAAGAAATAGCTTTCCAAAGGCATGCTGTCTATTACATCAAAAGTTCATAAAAATGATGAACACAAAAGTTCATGAAAATGAACTTTTATGCCTCCTGTGACACAGTAAAGCCTAATCAAATAAATCTTCTGAAAAAACTGTTTTGTTGGAACATGCTAAGCCAGTGACATGAAAGCCTCAAACTGTCAATCATAAAAAATATTTTCCAGAATTATTTTTCAAGTTTAATGGCTTTTTTGTGGTTATTTGGATGTGGAGGGGCAGTGAAAAGAGTTTTTATATGTCCGCATACACAAGTCAGCCCTGTTAATTTGTTGGCTTTTGAAAAATGCAGTTGCCAAATGAAACAACATTTCTGGAAATTTTTGAGGTGTAAATGGTATAAATCAACATTAAATCCCAGTGAACTCCAAGCACAACAGCAGCAGAATTCATGCTCCTTTTGGAGCATCTGCATAGTATATCAATTCTATAAATATTGCTTCATTGCTAGGAAAATATATCTGTCTAAATTATTTTAAGAAGGTATGCTGTGTTTTGTTTCTTCCTTGGACTGGTTTCCAGAAATTATCCATGATGAGGTCACAATATTTTTGAATTACTGTGGTTGGTTTTCAAATGATCAACACATCATAACTCTCAGCAAAGTTGTCTATGGCTTTGCCATCATCACTGCTTATATCAAAGTTAAGTAAATATAGAGTAAAGATGCCTCTGGTGGCTGGTGGTTGATACTGAGCAAGAAAGAGCAGTTAAAGGCCCCTTACATGGTAGCATCTTGACATGAACCAGACAAAAAATATTGTTCATAATCAGAAAGCAATTCCATATGTATGGAAGAGGTCTACATTTATAGGAGATTTGGCCATCTTGCCATAATTTTAAAGATGCAGATGAATTCAACAATAGCCTTCAAGACTTTCTTAATGCTTCTTAATTGAACTCGAGATAGAAGAATTTGCTATTGACCTTAAATCCTTTATGGAGATACTTTCAGTAGTCTTTATAAGGGAGTGGTACAAAAATCATTGGGTTGTATTTGATGTTCATAACTGTATTTGAATTTAAAAATTGGATTCCAAGTATGTTACTTGAAAATGAACTGCAGCTTCAATAATTTTAGAATTTCTCATTGATCTAAGATCTGAGCAAAATGAGATACCTTGCTTAGACATCCTTTCTCAGTTACAAGCCTCACAGCAGGGTAACCTCAAGTGTTAAGATATCCAGCAAGGAACTTTCTGTTAGTAAACTGCTTTCCAAAGAAATCATTAAATTAATACCTAGATTTACAATTGGTATTATTTAAAACCTGTATTACAAAGCCAGGCTTCATAACTCAATAATATATTAGCAGCAAAACCAGTAATCAGACATCTTTTATGTCTCCCTAAAACTCTGACAAAACTTTGTTAAAATCAGGTTTACAAATATTTCAGGTGAACCTTATTTGATATGCATGTTTTCATTGTTAATACTTTTTGTTTAATGTCTAGGAGTCCTCACAACTATGTAAAAGGACTTAACAAACTTAATTTTAAGATGTTGGATAAATTTTAAGATGTTGGATAAACTTGTTCAGTGGAATCGCAAAGGCATTGGCCACTGCCTGTAAGCAAAACTGCCAGATTTTTAACGCCTTCCTCATGAGCCTAAAATGCTTGGTTCCCATCTCTAACACTGTGAACTTTTTCTCAAGGGTGATGTTCTCTGTGGAAGCACCCCATTTCTTTCCTTACGTCCTGTGCAGCCTCAGATATCTGTTTGATTATTTGTAGCTGATAACCAGAGCTTAAATGTCAATTTAGGCTTTGATTCTCCTTCTGATCCTTGGAAAGTAGAAATAAAACTCAATTTCTCTGGATGACTATGACATGGAAAGGTCTAAGGATTAAACAAATCTCACACTATTTTCATTCTGAAGATGCTACTGCTCTTGAATTAAAAAACCAGTAGCCTGTCAACATCAAGGCATCCCGTTTGCTCATCCAATCACTGTTAGTAGGTACCTGCAATAGGATGTTAAATACCTTGCCTTGTTAAATATCTGAGTTATATTGTTACCTGCCTAAGTTCCTGCCACCAGCAAATTCAAGGATTGCTACAGGGACAAAATAAAACAACTGTTGTAGCAATCACATGTTTTCTATCATACAGGGGAAAAAAATAAGGTCAGTGCGGGCTTGAAGGGTTGTAAAGCTTTAGTCTGCCTGAATTATTTTATGCTTGTGAATGTTAAGCAGATGAGAAACACTTTAAATAAGATGACAGAATTTAGATTATACCTCCTCCCCTCCTCATGCCCCTTCCAGTCCTTAGCTCACTGGATGAATTCCTCTCCCCATTCCTTTTTTCTTTTCTTTTCTTTTTTTTTTTTTTAATTTGTTAAGATGCTGAAATCTGCTTTGTGTGATTTATGAAGGAACTTGAAGCGATTAGTTTCACAGTGCATGAAAATTCCTCAGGTTCAGAAGGATGTCCAATCTGTTACACCGCGAGCCGTTGACTGGATGAGAACATGAGCAGCTCGGAGCCATAAGGAGATTGTGTTGAGTTATTAAACACTTGTGGTAAAGCTGCTTATTGTTAATTCCCCAATGTCCTGCTGAAGTGATCGGATAAGATCAGATCGGATTAGATCAAAGAGCCTGGGAACCAGCCTTTCGAGCAGATTCATTTAATCAATAAAGAGGGCCTCCAAAGAGAGAGAGAAGCAGTACCAGGATCACGAGAGATTACAGTAGGAAAAATAAGAAACAACAGATTATTTTCCTCTTATTTTTAAATGTAATTCTGTAAGCCAAAGCATGATTTTGTGTGTGTATATGTATGTGTGTGAGAAAAAAACAGCCAAAAAGGATATAAACTTCATTACTAAGCAGGCAGTTTTCAATGAAGTATTTTGCAATACAGTAATACTTAATAAGTCAAGAGACTGTAAAAGTATTATCAAAGCAATCAGTACCATGAAACACCTACTGTGAAAAAAAAGAACTCCTATTAACAGTATTTCAGTAGAAGCAGTTTTTGCTTTAATGATTCCTTAAGAGTATGGGATTCTGTGTGGGTTAATCTGCAAAATTTCTGATCTTTGTTTCATCTGAAAGAAGAAAATGAGAGCAAAACCCAATAACAACAGCAACAACCCCCACCCACCAACATTGCAAGATCAGAAGGTATCAAATTAATAACACTGGCAGATGTTATGGAATGTGCATTGTTATAATATATGTAATTACAGTGCAACTGCTGTTGTTAATGCTTGTACAGTGCATAGACTCATGTGTAAGTACTTGCAAAACCTTGCTAAATCTGTACCAAAAGCTAGAAGCTGATGGTAAATGTTTAGAAAGTTAACCCACAGAAGAAGAAAAAAAGGAAAATACAAAGGACAAAGAATCAATTGTTCACTCTTATGGAGCAATGGAATAACTCCTTTCCATTTCTAGAGTAGCAGAATTTGGCCCAAAATAATTTGGAGAGAAGGACACACCTTCTTCAAGGATTATTAGCCCTAATACCATATTAAAAATTACATATACTTTTACAGGTTATAATTCATATTCAGTTAGATAAGGATACATACCTATAAATCCCTTCCATAAAATGAAATTTTCCATCTAGCTAGGTTGATGACTTCAGGCCCTGCACACCTTTAGCAATTGTTAATTACTATGGGATGGTCCAGCACCATTTTCCAAATCAACTTGCATGCATAAAATGACTGCAATCTAATTTGACACATTATTAGTGATGATTATTGTCATAGATAAATTAGATTGAACAGAAAATAACCTTCATCCTTAGCATGTTTTATCTCTCAGAATTAATGTGATTTGGTGAACACATATAAATAAAAGTCTGATGAGTCCCTGCTGACTGTAGGGCCTGCTGGTGCTGAAGTGTATCAATTTCATGCAGATGATGAATTCCTTAAGCATTCAATGATAATCATGCTTGATTTGACAAGACTTTCTCATGCTATTTCGGGGCCTTAATTTTCTGTGAAGTTCTGTCAAGTGTTCATCAAGCACCCACTTATCTCCCTATCTTAACCTGGCAACCAATCCAAAGGTTGCCTACCAATGCTGCTATGGGTCCCAGCCCATTAATATTCTTGCCACATGACTGTCCACGGAGAGAAGCCAATCAATGGCTGGTTAATATTCAGGTCACATGATGCCCAGGGAGAGTAAATGAGTTACACAGTAAGACATCAAACAAATTTTCATCTTGAAAGAGTGATTGCTTTTTCTGCTGCTGTGATGTTTGTCAAATTCACTCTAGCCTTGTCCAATTAAGCTCCATGAGCTGAATGACTAATGAAGAGATGGGAGTGTTGTGACAGTGTGACAGCTATGAGAAGTACTACTGAATAAGAACTGCAGAAGAAATGTTTTAAAATTAAAAAAAAAACCAAAACAAAAAACCCCAACAACAAAACAAACAACCCACAGTGATTGAAAAATCATATCTGGATAACCAGTAATTGCTTTCAAATTTTGGATGCTGTTTGGAAGTCTTTAGTGAAAAACATAAATTGCATCTTGCTGTATGGACACTTGTTTTTTTCTAACTTTACATTGGAAAATGATCTTGCATTTTCTCAAAATAAAATAATTTTTGAGATTTCGAACGAATACACATTAACTGGATTATAGACCGCGAATGTGCTAATGAACTTCCACAGGCTTCAGGAGACACACTGGTAACAGAAGATCCAATCTTTAAGCATCAGCCATAAAGCAACTCTTACTTTATAAAACTGAAGAGATAAAAGGCAAAAACCATGATATTTAGGAGATGAAGTGGAAGAGGGGAGCAAATTTATGCACTGGACTTAAGAAGGAAGCAGCTTTACAGGACATTGACTGAAATATTGGGTGAGATTCTTAAATAACATACTGTGGCACAAATCTATGTGCATCATTTGAGAAGCTGATCCACTGTGGATTATTTTATATTTTATATTTTATATTTTATATTTTATATTTTATATTTTATATTTTATATTTTATATTTTATATTTTATATTTTA
>JAWWLV010000100.1:36643114-36659938 GCA_035041135.1 Platyrinchus mystaceus | reverse complement strand
TAAAGGGTGGGCTCAGTTCAGCGCAGGCTGTGTCTCACCTAAAAAATCCATTGCACAGGCTTGAAAGGTAAAAAAAAAAAAGACCTTTCCCAGTTCTTCATTCGCAAAGACTGGCCACATACATACAAATGACTGTCTGTACGAGTGTAGGGACAGGTAAATAACTCTGACTACAGACACTGCTTTAAAGCAAAGAGACTTTAGAATTAATCAAGTGTGGAAGTTCTGAATCTTCAGCTCAGTTAATCTGATAATGGATGGAGATGTAAATCTTCAATATGGACCACATTGTCTGTATGAACTGTGCAAGAGACATTTGTGTCTGTGAACCAATATTTTCCATCACCTCTTGGGTTAGACCTTCACTGGATTTACTTTATTTAGTAGAGTTAAACTGATTTTTTCAGCTGTGGATTTGACATTAAAACTGTGCAGTATACTTAACTTTAGTAAAGACACTCCTCTTACTGCCATTGAAGTCATTGGCAAAACTGTGACTTGTTTCCAAAAGGATTAGGTACTGTGCTTTGAGAAAAAAAAATACACTACTTATTTATCCTAGAGTTAATGTTTCGGTGTTCCATAACCTTTCATTAAACTCTGTTCATCTTTCTCATCGTTTGCCTTGTTGTGATCACTTCTAAATTGGTACAGTGTGGTGTTTGTCTTGCTAACTGCTACTTGCTCCACAGAAATTAAGTGATTGCTTTCCTTTGTGATTTGTAAGCTCTTCCAGGCATAATTTTGCTTTCTGCCAACCACGTATATTCATTTGTTAACATAGCTCCTTTTATAGAATGAATATTTATTTAGAAATTACCAATTAGAAAATGTGTTTCCCCACTTTATTTTATCTTGCATATAAGTGTGGAGTGGCTAATGTGCTGAAAACATAAAGTCAGGTCATATGATTTATTAATCTATAATGACTTTACTCATCTAGAACAGGAGAGAGGTACAGAATATTCTTGCCAATTCAGACCTCTGACCACTGGCAAACAGAAATATTCCATATATTGTTTTCTGTCAAAGCATCACATTTAGCAATGTGGCTCAGCATCTTTTGTCTCCAAATCTAATGTGCTATTTATTTGCCAGAAGCCCAACAAGTCTTATTCTTTCCTTGAATATGTACTCTATTGATGGCTTGCAGTTTAGAAGAAAAATCTTGGAGGGGTGTTTATTAACAGTCTATAAATACATGCCTGTAGTACACAGTCAGGCAGGATAGAATGATAGCCAATTGGCTTAAACCATCAAAAAGGTCATTAATCTACACCGCAGAGTACCTTCTCATTTTATACATTAGAAGGGTTATCTTTTTCCTTTTTTAAACAATCATTTTTTTTAAAGTACTTTTTGTATAAACAAATTCTGAATGGGGCAGAATATAGACAATATATATTATTTGATTGACAGAATGGAGTGGGACAGAAGGAAGGTGGAAAAAGTGGATTAATGGGAGTGGGAAGCAGGTAAAATGCATATAAGAAGGAATACCTTAAGTATTAGGAAATTTTGTGGCAAAAAAAGTTATGAAATAAGACATTTTTCCTGAGAAGCTGGAGGCAATATTGTTGAGGAAAGTAAATGCTGCACTAGATATCTGTTTACAGTGCCGGATGATAAATACCGAAGTCAATTCTGATAGAATATGTGAGTCTTGAAGTTTCTTTCAGGTTTAATATAACATTATAATTCTGTGTTAGTGGTGTATGACAAAGATCTTGGGAGAGTAGAGAAAGTCATAAACTGTTAATGAGACTTAAAAAGAAAGAAAAAGCATAAATTAAATCATGTAATTTAGTAATCTCTATTTGGTCTCCATTTAAAAGAGACTTGGCCCATGATACCAACTGTGTAAAGGGCTGAGGACAGAGGAAAAAATGGAAGAACTATAACTGTCATTCTCCCAGTTGCAGGTTTTTACCAACTGGCGTGAAAACCTTTCTTTTTACAGTGTTTATTATTCTATGTGTGCAAAGAGTTGTATATTTTCTGGAATTAATTATTTTAATTTCTCATCACCTGTCTTTGTGTACATTAGATATAATTTTGTTCAGGTACCTTCAGACTAGTTTCAAAATGAGAAGTGGCCCCTAACAAAATGCAGGACTCCAAGGTCTGCTTTACTTGAAATCTCATTCTGAAGAGAAGGAGAATTAAGCTAATGTGCACAATTTTACCTCAAACGTCAACTCTGGTTTGGGAGACCAGGTATAAAGGGCTATTTTTTTTGCATCTAATTTTCTGGCAGAGGAGCTAAATTAGGGAAAGGAACTTAAGTGGAATCTACTCGTTTGCTTCTCCTTTGCATAGAGAACAGAGGCAATCAGACCAGAGGAGGCTGATCTTCTTTCTGTTTTTTATATTGTTGTTATTTTTGTTATTTTGTATGTTTATTTTTTGTTGTTATTATTGTTGCTGTTTTGTTTTAATTTTTGTTTTCTTTGTGGTTCCTGTAGTTCCTTTTGCAGTGATTCTACTGTTACAGATGTTGAGGGGGGGACAAACACACATTAAATGAAAGGGACTACTTCTCTGGAAGCATGCTAGGAAGATGTGCTGTCCAAGAAAGCTTTAGAAAAGTGCAGGAGAGGGCACACTGGTAGTATTCATGGAGCAACTGAGCTTACTCTTTGTGATGGTTCCAGAAGTCCAAGCACAGTGCTCTAAGATAACTGGCTATATTTTCCCAGCTATCTTGGTTGTGAAGAAGGACTTAAAAGGGAAAGCCTGTCCACTGGCAACCCTCCACCTTTCTCCCACGAGATAGGACTGAAAGCTGACCACAAGAAGCTTCCCTCTAAACAGGGCAACATGCAGAGCCTCAAGGCACTTGAAATTAATATAGTAACACCTATACCACTGACACATGACACAACAGTTTAGTTCCCATAACTCCTGTAGTTAGCTAGACTTTTCCCATATTTCTCCTTTCTAAATGTTAATTTGCCATTAGAGCAAATCATGTATTGAAGAAGGTTGATATGAAATATTACATTATTTTTTGCTGCACTACACAATCTTGTTATTTCATAAAATATATTTTGCTGTTATTTCAAATAATAAATTCAGGAAGAGGAACAATCACTACAGGTTTTCCTCCTATACTAACACACAAGCTTCTTGTTTAGGAAATCCAATCTGAGTTTGAATGTTTCAACAGAACTGTGTTAGTTTGGCCAGTCATTCATCTAATAGTTGCTAACTTAGTGAAATCATTATCAGCCCAGCAAACCAAATTCAATCAAAGGGAACTGCTCCATCTAGAGTTTCATCTTATATACAAGCTTATTAAATATTTCAATCAATGATTTTGCTGGCTGTCATGGCCCGTAGTATCTGACTTTGTTATTTCAATAATTTAGGAACAGTGAATCTGCCATCAACCTTAAAAACAATGGTTCATATGATTTGGTGATCTCAAACTAACTACAAATATCTGAGGAGAAGGTATGCACATAACAAAAGATAATTAGTTCTGCAGTAACATAGCATAATAAAAAGTGTTTTTCAGAGGGGAAGTGCTCAGATTCCTCTTTAACAGGATAATAATTCCTGTAATTTTATCAAAGCTAGAGTAAATCGAATACACATTTCAGCACTTATTTCATATGTAACTTCCTGTGGCACTGAGTTTCACAGCATATAAAGGTATCACCAAAACTATACTTAGATGGTAGATAGATAGATAGGTAGGTAGATAGATAGATAGATAGATAGACAGACAGCTTTCTTTAAATTTATTGAAAGTGCTTTAAGTTTTGTATTCACATAAAATACAAATTCCTTTATTGGCCTTTTCTTGATTTGCTTTGTCCTATATAACATATCTGAATGTCTTTCTTACTAATTAATTTAATTTCCAAATTGAAACAAGAGTAAACAATTCTTTTTAGATTTCTCCTTCCACTGTACCTCTCCTCTCAATGTTTTTATCTTCCCTTTTATTTTTTTTCCAGTACATTTTTCAAATTAGTTGGTCAAAAATAAAGGCATTGATCAAGGTGAGAAAATTGGTAATTGCTTTTAAATTAGTCAAATCTTGTACCGTACTACATCAAGGCAATAATTTTAAAAGATGAATTTGTACATAAGAAGGTAAAAAGATCTTGCTACAGAAAAATGTATAAAAATACATCAGTGTTCACTACATGTTGATAAGTTAGGGGAGGGACAATGTGGGTCTTGCCCCAGCCAAGTCGTGGCAGGCACCTTTCTGCCTGCTCTCAGCCCATGCAAACAAGATGTGGTCTAAGCTGATTTAGCCCAGTCGAGCTGAACTGAATTGCTCTTTGCAGCTGCAAAGAGCCATCTGTGTGTGAGCAGTTACCACAGAGCAGCTACAGATGAAAGCTTGTTTGCATTTGTCAACCTCAGTGCTAAGTACAGCAAAGGCAACTTCTTTGCTGAGTCAGCTCCCCTGTTGTGAGTGATGCTCTGGTCTAGCCAGACTGTTGCTGTTGTCACTGGTTTAGAGCTCACGGCAGTTCCTTAAATCCTGTCTCCTGATCTGACAACGCTGCTTTATTTGTTTTTCATCACTGTCTCTTGTCCTGCTCTTTAGCTTTCCTTTAATAGAGAGTGAAAGATCAATCCATGTAGAGCAATTATTACAATTCTTTAGAACTGGAAACACCAGGCAACTACTGTAGTTCAGTGGGCAGTCAGGTACAATGATTTAATTAGTTGTGATACCAACAGGAGGAAGCTGCAGAGAAAAAAGTGAGATTGACAGAAGTTGAGCTTTAATGAAAAATCTTAATTCATGATTCTTAAAGCATGGTGTAAATTTATACCAAACAATTCATAATGTCCCAATTCCATGCCTTTATTAAACAACTAATACCTTCCTGCTTCTGACAGATTACAGAGCAAATTTCTCAAGGACAGAAATTCGAGTGCGTTTGAAATCCACATCCAACCTGAAAAGAAGTGTCATCTGGTGACTGCAATTATTATTAGATTAGATGACTGTAATGTAATACAAGAATTAAGCATCAAAATGGTGATCCACAACTACTACTTATCAGTTGTTATCCAACACTAACTTACACTATTCAGATGTATGTTTTGGTGTAGAATATAGTTGTTGTGTTTATAACATAAAGGATTATGTAAATGTAACTGTGTATGACTTTTAGAATTTGTATTTGTACTTTAAATCACATAATAGTTAACCATCCAGACAAGTAGATTGTATAGGAAAGCAGTTTAATTGAACTGCCATTAAATAAAAAATATATGTATAATTAAATCATAGTTACTGTTTAAAAAAGAAAACAAATTCCAGGATAAAAACAAAAAATAGTTTGTTGATTCAGTTCAAATCAGTTCATTCTCAGTGACACCTAAGATTTGGAGTGTCTGTAGAATAAAAACTATTTAGGATAAAAATCTGGTAGAATATTTTTTATAATAGTTTTTATTTGGAAAATATAAGTAAAAATACATATTTGCAAAATGGCTTTTAAATATTATAAACATGTATAAGAACTCCTTAAGAATCAACACACCCCTTCAGAACAAATAGCTATGCTATGTGGTCAGGTTAGTATTTCTGGTAAAGTTGTGCCACTTCTCAGTTTTCTGACAGACTGAAAGATCAGTATTAGTAGTTATGTACCCATACTAATCCAACAAGTTCCTACATCTGTATTCATATATAATCATATGTAAACATCAAAAGATTCAGCATTTTGCTTAGATTCAGATATCTGGTGAGGTTAATTGTTCAGCCAAAGCTTATCCAAACCTCTCTGGTCTAAAATATAAAGATAAAGCTTTCTTATAGATTTCCTGTACAACCTCTTTTTGTTTAATCTGGCAGAACAGCCAAGAGAAATGAGTACTTTTGAAATCACAACAAACTTAAGCATTCTCCTTCTTACCTGATCTTTCTTTTTCTCTAGTATTCTCTGGAATAATGTAAAATTGGCATTTAATTTGAATGCCATTGTCCTAGTTTCAGCTAAGATAGACTTACCTTTTTATCAGAAGCTGTTACATTGTTGTGTTTTGGATTTGGAAGGAGAATGGTGTTGATAAGACACTGATGTTTTGGTTTTTTGCTAAGTCGTGTTTCTCCTAAGCCAAGGACTTTTTTTTCCTTGTCTCATGCTCTGCCAGTGAGGAGGTATGCAAAAGAAACTGAGAGGGAGCATAGCAGGGAGGATATTCCACATCATAGAATGTCATGTCCATTATATAAACTTGGGGGGGAGTTACCTGCAAGGGGATTCGATCTGGTTTGGGTTCTGGCATCAGTGGGTGGGTGGTGAGCAATTGTATTGTGAATAATTTTTTCCCCTTTTTATTATCATCATTGTTAACATTTTACCATTATTACTGTATTTTACTGTATTTTTCAATTATGAAACTGTTCTTATCTCAACCTACAAGTTTTACTTAGATTCTCCTCCCCATTCCACCTGTGCTGGGGGGAGAGAGGAGGGTTGAGCAACAGCTGCCTGACGCCTAATTTCCTGCTGAGTTTAGAACTATGACATTTCTCACATTTGAGTAGGTCTTTAGAAATACTGAGTAAACAGGCATTTAGTTTTTGCGTAAAATATGGACTAAACAGGCATCTTAACTTTTGGCTATATGTTCATTTTGTCCATGGCTCTTTTATGCTTCCTGTTTGGGAATGCTCACAGAACTGATTTCTGTTTATACAAAGATTTTTAGGACAGCTGTTCTTTGCAGAAGTACCCCTGTAAAGAAATGTGCTAACATACAAAGATTATCTAAAGTAGTTCAAAGCAGGTCTTCAGTCATACACCAGAAACATCTAATAGCAGTCACTGTCATTTGGCCACATCTCCTCCATCCTTAGTGAGTTGTCAGACAGGGCCACATGGCAGAGGTTTAGAGGTGGGGGAACCATCACTGGGAATGTGCTCACAAGTGTCATTGGGAGGACCCTAAACATATTTCAACAGGCAATAAACCTATTGCTATGTCAGCTTTACCCGTGGTTTTGTTCACATGGCTTTGCAGTGCAAGGCTGCAGGTTCTGTATATGTGGCATTACCAACTCCTTGTTGACATATTGTAAGTTCATCATCTTATCTCTGGTTCTGTAATACACTGAGGTTCTTTTAAAACCCAGATTCGCATATAATGCTAAAAACATCTGCTATATTAGAACCAGGGTCTAATATAACAAGTGGCTAGCCTTCTAGGTTTATGGATAAAAGTACAAAAAGCTAATGTTAGAAGTTACAAGTCAAAAAATAAGGAAAGACCCTCAATTAGTTATTTATAAACTTAATTTTTAAGTACAATTTATTTTTGGGTGTCCTAAGAGAGGGGCAAGCCATATAAAATAAGCTGACATCTTTCTTCCTTTATAGATTCATGAATTTCTAGGACTTTCAAAGCAATTTAATCTGTTTAGACTGAACAGGAAATGAGTGTCAATCTCATCCTTTGAGCAAGAATAACAAGTAATCTACTGACATTTTGCACATCATGACACATTTTTAGAATTTACAATGCTTGTGTACAGTTGCATTTATTCACCCTAACTTATGGCATCTGTAGCATATACCAAGTTTCACATTTGTGTGTCCACAGCCTATTACTGCTGGTCTTTGAACAGCCTCTCTACATTAAAAGAAGACTGATAAAAATGCCTTCAAGCAATTAGCAGGACTCTCTATTCATAATGTCAGCAACATCAGTTTTCTCACTGCTAGCAGAAAAACTGACTTTGATGCAAACTGAACAGGAACTGTGATTGCTCAGCCTTGCACTAAATGAACTTTAGGAGTATTATTATTATAACCTTGCTATATGCATCAAAGTCCCTGTGCAAGATGACTGTGAACACAGTATGAGATTTATTTAAACATAATACCCCCCATTATCAGTCAATCACTTTGCAGTTCCTTGAAGTTTTGTCTAATGAATGTGTTTCAGCAACAGACAAAATTATAAATTCAGGCCTCCCACCTTTTATTTGAAATATGTCAGACATACTGTAGGCCCCCTTGAGTTTGAAACTCTGGTGTAATCATCTGACACAAAACTACTTATTTGTGCTGTTCAGGAAAAACTAATGCATTGTGTATTGATGCAGCACATTTAAAACATTTTAACTGTGTCATCTTAAACCAATTTATAGACATTCCTTTCCATGGAAATAAAGAAAAATTATTAAAAAACCAAACCAAAACAAAACAAAACACCACAAACAAACAAAACCCAACAAAACCAAACAAACAAAAACCAAAAGAAACAAACAAACAAACAAAAAAAACCCCAAACAAATCAAACCCACAACAAAACACCCACCCACCCAGCCACCCAACCAAACAAAAAAATCTGCAAAAGGCGTTTGATGGACAAGTAGAATAATGCAGAATTTCATTTCATGAGAATGACACAGCAGTGTTTTTGGGAGGCCAAATTACATGACTTCAAAAGCGTCAAGCCTGTAATGCCAGATTTTCTGAACATTTGTATAATTCCAAGCAGAATATCTGTGTAATCAAATATTGCAAACACATGGTATCCAACTCAATAAGCTGAGCATTAAGGATAAGCTTGAGTTTATCAGTCTATTGCTGATGTTTCACTTTGACAACATTCTGAACCAAACCCTTCAAAAGTTTGTCTGGATACCTAAAATATGAACATGAATTAGGCTCAAAACTGACAGTGCTTTTGCCTAATATTGTCTGTCTAGTCTATCATGCCTTTACAGAATGAGAGAAGGCAAATGCAGAGCTGTGAAGGAAAGAAAATATGACTTCTCAACGACTCTACATGGGTACAATGACTGAAAAAGGTATGATCTTCAGATAGCTTAGCAGTTTGACATACTAGTGGTATACACTTGGAACAATATTTCATTTTCACTTTTGGTTCAGAAATAGGAAGGGCAAAATCTGACATAGTTTTACTTTCTTCCGTTCAATCTTGATATTGCTCTTACTGTCCTTTCAAAGAGCATTTAATATCATTTCACTGGCTTTTGACATGAACTAGTACACCAGAGAGCTTTCACTTCCAACAAAAAAGGCCTGTCCCAGTCCTCTTTATTCGTTTTGATCTGCAGGGAAATTGTCTGGGGTAGGTAAAATTACGTGTCTTCCGGTTTGTCAAAAACTATGGAACATCATCTCTTTTCTGGATAAAGAATTGAGGTTGCAACAACTCAACAGTCAACGATTCTTCAGGAAAATGATCTCTAAACAATGAAATTACGGTGGATAATATTAAAAAGAAACATTAATCGATGTATATGAAGTCTCTGTCAAACACACACTCGTAAAAAGTTATAAGAACATGTAAGTGTGACAAAATCATCACCAGCCAGCATTCTTGAATTAGTCTGCTACTATCCCACCATTTAAACTTCAAATTTTTTGGGGGGCTGCACCAAAGGTGGAAACAGCCTTTGAATTTCACTCATAATTGGATTTCACCCATGATTGGACTTCACCCAGACTAATTTTTTCAAGTTATATTTAAGACTAGGGGATGCAGCATTATTCCTAAGTGTGATGCTGCAAAGCTGTTAGCAGTAAGACAAGAAACTCACAGAAAACTATTAAAAAATCTACTAAAAATATCAAGAAATTTAGGCCTCACTTAAAATATCAATTTGAATACTGCATTTAATCTATGTTTTGTATGCCTGCACTACAGACCTACTTCAAACATGAAAATTTTGATTTAAAAAGCAAATGAGGGGAAAGTGCATAACAAGTCAAATATAAAATGGAAGCACATGAAATTTTTGTTTATTGTCATTGTATTTCATTGACTATAAGGTTGCCGTTGACTATATGATACCTTCCATTAAACTTTATCTCACTATTTGTGTCACCAACCTGATTGCCTCCTACAATGACGCAACTACCTCTATGGATGAGGGGAAAACTGAAGCAGGTCCAGTGGAGAATGACAAAGATGACTAAAGGTCTGGAGCATCTCTCCTATGAGGAAAGACTGAGGGATCTGGGCCTGTTCAGCCTCAAACAGAGACAACTGAGAGGGGACCTCATCAATGCCTATAAGTATATTAAGGGAGGGTGACCAGAGGATGGAGCCAGGCTCCTCTTAGTGGTGCCAGCTAATAGGACAAGAGGCAACAGGCAGAAACTGATGCACAGGAAGTTCCACCTGAACATGAGGAAGAACTTGTTTACTGTGCAGGTAACTGTGCACTGGAACAGATTGCCCAGAGAGGTTGTGGAGTCTCTCTCCCTGCAGATATTTAGGAACTGTCCAGATAAAATTCTGTGCAACTGGCTCTAGGATGATGCTGGTCGAGCAGAGAGGTCATACCAGATGATCTCCCATCATTCCTTCCCTTCTGAAATATTCAAAACAATATTATCTAATCAGTAGATGAAAATTTGGAAAAGATTTGGTTCAGAGTATATACAGAAGACAAATATGATAATTTTTATATAGATGGCAATTTTTAAAAACACACTGCAGGAGAAACATGTAATATCCATATTTATCTCAACAGAAAATTTAGATCAAAAATCCCTACAGAACCCTTAGTCAGAATACTTTAAAGGAATAGGTTGCCACATATTCTGTATTAGAATTCTATTTTAAGGTAAAACATAAGAGGAAATGGCTTATTTGTCTGAGAAATGTCTCATTTTAATGTTCTGAATTTGTAATTACCATTTTTACTTTGCAATGACCAATTTTTTAAATGTACGATACATGAATGACAAGAAATCAACATCAAAACGAAGTACTTTCAAAAACTTGAAATAAGGTGAAGTTGGGTGATTTTTTTTGAATTTCAAGGGAAGGAGGGAACATTTTCCCTTGTTAGGAAATTTCAAATGTCTTGTTTTCATAAGAACACCAGGTTTTTAAATCTAAAAATTGTTTACCAAACAAATCTTTCAAGCTCTCAGCAATCCTAATACCCATCAAGGCAATATGAGGGATATGTTAAATTTTTACAGCTGTTTGTTCGCTATTTACTGTTTTGATTTGAGCATATATGTTTTAATGGATGACAATGACAGAGGTGGGGAAAATCTGGAAAGAACTCCACAAAAACTCCTGTATCGAAGCTCATCACCAAACCCCAAATAATGTAAAATACTAGGAAAGTAAAAAAAAAAGTGAAAGTCTTTTAGTATCCCATTGACAATCCGGATTTCAGCTCACAGATGATGTACATTTCATTTAGCTTGGCTTTTAAGACAAAAGCTAAGTACCTTCAAAACAAATTGGTAAAACAGAATGAGGCTAGCAGTCCATTGGTACAGAAACCCAAGCGCACCAGCTTCCCAGTCCTAGTACTGTTGGATAGACAGGCTGCTTTGTAGCACCCAGCTGCCTGCCAAGCCCTGCTCTGGGTGTAATGACCTCACCTGCCACACTCAGCAGAGCTCAGGAGAACCTCATGAGAGTGATGGGCCTTCCCCTACACACACACAGTTTTCACCTCAGGTAGGTGGGAACTGGAGTGAAAATTCTGACTGTTCATGTTCAGTGACAGCCTCTGTTGCACATTTGGTAGCATTCTTCACCTTCTGTACACTTTCTGAACACCAACACTGCATGTGAATATGAGCTGGCAGCTGCACTGCTTTCACAAGCATTTCCTCCCATCCGACAAAAACACATTTTCAATTGTTTTGGTGCATGGGGAGGTTCTGTGGTCAAATTCCTCCCTCAGATACAACTGTATGAACCTATTGGCCTCAGTAAAATTTCCATGGCTTTATATCTAAAAGCAAAATAAAATTTGTTAAAATTCTACAATTGCATATTTATTTAAAAAACTAAGATTCGAGTGAACTCCAGTTCTGTTATCTGCAATTACATTCTATACATCTAATAGTAGTCCTGTTTTGAACTCATTTAGTATTATTTCACATAATATCAAGGTTCTGCCAAACTAAACTTGTTATCAAAAACTTCTTTAATTTCAGCATTCCAAAAAGCACTCCCTGAAAAGTCAGGCTTGTTCAAAGTTTCCATTAGTTCTTTGGTGTTCTTTAATTTTATTTTGTTTAGCAAGTATAAACAAGGAGCAGGAGTGTACTTGAAAGAAACTCCTTTTGGTTTTTCGTCTTGGAAGAAAAGATGTAGAGTTGCTGTAGCATGCCCAGAGAAGGGCAACAAAGCTGGTGAAGGGACTAGAGAGTAAATCCTATGAGGAGCAGCTGAGGGAGCTGGGATTGTTTACCTTGGAGAAAAGAAGGCTCAGAGGAGACCTTACTGCTCTCTACAACTACCTGAAAAGAGGTGGTAACCAGGTGGAGGTTGGCATCTTCTCCCAGGCACCTAGTGACAGGACAAGGGGAAATGGCCTCAGGGTACACCAGGGGAGATTCAGGTTGGACATCAAGAAGAATTTTTTCATGGGAAGGGTGGTTAAGCATTGGAATAGGCCTCCAAAGGAGGTGGAGTCACTGTCTCTGAAACTGTTCAGAAAATGACTGGATGTGGCACTTGATGCAATGGTTTAGGTGGTATGGCAATATTTGGTATGGCAAAGGTTGGTCTCAGAGGTCTTTTCCATTATAGAATTCTCTATAATTCTATGATTTTCATTTTTCTATATAAGGTTGTTTTGACTGATGCTCTAATTGACATGAGTACAATATTAAAGGAGAGGGGGGATCTGATGCTTAAAGTTAGTAACACTCTCAAGGACAATAGATAACATTAATACATATAAAGAATGACATTACGGATTTTTAGGCTATAAAATCATACAGAAAATAATTGAAAAATCTCCATTTTTTTTCCAGGGACAAAAGAGGAGTAAGACAATACCGTCCTCAGTGCCAATTCTGCTCTGTCAGTACTGCACTGCTTCCGCAAAATCCACAAAACAAATGGCATTATAGCAAGAATTGGACAATATGTCTTAGAATAGTATAGTCTGTAACTTGGGGTCCTGGGATCTAATCTTCTGCTATGAAGTATCACTTCTGCTCCCTGTTCTTCAGTTAGTAAAAGTCACTTATGAACATTGTCTCCTTTGAAAACAATTGACATAAATAGATATTTTAGAGACATAGTATGTAAGGGTAGCATCATTCCACTGTATAACACAGCAAGCTGAAATCTTTGCAAAAGGAATAACCATAACATGTATTTAATTGCAAGCACTATAGAATTTATTTACTTATGATCATAAAAACTGCCAGGAAAATAGCATTTAAAAAATAAATTAAAATAAGAATTTGACAGAATTATTTCCTTTAGTTAAGTAGTAAATTATATTTATTATTAAATAATTACTCTAAAAAAGAATAATTAAAATCAATAAATTATGATCATAATTTTCAAATAAGAGTTTCAAAACCTTTCCCATTTGTCAGACATCAGTAATACTGTCTGGATTAAGGACATACAGAGCTGAACTTGTCAAAAAAGAACAAAAGACTTTTAAAAAAGAGAAAGAGTAAGAAAGGCAAAGATAAAAGTAGTAGTAGAATCTTTTCAAGTAGAATCTTATTTTTTAGAAGAGTAACTTCCAAATTAAATAATAATGCACATGCACAGACATGCACAAACTAGTACACACCATGTGTATATATGCAGATTGAAAAACCTTATATGATATGCATTTATAGTATACCAAATACACTGCATTATTTAGAAGTTCATTAGGTACTTTCAAACAGCAGAAGTCAAAATTTTCAACAGAAGTTAAGTTTTCAGGTAAAAGTTGTTTTGTTATAATGCTAATAATGTATTTTGGGAACATCATAATAGGAAAATGTTTTGTACCTTTAAAAACATACAATTCACATCTAATTGAATCTATATGAATATATTTTTTTTCATTTTTTAAGGAAAGTATACAGTATTTGTTTTATCTAGAGTTTTTGAAAGAGAATAACCTGCAAAAAGGATAAGTAGAAAATCTGTCAACCTTGCTTGAAAATTCTTTGAAATTCAAGGGCCACTGATTGCTCTCTATTAATGATATTTTTCTATTTATATCAAATGCATTCATAATATGCAAAAAAATTAAATGCACATTTAAATGTATTTGAAGTTGCTCAAATAAAACCCCTATTCTACACTGTCATAAAGCTCTTCTGTCAACAACATAGGTACTGACAAGGAATGGAAAATTTTGTCTGTTCCACATTTTCTCACATGCTAAGTAATTTTGATACATATTCACAGGGATTAAAAATGGATTCAGTCTCAATCAGTAAAGATAGGACTGCTAAATTCTTGTATCTTAATTTATGAACTGTCTTCTTACTACTGCATGATGATTCATATTTATCTCTGAAAACTGTGTTTTTAACAAAGTAAGGGGATAATATTTCATAGGGTCCTAAATTAATATGAAATTAATTGATGATTTTTTAACATTACTAAAAGATCACTGATTGGAGGAAAAATAATATCTTGCAAATCTGTAAGCAGGATATTATACATACTCATTGTTTCCCAAAAGTCTAGCTCTTCCTGAAGACCCAGCTGTATGTTCTAGGAACTACTCATGGAACTGTTGAACACAACTCCATTTTCTACATATTTAATAAAAAACCCCAGCAAAACTGGTGGTAAAAAAAATCATTACAACTGTAAAGTCAAACACACAGTTATGCTGTCCCAGATTTAGAACTGAATATGCAATCCTCACTTACCCTGCTTTACACTCCTAATATAAGAGCATGCTTTTTCCATGGGATACTAGACTTTCTTGAATGCCAGGTTCAAATAACTGCCCCAAAAATTAGACAATGAAGGTTTCCAAAGAGAAGGTTAATCATTCTTTTAAGGGAGAAAAAATAAAAGCTCACCCCTGGAATACTGCAAATGTCTGAACTTCTTTCAGAGAAACAATGAGGAACAAACTAATGATGGACGTTCAGGTTGCAAAAAATCAGCCCACCTCATTTTATTTATTTATTTATACATTTGACAAATATATAATAAGCAAATAAGAAAAGCTTAGTAATGAGACTTTTTGGACTGCTTTAACACTTGGCAGGGTTACCAGTTTTGTCTATAATACGTAGTACTCCCATGAGTAAAATTAAGCTCCTGAAATAAATGTCTATGGTATCAAGATTTTATATTAAATAAGTTGTTAACTAAAGTTCTGTTTAAACATGATTTTTGTGAACTTTATTTATAAGAAGATATGCATTATCCAAAAATAAGTTTATAAATGCTATCAAAAATTTCTGTAAGCTTAAAATCCAAGCTGTAATAAATCTGACTTCTGCAGTCCTTTTTCCTTCTATAAAGTGTCAGATCACAAAGAATAGCTAAATTCTGAATATTTTCTTGAGTTTCATGTGTTTTGTTTCGGTAAAGATAAAGAAAGCTGTATTTGTTTCACTTTGAGTTGGATCTCTTGCTGAAGACACAATTAATTACTATTTACCTCTGAGTGTGAATTGGAGGAGAACAAGAGATCAATTAACTTGAGTAAAGACAAATAAGTTCTATGTAAAAAGAATAACTTACATTGAAATAACAGAAGAATAGCTGAGCTCTCTCTGTATTTGTTCTGAGTTTTGAATGTTGCTTCATTTGATCCCTGCCTAAGAACAATAAAGGTATTATCCATACTCTCATGATACAGGCCACTGTGCTTTTGTCTGCTAACTCTTTCTGTTTTGCCATTGCCTGTCATTTTTTGCAGACCGTATGAGTATGAAGAACATTTTCCTTATGTGCAGAAAGAGAACTGGTCTAGCCACAAACTTTTGTCTAGCCAGGAGCAAATCTGTTCTTATTTCCACATCCATAAATTCAATGTTAAACCATTTACATTTTTCTGAAGTTCTGAGAGCAAAGCTCAAATGGAAAGTTTTTTTCTCTGGTTTTCCTTACTGGCTGTAAATGTCTTCTTCCCCACCTGCAAATGATCAGTCCCTCTGAAGAGGACATTTCTTCAGTGATTTCAATTATCTCAGTAGTGGATGTCTGACCTGTGTTACATGTCTTCTTGTTATCTTAGTAACTTATCTTCTCATATTTACAGGAAAAATGAAAACTCCAGGGAGAATTCATGCATCTGGGATAGCTTTCCAAGAAAGACAGGATGGATCTCTGTTATGGAGAAGTCTGTTTCTTTCCATTGAGTATAGAGGAGTCTAAAAGACTTAAACTCCTGAGTAGGTTAATATATATAATATGAATTCCACTTTTACTGCCTTATTAAAATTCATTGATACAGTTCAAGGATCGGTACACGTATTATTCCTAGCCAAGCTATGCTCCTGAATAACTGTCTCAGCAGTGTTCTAGGAGAACCTTTTATTGATATAATTTTTAAAACATCAAGAGTTGCACTTAAGTGTATTTCATGGAATCATAGAATCAGATGGGTTGGAAAGGACCTCTGAGATCATCAAGTTCAACCCTTGATCCACCACCACCATAGTTACTAGACTATGGCACTCCGTGCCACATCCAGTCTCTTAAATACCTCCAGGAACAGAGAATCCACCACCTCCCTGGGCAGCCCATTCCAATACCTGATTACCCTCTCTGTAAAGAATTTCTTCCCAACATCTAACCTAAAGCTCCCCTGGCAGAGCTTGACAGCATGCCCTCTTGTCTTACTGATAGTTGCCTGGGAGAAGAGACCAATCCCCACCTGGCTACAACCTCCTCTCAGGTAGGTGTAGAGAGGTGTAGTGATGAGGTCTCTGTTGGGATATGGGCTCCCCTGAGCCTTCTCTTCTCCAGGCTAAACAACCCCAGCTTCCTCAGCCTCTCCTCACAGGACTTGTGCTCAAGTTCCTTCACCAGCCTTGTTGCTCTTCTCTGGACCTGCTCCAGCACCTCAATATCCTTCCTGAACTGAGAGGCCCAGAACTGGACACAGTACTC
>JAWWLV010000100.1:36624833-36637797 GCA_035041135.1 Platyrinchus mystaceus | reverse complement strand
AGCTGAACATGAGCCAGCAGTGTGCCCAGGTGGCCAAGAAGGCCAATGGCATCCTGGCCTGTATCAGGAACAGTGTGACCAGCAGGAGCAGGGAAGTGATTCTTCCTCTGTACTTGGCACTGGTGAGGCCACGCCTGGAGTACTGTGTCTGGTTCTGAGCCTCTCAGTTCAGGAAGGATATTGAGGTGCCAGAGCAGGCCAGAAAAGAACAACCAGGCTGGTGAAGGGACAGCACAAATCCTATGAGAAGTGGCTGAGGGAGCTGGGGTTTTTCAGCCTGGATCAAAGGAGGCTCATCGCTCTCTAGACCGACCTGAAAGGAGGTTATAGCCAGGTGGGGGTTGGTCTCTTTTCCCAGGCAATCAGCAGTAGCACAAGAGGAGTCAGGGGAGGTTTAGGTTAGATGTTCGGAAGAAATTCTCTACAGAGTGATTGGGCATTGGAATGGGCTGCTCAGGGAGGTGGTAGAGTCACTATCCCTGGAAGTATTTAAGAAGAGACTGGATGTGGCACTAAGTGCAGTGGTCTAGCAGACATGGTGTTAGGTCAAAGGTTGGACTCAGTGATCTCAGAGGTCTTTTCCTGTGATTCTCTAATCCACCCCAAGACTGCAGTCAATCCATTGTTTTCCATTGAGTGTGGTGTGGTCACCTCTTTCCTCTGTGATAACAAAATGGTTAATGCCATATTCCAATTGTCATTCTAGGAAAGTTTTTTGGTTAGGATACCTAATTGTGTGGATTTTGTTAACCATGATTGAATAGTATTACATGTATAAGGAGGTCCTTGGAATAGTCCCTCCACTTTCTAACATATAGAGTAATATTCAATAGCAAGTATGCTCCAGTGGTCCCTGAAAACCTTACACAATCTGTGATTCTGTGAAAAATTTAAGGGTATGTTACTAGGCATTTCTAATTTGGTGGCTCAACTAAATTAAATGGACCTGTGCTGGTTTATACAAGTCACACCCTGAACATTCTGAGTTCACTAAATTCAAATCTTTACTAGTATATTCTAGCAAATTCTCTTCTTCAGTGTCCTTCCTTTTTAAATAATTGTTTGGAGTATAAAATTTACATGCCACAGGTTTGAACTGGGAATGAAGCTGTGCCAGTTTTGGTCCTGCTGTTCAAGGTATATAGATGAATCATTGTGGGTTTTCTGCTCATTGTGTATTTTTTTAATTAAGGACTTGCACTTATATACTTCCTACGACATACTTTTGGCTAAATCCTTTACTCACACAGGATTAACTCATCTATGAGCTGTAGTCAGCAGGTTTTCACACTTTATCTGGTCAGAAAGAGCAAGTCAATTCATACTAAAGCCACTTTGGAAACTTCATTTTCTATCATGACCCCACAGTACCAGTATATTCCAGAGATAGATGATACAAATTGTGTCAGAAACACAAACCAGGTCTTGCAAAGCAAAAAAAAGATCTTAATACATTTTAGTGATGCTAAGACCACAGTCTGAGTAAATATGATTTTGATTTTGTAAAATTTAAATAGCAAGTTTAGCTACAGCTATATCTTATTTTCAGAGGGTATATAGACATTATGCATTTTTCTAATGCAATACAGTGGTTTTTAATACTATATGCAAACTCATGTTTATTTTACTTCATGAGCTCAAATGGCATGCTGAATTTTTGGCTGCAATTCAGTGAACTACTATTCTTACTTAGAAAGATTTATCTTTTCATATGGAGCCTTAATCAAGACAAATTCTACCACACCAGTTGCCATACATTTTTTGCCATATACTATGTATTTAGTTCACCCAGAGCCTACTTCAAAGAACTACAATTTGAGCATTACATCACTTCTGTCATTCTGGAATTATCTGAGGCCTGATTTATTTTCCATTTCTTTTCCTCCTACTCCACTAACTTATTAATACATAGGAAAGTGCATGTGTCTGTTTTATGCTCTGATTACCATCTTGCTTGCACTGCTGGTTTTGCATATACAGTAAATTCTAAGAAGATGGTCTTAGCAAAATGTGAAAAAACAGAATGTGCAGGAGATGTTTGCATAGATTCATAAGGAGATGTTTGCATAGGTTTATAAGGAATCTATGTTTGCATAGATTCATTCAAAAGGGAGATTTATTGGCTCCCCAATATTTCTTGTATTGAATTTATTTAAATCTGTGACTCATATATCACTTACGAAATAGTGACAAGCAGCTCATGGATCAGCCAGTCTGCTATCAACGAATTGTTTTGAGCTTGTTATCAAGCTGATTTGGGGGCACACCAAACAGATTCCGGCTGGATTGCACAGAATGTATTAAATGTTGTCCAAAAGCTCTGTTAAAATGATATTCAGGAGCTGTCCATCTTTTTTGTTTTATTCAGAGTTGAACAGTGCTTGAAATTTTTGTGTTGTTTGTTGTTGTTTTTTTGTTTGGTTGGTTTTGATTTTTTGTCTTTTTTTCCTGGAACAGATAGCCCAAAATTGAAAAAAAAAAAACTTGGTGGGAAATAAATTTCTGGCTTTATCTTAGAAGTCTTCATTATCTTGAGGATATTTTCACCCTACAGACTAGCTGGGCTACCCTGCCCACACAGATGCAAGTGTCTGGGATAGAACTATTTGTTTGTAGACCAACCTTGCAATCTGTGGATCAACGACTGCAATGCAGCACTAAGGTACTCCTGATTGTCCATTACACTGCAGTATTTACAGTCTATCTGCATGCCTGTTTTTCTCAAAAAGCAATGAGTCTCTCTGATGGGATTTGAGACCAGAAGAGGTCAAATACTTAACATTACACAAAACATATTTTAGCATAACAGGATCTCAGATAAAAGATTGAATGGATTTGTGTATATGGCAATAGCAGTTCTTTGCAAGGGCTGCAGGGCATGGTTGATGTGGTACAGAGGAACTGAAAAGAGGGCTGTGGGCATCTGTTTGCTTCATGGCCTGTAACAAATGAAGTCCCACTATATTCATGCAAAGAAACATATTCATACCCCAAACCAAATCAGGCCTACTGTATGAGAGCCAATGTCCTTCCAGTGAACATGTTAGAGAGAAAGGTTTTGAGACTTTTTTTAATATCAGATGCTTCAAGAATTACTTGAAATTAAAATGTGGTCTACGTTATCATGTAAATGCAGCCTATGGATAGCTGCACTTAGCCTAACTGAGCTACTACTCTCTGTGGCACAATTCAGTCCAGTATCAGCTTTTGAAAAGGCACAGCTAATCTCTAAGCATGCTAGAGAACTTTATCAGTGCAGCTACTCTGAGACACACTTACCCTAGTCTGACTACCTCTGACTAGGTAAATCAATAGACAAGACACAGGAAAACAGATTTACAAAAATATCTAAGCACCTATAGTACCAAATGGGATTTTTCAAAGCTTCCTTAGAGCCTCAATGGCATTAAAAGTAATTAGGAACTTGTCAAACTCCCAGGTAGAGACAACCTGTGTCTTAGGTCTTAGTCTGATTCGTACCTCTGAAAGTCAAGCTCTTTTTGTCTCAGCTAATCTTTTCACATGGGAACACAATATTTAAATATCACAAACTCATATAGTCAAATTTAATTAATGTTTATAACAAGTTTTTCAAAGACTAAATAGTCTCTTTTAACAGACATCATGTTGCTGTCCCTAGTCCTCAGTTAGCTGGACTGACTTCTGGCCTCTGGCAGTACTGATTATCTGCAATATTTATTTTTGTTATATGCAGCAACAACATTTTAATGTTATCAAATTGCCATCCAGTCTTGAATAACTTCATTCCAAGACTATAGTAAAATTATGATCAAAGGGTTTAAATATCGTTGGTTGTACCATTTGCTCTGAAAGTTCCATCAAAGAAGGTGTCTGAAATACAAATACATCTGTTATAGGAGACTTGTTCCTGTCGTGCTCCAGGTTTTTTTTACCACTTTGTTGTGTCTCTTTAAATTCATTCTCTTTCCTTCTCCCACGAACCTGCCAGCATTAGATATCTTTGGGAGCTTTCTGTAGCTCTGACAAAAGGGAGTAAGAGCTCAACTCATTGTAAAAAAAGCACAGCTAACACCTTCACTTTGTGAAAATACATTCTGAATTGAAGGCTTAACTTTTAATTGGTTCAATTTATAACACAAAATCATATTCAGTTCCTCCCTGCCCACTGCTCTGTTTCCTCAGTTGTGGCAAAATGGAAGCTACATCTCTGATCTCCCTTCTTACAGACCTTTTTAAAGTGACAGGCCAGCACATTTCCCTGGAATCCCACTACTCATCTTCTGGCTTTTTTGGATAAGTAGGAAAAAAGGCACTTTGAGTTTTGGGGACAGCCTGTGTAATAGCTGGAAGAAGGGAATAAAGAACATAACTGAGAGACAGTTGAAAATATTTTATATAAACTAAAGAAACAGGTCTAAAAGCATTGATCCACTTAAAACATTCCAATTTTGAGGGTGCAAATTTAGTTCCTTTTTGAGACTGTGGTGAACTTCAGACTTCATCAGTGGCATAAGTAATAAAATACTAGCCCTTGGAGCAAATAAATAAGGGCTTAATCTGTCTTCTAACTTTCTTCCTCAGCGTATCTCTATCTTGATCCTTAAGTTGACTTGTCAAGCTACTTTTACATAGCAGACATTTTGATCATCTAACCCTGAATGCCTCTGTGATAGAGCACTAAGTGATAATCAGCTGCCCAAAGGTTTTAACATTAGCTAAAAAGGGAGGGTGACCTCACAGTTTTCTTACTTGGTTATTCTAGGTTTTAGTTCTACTATCTGCTCCACATCCAAATAAAGTCCTCTATATCTCTTCATCTCATTGGAAATCCTCAGAACCTGAATTCCCCATGTCCTGCTCCTATTGTTCTCAAGGTATACTGTAGACTTTGCAGTCTCAGACAATGGATATCAAATGTGCTGCATCAAAATATACTGGTCTGTGATGGGGAAGAGAAAAAACAGCAACTGAGAACAGCTTCAGGATAGTTTTCAGGAAGTGCATTTACAAAAAAAAAACAAGCCAAAGAGCAGCCAAGTTAAGTCAAACTAAACCACGATCACCACCAAAACAAGAACATTAATTCATTAATCCCCTATACTGAGAGGATTCTTCTCAGAAGTCCCTTCTTAAAAAGGTGGAATTATTGGAATTCCTCAGTGGGATGAAGGAGTTCAGGGACAGAAGCTTATTCCCTAATAAGCTAAATATGAAGAGAAGTTTAAATTTCTACAGCTCGAAAAGGAAAATCCTAATAAAAGTGAGATAAATAGTGCTTATGTGGATGTACAGGCTCTTTCTTTTATATACTAGCTACATTAACAGCAGCTAGACTATAAGCATTTCCAGATCAAAGGCTACTAATAGAATACTCTATTCCTTTAACCAATGGTTGGGTTTTCTTCAAATTATCCACTGTGCACTGATGTGCAAAAGAAACACATCAATTCCTAATAAAAAATATCTGATATTATCTAGTGAGTGGAAACTAGAAGTCATCTTGAGCATACAATGTTTAATAGAAGCCTTAAAGTACTGAACGAAATAAATATCCTTCATTGTAATATCTTCATGAACATATTTATTTTTAATTGTTGGAATAAATGATTCCTGCTTAGATGGTTTAAACAGATATGTTAAAACTTTTCTAGGTTTATTGCTTAGTGCAAGTGCTGATGTGCAAACTCAAAGACTCTGAAGTGCATGCACAATCAATAATACATCTAGCTGCTCTTTGACCGAGTTCAGTTGTCATACCTATTAGACCTAGCCTTCCAATACCTTGCCTTGAAACAATTATTCAGGCATAACAGGGCAAGCTGTGATACATTAACTTCATTCTGGTAGTAATAGAACAGAAAGGAAATACTATTTGCAGTATAGATACTGTGCAGTAAAATGTCTCTAACAAAATCACCCACCAAATTACTGTTATTCATTGGTAACAATATTTCTATACTTTTCTGCATGCTTATACATCATTTACATAAGCCAAATTATTTAAAAGATTTACTGTTCCTCCTATCTTTTTTTCTTTTTAGGGGCATTTACAAAATAAGAGTACACAGAAAGTCATTACATGCTCTATGTGGCTTGCACACTTCTTCCTTGTTTTTAGGATTTTGTTCAATTTGTGTTTCATATTTAAGAAGAGAGAAGGATCAAACTAATGTTTGCTGGAATTCCAGACCTGTATAGAGAGGATAACTTTTCTCTAGTATAGAGACAGGATAACTTTCTGAAATCAAAAGAAAAAATCCTACCCTTTGGGTCCAGCAAAAGAGATTTACAAAGCAGTTGTTAGCTTTTGACAACTGTATAATGAATGTGGATCTTTGAGTTGTTATTCACCTTTTATTGGTGGAAAAATATTCTGAAAACGATGAAGTGAAGCAAATGGGAATGATAAATTAAAACATTAAGCAACAGTAATTTAAGAACTATGAGACTGCCTGCATATTCTAGAGTTATACAAATATAGACAAGGACAGAATAGCGCTCATGACTTTTTTAAATGTTGCAGTACTGTATCTTCTTTTCAGTCAATGAACAGTCAATTGACAATGACTCTGGATTGTTTTTTTCTAGTTAGGGACTTTCAGTGACCTTGTGTTTACACCAATTACTCACTAGTTGTCCAGTCTGAAAAGTCAATATTATTTTCAAAAGATGACAGGCCCACATTCTGCTCTTTCTTCATTACACAAAATTCATTTAAAGTGTACTGGGATTATCGTGCACTATTGCTTTGGAAATAATTCAACTAAAATCTGAAGGTCAATTTGCCAGGTGTCTTACATCTAACTTAGCCTTATATCTGACATGTCACAGTGCTCATTGACATACTAATGTTTCCAATAAAACTATATGTTGATTCTTTCATTCTGTTCCTATCTTTAGGATGGAGTCTATAAAACTTAATTTCAGGCTGAATTAATTCTAAATCTAGCAATGAGTAGAGGCATACAGTAGTACTGAAACCTGTGTAAATTTTTATACAATAAATTGGGTATGATGATGATGATGTTTAGGTGGTAAGCTTCTGACTGCAATACACTGAAGTTAAGTATAATGTCCCTGTTTTATAACAGTATATTTTAACCTATTTAAAATCTACTTGTTTTTATACTTTTTTCCCTCATTGTATTTCTATAATGACCTCTTCCTAATCAAACCAAATTTTTGATCATAATTCTTCTTGTATCTGTTCTAGGAAGTGTTTTGTATCTGGCTCTAGCTTCTGTATTTTCTCCAAATTGTTTCTTCAACACTTCCTTAAAGGAATGCTTATCATCCCTTCTACACTGTACTGTGGATGGCATACTCTTTGTTTTCTTGCTTCTGCACATGGTGTGCACACAAGCATAAATTCACCTAAATCCTCTATGCCAATAGCTCAGATATCCATTTTTCCTCCAGTATATGTGCTGGTAACCTTTCATTGCTTTAAAACTACATATGTGTCAATTATCTTCCATCTCAGATTTTGCTTTCCATCATTTCTGGTCATCTCCCACCACCTTTCAGCCTGTTAGTCAGACCAACAGCCGGGGACCTGTGCAAATACAAAGGTTCTCATAACCAACCTATGTGCCAATTTTATGACCTTCTTCTGGAAAACATCTAGAAAACCCCATAGACTTCTTTTTTTATTCCAGAGTGTTATTTTCAACATCATTCAAACTCTTCTTGATCACAAAAACAATAAATCTATGGCCTTGACAAATGCTGTATTGTCGTTCCTGTGGGTATTTGACAAGCTGTTTTGCAGCTGTTTTCTCATTGCATAAAGCAGTTTCCCTCTTTACCTCCTTTCTAGTTATTTTTAATGCAGTTTCACTTTTAGGAACCACAAGACTTTGTTCCCCTGTATGCATTTTCTTACTTTTAATATGGAACAATTTAGTTGCATGCTTGATCAGCCTGTAACACAAGCCGTGCTGTCATTCTAGTTAGATTTTCAAAGTAAAAGGAAGAAGATTACTGTTCTTTCAGTACTGTGCCAAATAAAACATAATAGAGTCATACAGTAAATATATTAATACAGACAATAGCATATTTTTTCACTTCTTCTTCATGGGAAAAAAACCCCAACATTTCATTAACATGCTGAAGAGTTCAAAAAATTTTGCAAGTTAAATATTTACTGCCTTTTATTGGCTAATGGAAATTATTATTACAATGAGTGCCAGATAGTATTAGTGATAATTCTTAAGAGAAACTGCTGGAAATGAGCAAACAAATAACCTCCTAACTGTGCTCTAAGGAGGTTTGCAAATCTATTCCATGCATAACTAAAATTGGTGGATACCTTGGCTTCTATTTGACTCTCAACAAGAACCAGGTAGAAAATATATTTTTTAAATGGAACCATTTTGCTCACTTCTTTACAACTAAAATTTAGAAATTTTCCACTGAAATAAAACAAACAAACAAACAGCTCAATAGGAAAGCAAGACTACCATCCCCTTCATGATATTAACATTTTCATGGTTTTGCTTTTTAGATTGAACCAAAGGAAGTTCTATTTATGCAATAAGACATATATCTCTTGATGCAAACAGAGGTATACACACCAGCATTTTCAGTTTTTATTTCTGTAATACCCTAGTGAAAGTGACAAAAATCTCTGAAGTGCTACAAGTTATGACAACATTAACAACTACTTCCTATCTCCTGGTTTAGGCAGCTCTGTTACTTGAGCACAAATTCTCTGAAACTTTCTCCCAGTAATAAGCTGTAATGAGTCTAATCATTGTGGAAAGTCAAAGAGCTTTTTCCAGTGGCTTGCTGTTGTAATAGCTATTACAGAATATTTTATAGATTCATTCTATTTCTATGAATAAGAAATATGATCACAAGGCAACTGAAGTTAATAACCAATTTTGGTGGATATTACTGAATGGGTTCTCAATTAAGTAGTAGTTGGATACCAATGTTGGTAAAATGAAACCTTCCCACATAATATAGCATATGTTTCACATAGTTCAATTGAAACAGCAGAATACCTGCTGTCATGAGTCCTGCAATGGTACTCTTTCTTTCCGAACTCACATTTTTCAGATAGTGTACTATGCTTAACTTGACATGAAATTGATGCAGGTTTAGTACTCATTCAAAAAGAAGGCTACTTCCCACCCCCTTCCCGCCCTCCCCCATTTAGTCTTAAAAATCTGATAGCACCTACTGATTCAGCTGACTGGTATATCTTGCCTAGTACCCTTCTTGGATGAATATGTTTGTATGTAATTTTGATTCTAGGCCCTTAGTAGTGTAATTGGTGGCTTACTATAATTCCTATGAACAGCAAAAACATAAATCAAGCCCAAATATTTTTTGGAGGGGACAGATAGATAAATTCTTTGAATTGGGAATTTATGCTACTCTGCTGACAGCATCTCAACAGCTGTCTTGTATGCAGATTTGAGCTTTTATTGTGCAAGTTGGGCCACAGCAAGCACAGTAAAAGTCAAATATAAAAATAAGTTAACACTTGCAGCCAAGCCTGTTAAAACTAGCTAACCAAATTATATTAAATCATCCGTTTGTTACATTATCCTGACAATAATAGTGGTAAAGCAAATTTACTGACTATGTTTTATAGAGTGTACTATCTATAATTTTATTTTTTAATTTCCAGACTGTAACTTATGGTTATTTGCATTGTGCTATTTTATTTACACAGATACACTTTCTTCACCATTACATATTTAACAATCAAGTTATTAATTTTAAGATGACTTCTAAACAGACAGAATGATGTAGTAATTACCATTTTAATCAAGATATTTCATTTCTATGTTCAGTTTATGGTAAACAAGTGTAACCTGGGAGTCCTCTTTAGTTTCTTTTGGCCCTGTCAAAGACAGGAGAAGGATTAGCTTCTTATCCAGGCTATACACACTACTTTGAAACACAAAGGTCCAGATTCACAAAGGAAGACTGTCAAAGAAATATTTGTCCTCCCATTTTCCCCCTTTAATTTCTCAATTCCATCTTAGGCCCAGTGCTCTTCAAGGTATACTAAGCAAGTTTGCAGACAATACAAAACTGGGAGGAGCTGTTGACTCCCTCAAAGGCAGGGAGGCCCTGCAGAGAGACCTCAACTAATTAGAGGACTGGGCAGTCACCAACCAGATGAAGTTCAAGAAGAGAAAGTACTGGATTCTGCACCTGGGATGGGGAACAAGATGCTGGAAAGCAGTGCTGTGGAAAGGGACCTGGGGGTCGTGATTGGTGGCAAGCTGATTATGAGTCAGCAGTGCCCTGGCAGCCAGGAGGGCCAACCATGTCCTGGGGCGCATCAGGCAAAGCATCGCCAGCTGGTCAAGGGAGGGGATTGTCCTGCTCTGCTCTGCACTGGTGTGGCCTCACCTTGAATAGTGTGTAGTTTCGGGCACTGCAATATAAGAAAGATATTAAGCTCTTAGAAAGTGTCCAAAGGAGGGTAAAAAAGATGGTGAAGGGCCTTGATGGGAAGCTGTATGAGGGGTGGCTGAGGGACTTGGTCTGTTCACCCTGGAGAAGAGGAGACTATAGGGAGACCTCATTGCAGTCCACAACTTCCTTGTGAGTGAAAGTTATCACCAAATAATCTGTTCTGCACATTACAGTTATCACATATTTTATGTGTAAAATGTGTATACAGTCCCTTTAGGTATTTCTAAACATGCACTCAGCACTACTTTCTGGCAGAATATAAAACTGCTTATGAGACCATTCCCCATTTCCTAGTTAGAGACATATTCATGTAGCACTCTCAGGGAGTTCATGCAAACCTGAGCAGACACTGATCTCTTCTCTGTGGTCCCCTGCGACAGGACCAGAGGCAATGGCCTGAGGTTGTGTCAGCGGAGGTTTAGGTTGGATATTAGAGAGAGGTTCTTCACCCAAAGGGTTGTTGGGCACTTGAACAGACTCCCCAGGGAATGGTCACAGCACCAAGCCTGACAAAGTTCAAGAAGCATTTGGATGATACTCTCAGGCACATGGTGTGACTCTTGGGGATGGTCCTATGCAGGGCTAAGAGCTGGACTGGATGATCCTTGTTGGTCCCCTCCAACTCAGCATAATCTGTGATTCTATGAATTACATCAGTTCTGAGCTATGCTTTCTAATGCACCTAAGTGAATTTTATTTGGCAAATGATTTATTCACCAAAAAGTAGGTTGGCTCAGAATTTTTCAGAAACCTGTTGAAAAATTCTGACTGAAAAAATGACAATTTAATTCAGCATCTGCATGTAAAAAGATTTTGTTCTCTTGGAGGTTAGGCTTGGGAGAAAGGTAGGCACAGGTTCCACCTTGGTCATTGGATGACCTAGCACTTATTTCATGCTTTAGCTCCAGGTCCCCTATTTTTCACACTCAGATTACCAAAATCTTATGAAAGTTCAGTTCTCAAGATTGTCCATAAGTCAAATTAGAGAGTCCTTAGTTTACTTATTCCTCGTATATCTTAGCATCCAGCTGGTTTTTTTGTAGATTAAAATAGTCCCTATTCTCTATATTGAGCTCCTAGCTGCAGATCACAATTGTTTTAGTTCCTAGACTCAATAAAGAACTTTCACAAACACAAATATAGAGCTATACCTCTATCTTAGCTGATACTTTAGAAACATTCAAAAGAAAGGAAAGGTGGAAGCAGATAGAAATCCTCCATATTTTATCTAAACAAGTAACTGTAGCTTTTAAAATGTGATATATACTGGGAGTCAGAGCCACACAGGGCTAGTTATTCTGAAAGAAAGTCACTTATTATTCTGTATTTTTCCTCATACTGAGGGAAACTAGAGTTGTGCAGTGTCTGTTTTGGTGAGCAGCTCGCTTGCCACTTTGCCTGCTAATTATTTTAATAATACACGAATGTTTTAAATATTTCAGATTGTTTCTAATTTAGACAGTGAGTATAATTTAATAATTAATGAAGCATTATAGGTGATAAAAGCAAGAGATATTGAAAAAACATTGCACTGTCCAGACAATAAGTTTCCTTACTGGAGAGGACCACCTCATCACTTTTGTTTTTCTTTCAAATATTTAGTATATTCAAACCAACAGGAAGGAAATAATTGAAGTTCAGTTGAAGTTACAAAGGATTACACTAGCGAAGCCTAGAAAATACATTGGAAATATGTTGGAAATTTCCAGGAAATCATACTTGTTTGCATTGAACTTACACTACTTATGAAAACATGATAGGGAATTCAGATTAAAATATCTGGGTTTGGAGACTGAATAAGGAAAAAACATGTTATCATTTGACATGCCTATTAGTCCCTTCTTTTGGGTTTGGGAAGTGTCTGGCAGGGCTGCTGTCAGACATGGCATATTTAGGTCCTGGAATTCAGAACCACAACGTATGTGTTCATGACATTAGAGTAGAAAAACTCTTTCTGAAAGCTTAACAGTCTGCCAGTGATGCCATATCCTTAACAATTTCAAATTACTTAATTATTGCAATGCTTGTTCTATATTCAAAATTACATCAGTTTGAAATTAATATATTTTTTTTCACCAGAATCAAAGTTAAGCTAGGCTATTGAATACTGACAATCTTCCAGAAAAACTTCCAATTTCCTTATATTAGCCGTCTGTAGATAATTTTATTAAATTGTAAATAAGATAATCTCTTTTAAGTTCTCATTGATTAAAGAAGCGAGCACTACTATTTTCCAGAAGCCTCAGTTATGAAGATTTAAGTATGAAAATTATAGAAGTTCTACTTTTAGTGAGATAACACAGATGACAAAGATGAATGTCTGACTACAGTCTTAAAAATATATATTATAAATGTAGAATTGTGAGTACATTACGGAAAAGAATTAGTCTTCCGGAGAAAACAGGATTCTGCTCCCTTAGTCCTGATACTTCAGAATGCAATAGTAAGTTAAGACATCTGGTCAAAGTGCTGTGAAAAGCTGTAACCTTCCTACTTCTCCTACTTCATGAATCAGTGTGGAAAGAAATTATCATTTTTATTT
>JAWWLV010000100.1:36594587-36624733 GCA_035041135.1 Platyrinchus mystaceus | reverse complement strand
AAAAAATCCATTGCGCAGGCTTGAAAGGTAAAAAGACCTTTCCCAGATCTTCGTTCGCGAAGACTGGCCACATTGCATTGCATTGTATCAGTGGTACCACATTGATTATAGATGCTGAATTCTGCCAGCTGAGTTTTACATCTTGAAAAAAATTTGACAATATATTGAGACGTAGCAGAATGCTTCTAGTTCTAGATAAAATAGAAATTTACCAAAAGAAGTTGAAAATGAAAGAAAAAGAATATTGAATTTGGTGGGGTTTTTTGCTTTCTAAATTGTGAATAAGTTACACTGTGGGAGGTGTTGTCTTAATGTCAAGACAAAGATGGAACAGGATGGGGGAAAGAAGAATATAATTCATTCTTTTTGCAAAAGTAATCCCCTGGGTGTCTCAGTTAAACTGCAATGTTGGATAAACATTTTTTAATAACAAAGTGGGAACTGATTTACACTATGAACACACAAACAAAGAAGACTTGGTTTTTATGTGCTCATTCAAAAATGCATAAGGATTTTTTTCCTGTCATGGTGGGTGCCTGTTAAAGCAGAATTTCTAAGTAATGAGATGAGAACTGGGTTCTTGCTTACATCTAGGAGATATCCAAATTAACTGAACTAGCTTCAATGAATTTATTCTGGATTTTTAGTGGTATAATTAAGAAAATAATTTGATTCTTTATGTTTCTTATTAGTCAATGAAACTGCATTTTTTTTTTTATTTAGAAGTGAGAACTTTTCAGACTAATGTCAAAAAAGTGCATAGCAGCTAGCATCAAACCACTTGAACAAACAATTGGAGATGTGACTTTACCTCTAGAGTTCTTTCCCAGGTTTCACAAAAGAAATTCTACTTCCTTTTTACAGTTCACATACAAGACATGGCATTGCAAAACTGGAGTACCAGAGATCAAATCAGGCTTACTCAGCAGTCAGATAAGTTTTTAAAGGGAAAGGTGCACATATGTGGACATATATGAAATCACCATAAGGTCATTTTTTCAAGGATACAGTAGTATTAGTGAGAGTATAACATCAGAAGCCTGGGGTCTGGTTTCCACAGCAACTCTGTGGAAACACTTTAATAGTATTATTAAAGATCGAGGGATGTAGGTTGTTGCTAAATGAAATATGCCTCATTTTTTTCTTAAAACTTTGTTCAAAAATGGCTAATAATTCATACCAAAAAGTCAGTTTCTATAGTAAATGTCTTTTCCATATTTTATCCCATTCCCTGGAGAACCTTTCTTCTATTAATTCGCTCTGTATCTTCTTCTGGGTTATTCCTCAAATATTGTATGGAGAAAACTCAAAAAGAGGGTGGGTTTTGAGAATATGAATATTTTATTGTAAAACCAAATTCTGGTGCTGGTGCTGCACACTTTCTGTTACAGAAAAGAAAAGCTTTAGCAGTTCTCAAGATACAACACCTAGAAGACATAATGTCTCCTAATATTTTTTAATCTTTCTAATCTCACTACCTTTTTCCTGCAGAGACACTAGAGAAGCCAGGTCTTTCAAGATCTCCACAGAGTAACAGGATAGCTCACACATGGTCCTTTAAGAGAAGGAACTGCAAAAGATGGAAGACAAGCTTTCAAAGTTGAAAAGCCTTATCCCTTCTTTATAACCCATTTTCTGAAGTTTTTAAGCAGTACTGATGCCAGACATGAGGAGAAAAATGAGGGTTGTTTTATCCTTTTTTAGATCAGCTGTTTTGAGTGGAAGGTAGCCAGGGAGACCACTAAGTGATAAAACTATCACTGTTAATCCTGACACAGCCACCATTTTACCATTATCTCACCTCAGGGAAGAACAGATCTCTGGCTTATTTCCAGGAAGACCCTCACCCTTGAAATATGAATAAATTTCAACTGGCAAGGAGTCTGGTCCAGACCACAGAGCTGCAGCCAAGCTCCTTGTTCACTGAGTGCCAAACTCAGGACTTGGCCAAGGTGTTCAATATTGGAATGAAAACCTGCAGAGCAAAGTGTTTTACAAAGTTACACAGATCCATACCACTGAAATCCAGCTGCTGCTGTAGGGTCCAGTGTTCTGGACAAGAAGTGGGACTGCAGGCTGAAGCCAAACTGGAACTGGCAGCCAGAAGGAAATGGAGCTAGGAAAATAATGCCTTTTTCAACACTAAGAGAAGAAAAATTTTGAGCCTGTGAAATTATTTCTTCAAGTTAATGTTGTTAAATACCTTCAATACTATGAAGAAGGAAAGAAAAAGAAAATCTTGTAGGAAGCGCTCCAGATTAATTTCCTTTGCTAAGAGTATCAGGAAAAATTATAGATCTTTTAGGGAACATAAAAAGGAACTGATTAACACACTAAGCTATTCTTTTTAAGAGCCTGAGGAACATAGAGATGAAATGAGAAACTGTAAGTCAAGCGGAATTATTCTGAAATGTATATCAAAATGGATATGCAGAAATATAACCCTT
Organism: Platyrinchus mystaceus; assembly: GCA_035041135.1. NCBI lineage: Eukaryota > Metazoa > Chordata > Aves > Passeriformes > Tyrannidae > Platyrinchus > Platyrinchus mystaceus. Next base: position 36,622,286 of record JAWWLV010000100.1, on the reverse strand, counting down.
TGTTTTAGTTTCTATGACTCTTTATGTGGCCTCTAAAAATTAATATTTCAGTTCAGTTTTCTGTAAAAAGTATACAGCACCGAAGGAGAGAACAGTTAGAACACAGTATGAAAAGAGAAGTTACTCAAATGCAGTTGGAACTAAAATTTTAAAACTACAATAGATTCAAGCTGGATGAGCTGTTCTCCATGCCCAAACACTGAAAGAATAGGAAAATTAAGCTTTATTAACGAGTACTTGTCGTGGATTTGCTCTGGGTCAATTTTTCTTGCCTCCCCACACAATTGCTATAAGCTGAGAGAAGGTTTATGCAGACAAAAGAGATTTAATGTGGGGAGAATAATATTAGAATTTATTACTAACAAGATAAAAACTAAGAACTATATATACAACAATTTTAACTAGGCAAAAGTGCTATGTATTTACAGAAGTACCCCTCTCCCTTTTTATCAGTTCTGGAGGAGAAGCAGTCAGTTTTCCATTTCCAGAGCTACAGGTCTTCCAAACAATTCTGCAACATTTGAAAATTCTTCTTCTATTATTTCTAATACGACAGCTCCAATTCCTCGCAGCTGGAATTCTTTCTCTCTCTCTCTCTCTCTCTCTCTCTCCCTCTCTGTTGACTTCAGGGCTGGGCCTAGCCTCCTCCTGGGCTAAGACCGAAGGCTGGGGGGTTACCCACGCTCTGTGGGGTCCTCCATGGACTGCAAAGGGACTCTTGCTTTACCATGGTCTTTCCACAGTGTCACAAGGAATAAAGGTTTTTGAGTCTACCCCTGTTTCTTGTGGGGTCTCTTCCTCGGGCAACAGTTCCTCCATTTTCTGCTGTCCCTTAGGGTCACAAATTCAGCTGCACCAGCATGGATCTCTCAGTGAGATCATAAGATCCTATTTGGGCTGACTTGCTCCAGCGTAGGTTTTTTTTCCATGGGTCACAAGTTTCCAGCAGGACTCTGTTTCATCTGAGGCCTTCCATGGAGTCACATCTTCTTCATGCACTAGTGTAGGCTCCTCCATGAGCAGCAGGGGAGTCTCCTCGCTCCAATAATCTACAAACAACAGGGTTTTTTAGTTTTCAGTCTTTTCCCTGCTGAAGGGAGACAGAGGAAGAGGGGGAGAAGGAACTCCCTCCCTTTCGAGCTTCTTTTCTCTTCTGGTAAAATTCAGAAGCAGTGTGTCCTTGCATTGGTCTCGCTTATCTAGAGGCTGAGATCTGCAGTGACCGCTGGCCTGCCACGTGGCAAGTTGGAGAGTGCTGGCTGTGTCTGGCCACTGAGGGACGTGATGAGATTTTATTTTGCTAATTCCTTATTTTGCTAATCTGAGTTTTGATTGTGCATATCTGTTCTGATTTCGTCCCTTTTTCCCCTTTTTCCCTTTTCCCTTTCCCTTCGAGGGTGTTTGAGATCCCTTTGCAATGTACATAATATTTTAATTGTATATAACTGTAATATAGGCAAATATATGTATTTTGATATAATTCGGTTGATTTCAGGTTCTTTCATTTTTTTTATAGTTTTTTTTTCCTTTGCCCTAAGGGAAGAAGAGAGAAAGAAGGAGTTCTTACTGTGAGTTCAGGCATTTGGCAAAGAGCGAAGTCCAAACCATCACAGTACTTCATGTTGAACACAAACCTACCAAGTCCAGGTAAAATAAACACCAGCAAATATTCTCACAGAGAGAAAAGGTGACCCTGGCAAGTACAGTCCAATTACTCTGGTTTCAATATTCCTTATCTGGCTTGAATGGACCTAAGAAAAAATTTTGAAGAAATGAGTTACAGCAGAAGTAAAGTGCTAACTGTTACTTATTAAGACTATGGTGCAGCATATGACGCAGATAAAATCACGTTTTACATATAAAAGAGGTGAAGAAGATGGTTGTCACAGAATAGTTAAGCATATGATTTTAAATATATATATATATATGTATATATGAAACAGAGAAAGAGAAGGGAAATAGTGATCTCAATACGTGAGTTCCTGATTGTGAAAATCTCATAAAGTGGAAAATTCTACATTTCCGAAAGGAAAGGACATTTCTGAAAGGAAAGGAAAGGACATTTCTGAAAGTGAGTTTTTAATTGAAATTAAAAGAAAAATTCAATTCCTAAATAAAGTACAGATAATGGATTATTAATGATGCCGTTGGGTTTAGGGAGTTTGCTGCATACAAAGAAGTTTTGTCAATTAATGCTGGTCACTGAAAGATACCTGTTCCACACAGAGTCGTACATTTCCAGTTTCACAATTAAACCCCTGAACTAAATAAATGGTTTTCTCTACAAGTCTGAATAATCTGGGTTGTGTTGCTGGTCAGTGGAAATGGTCTTCTTTTTTTATGGACCTTCAAGAATTACCTGTCAAAAGACTCAAGGTTTTCTAGTTATTCTGAAGTGACCCATTAAAACAGGCCACACTCAGCAAGGTAAAAATAATAATTTTAAAAATAATTTATGAGCTTCAAACACAAATCACAAAGCTTAATGAATAGATGGTCAGAAATTAAAGAACATGCATGTACCTGTTAGCTGAAATAACACCAAGGGTTCACTCAAAATTATCTAACCACCACTCCACAGGTATATAAGCTGATGAGGCACACTGCAATAATTTTAGTGTTTGTTTCTTTTATACCCTAAACATTCTGTGGAATATTCGGATTCAAATCTGCCAATATTCTTAGGCTTTCTTAATGATACCAAATCAAAAGGAAATTTAGATACCTCTTGATTCCTAATGATTGACTGCCCCTACCTTCTCTGGAATTGCTAACAGCAGGTAGCTGTCATCACTTGTGTATGTGGTAATCAATGTCTGCTGGCAGTTATTCTTGAGCACAGCTGAATCATGACCAAATCATTAACTGAACCAAGAAATCATTTCCTGGTCAGTATGACAGCAGGCTAAATTCCTAAAGATTTCCTAATGCTTTTTTACCACAATGAAGTTTCCACTCCATACAGATATCCTACTTAATACTCATAGTTAATCTGGTCACAAAGCTGTGACTCTTGCAAGTAGTTCATTTTTCAACAGACCCAAAACAATGAACCATTTGGTAATAGCAGTAAAACTGGGAAAAGCTGTTCAGGTCAACTGCATTTCAATCTTGCCTTTTGAGGGATCCTACATAGGAATGTAAAAAAAGTCCTTTGAGTTTCTTGAAAGAGAAATCACTGTTCTAGCTCAGCTTTTGCCTTCTCATTTTGCCCTTACATGACCTAACAACATCCTCATACTCTTCCTGATTTGTCTGCACCTTCTTCTGAAGGTCATAAACTCTTTTTTTTTTCCCCCTGAGCTGCAATAAAAGCTCTCTGTTCAGCCAGACTGGTCTTATTCTCCACTGGTTGTCCATCATCACATAGGGACAGCCTGTTCCTGTGCCTTTAAAATTTCCTTCTCAAAGTGTTTCTAGCTTTCCTGGACCCCTTTGCTTTTAAGGACTGTTTCCCAAGGGACTGTCTGAACTAATGTCCTGAACGGGTGTAAGTCTGCCCTCCAGGATTCCAAGGCAGAGGTTTTGCTGACCTCCTTCCCTTCTTCACAGGAATTGAAAACTATCATTTTGTGGTCACTATGCCCAATACGGCTCCAACCACCCCATCTTCCACCAGTCCTTCTCTGTTCCTAAACAGCAGGTCTAGGAGGGCACCACCCCAGCTTGCTTACCAGCTGTGTCAGGAAATTATCTTCCTCAATCTCTGACAGGTTTGGGGAAAACACAATCAACTCTGCCAACATACACCATTTTGTCTTCTTTGTCAAGCAACTGCTCTTTTAGAGACCTCACTGAAAATCAATTTTTTTTCAAAAGGTATGGCAGCATGGTTGATAATAGAAAACCAAGAAATTTTGTATTCTGTAATTCCTTAAAGGACTGGAGGGAGAAATACTTTGGAAAAGAACATGGGGGGCAGAACTTAAATAATAAAAATAAAAAATAATAATTAAAAAAAAAAAAAAGAAAATAAAAATTAATTTTTCCGAAAAGCATTTTGTGGCTTTTGGCACTGCTAATAATTTGTGTGGAAAGATAACATTTTCCTGTGTGTTTAAACCTATGCCAAGGCAGCTGCTGGTGCAGTAGCTATCTGCAACAAATTAGAGGGCAGTTAAAGTGAGATTTTCCACAATCAAGAACAAAGCAGGACCAGTTAGCATGAGGACAGCTTGTTCTTGTTGCTAATGTGTTTAAAATCTTGCTGCACATAATTTGAAACAGCTTTTGAGTGTGGATGCCGACTCTGGTTTCTGAGGTCTAGTGCTAAATCAAAACCACATGGAGAGAGTTGAATAAGAAAGTGACAAATTATACACTGACATTCCTGCTCTGGCTATGGAAAAAGGCTTTTTTTTTTTTTTTCATCTTTTTTTATTGATATAAGAGTTAATTTCCCTCAATATTAAAATATTTAATGGATGACAGCTGGCTGAAATCTGAAGCTTGCAGCTAGCCAGTTGCTGAAGGAAAGCTCTCAATAACTATGGTGGCAGATATAATACACTTACAAATTATTTAAACATGTATTACCTTTACTATTAAGGAAGTAGATGTAAAGAAGATTCAGTGCCTTTTACTTGCTGACTTGAATTCAAGAGCTCTATTTAATATAACTTGTTATTTCACCACAAGGTGAAACACATTGGCTGATCTCCTTGGAATCCAAACAGCTTATCAGGTGTCAAACTGAAACTGTCATTTGAAAATCCAATTGCATTTTGAAAATTTTACCTAAAGAATACACAAAATCATATTTGTCTTACTTTTTCTTGATATCTCATAGACATTATTTGGTATGTGATACATGTTCATAGAGAGGCGAGAAATCTAAATTTATGAAGGTCAAAGAAAAAATACCATAGTTTTCAGCTAGACCTGGAGCTCACCAAATTATATAGTGGAAGTAACAGCTAGATAATGTAAAGATAAAGTAAAAAATCAGTGGCATTAAAATAATTACAATACAGTTTTGGAAACCAGAATATATTGAAAAACTTCCTGAACCTTCGGCCTCAGTGAAAAGGCAGCATTTTAATGATAATTGTTTTTCAATATGTTCATATAATAGAGCTTATGTGGTACCTGTGTGTTTGGTAGATTTGATGGGGAAATATTACTATAGAGTATTATCTTTACTTGTGCTTTCTGAAATAAAAAAGGTGTAAACATGAACATAATTTTTATTAAAAAATAACTGACCTTTTTCTAAAATTGTCTGTAGTTTGGCTTAAATTTTTAGAGAAATATATAGAAAAATGCAAGGATTTTTTAAGTTTAAAAGTCCCTGAATCAGATGTGCCTTGTCACAAAGAAATCAACTAAAAATAAAAGAGATCAATGCTAACACCATCAGACTTAGCTATTCACCTCTATAAAGAAACCTTGGTGTCATTCTGGTTCTATAAACAGAAGACACACTGAAATCGTCAGCCTGTTCTTAGATGCATGAATGAAACACTGATCAATTTTTCTTCGCCATTGAGTCGGATATGGTCTGCCAACTGCATTGTGAAGCAAGCCTAAAACTGTAGCAGATGGTAACTGCTGGCCCAAGATGACCTGATTCTGTACTACTTCTATCTTCTTGAATCAAAAATTAGCGTTAGAATATGGATGCACAAAAGGGAGCTTTGAAGAAAGGGGAAGCAAGTAAGTAAGTAAGTAAAAACAAATAAAGGAATAATGAATAACCAAAGCAAAAGTTATAAGAGAAATTAATGAAAAAAACAGAAGGTAAAGACAGACAATTCATAGGGTGGAAAAAAAGATCACGACATGAAAAAAAGCATGTGAGACTGAAAACCAAATGTTAATATATCCATTGAAACTGAGAATTGGGCTTGTGATCTTGGAAGATAAAATAAAATACTAAATGCAGAATCCAAGAGCTTTACCAAACTCTTTGAAAGTCATATCCAAATTTCAAGTCAAAGACAGATTGAAAACTTTTGCTTTGGGAAGATATGTGAAGAGGATATAGTAGATTACGTACTGGATCACTCACAAAAGCACTGTAGTTCTTTATAACAAGCAAGGTTACTACATTGGCAGCAGAGTTTAAGCTCTTGAAAGAAGCAATTTTCAATGTAAACCTGACAATTTCTATTTTGTCACCTCCATCTGTATTTATAAACTTACCTCTGAGAACCCACTTCTAAAATTATGTCTTTATATTCAAATCTTCTCTTATAGATGTTAATTTTTGCATCTATTTATAGGACAGTCATATTTCTGCACATTTAAATGTATGCCCTGTAAGGAATTAGTTTTTCAAGCATTATTTCTTTTTAGTATGGTCATGCATCCATTTGCTACAGACTCTATCATATTGTTATTTTAAAGGACGCATGGACACTTTCCCACCTTCTTACCTATTTCTAAAGCCTTTCATACTTACAATCAAATCCTTTAACCCAAGATCTCAATTCTGAGATGAGTGTGGTCATGCATGTGCAATATATTGTTCCATTCTCTCTAAATATGACTTGTAAAACCAAAGAAAAGAAAGAGAAGAAAATAAAGAAAGAAAAAATCCTATTGTAATACCTGTATAACCAAAAGCAGATTTTAATTGGAATTTACTGCTCTTTTTCTTGGTATTTGAATTGGTTGAAAGCTGTCTGTACTTCAAGAGATGCTGGATAATGAAAGCGGAAATACTATATTAAATATTACTTCATAATATGAGAGGACACGAGAAAAAAAATTGTTAATAATGTTATATTTGCATTAATGTTAAAAAACTCAATATGTTCTATACAAAAATTGGTTTTAATATTGACATTTAATTCTATGGCCATTGATATAGGACAAAGCTTGCTGAGAGTATATTTTACAAAATCTGGTATAATGCAAACTTGGATGAAAGCTGAACATATGTACAGGGCTGTGAAAGTCAATAGGCCTAAGAAATTAATAAATAATCACGAAGCAAGTGATACTTTATAGTGCGATATTACAGTGACAGGCAGTCCCTACCTTATAGCAGTATAAATTTATTCTTGCAGAGTTTTGAAGAAATGGGTCAAGGCATCAGTTGCTATAAATTGAAAGAATTACACTGGCTTTCAGGCAACTGCGTCAATTCATGGCAGCTGAGAATTTAGGTCTGGTGTACCCACAAGACTACAGAAATAGCCCTCTTACTCAAAATGATTCAGAAACTGCCAAAATATTTTAATTTTGTCCTACTAGAAATAAGAGAATCAGGCCTACGCTATTCTTTTGTGAGGAGTTAGTTGGATCAGACTGCAGTACTTCCATGAATATGTAACCTGGACATCAATATCATGGGCATATCAGGTTATTAGAATTACTGAAAGGACTATTTCTGTTTAACAGGGGTTGTTATGCTTACTTTCTCTCTTTTGCTGTTTATGTTCATAGTAGTAAATAAACCCAAGCTCAAACTCTGAAATAAATGCCATAAAACAATAAGATGTATTTTTGCCAAATATGTACTTGATCCTTTTCCTTTGAAGTTGTTTCTTCCATTTCCAGGTAAAGTTTGCTTTCTTTTTTTAATGTCAATTGCACAGCTAGATGTTGCCATAAACAGTTTTTATTCTACACGAATATTTGCATGAATGACTCACTAGAAAAGACAGATATGCAAAATCTCGTTATTCCAACTCTGACAACTTCATCAGCATCAAATTGCTGCCAAAATAATGCTCAGTCTCCTCAAAATGTGGATAGATATTCCTTTTCCAGACTAATTTAGAGGGCTTACACCACCAGATACACAAAAAAATATTTCCATTTTGATTACCAAAGTTTACAACATTTTTGATTATATGCCTCACAAGCTGTTCACAAATCTGTTTCTGTATAGCTTTTGCTACATGGATTAATGGAGTAGGTTGAGTTCCCTCATATATAGTGAAGTATTTCTACCATAAAAATAATATCAAGTCACTCTGGAGTGCTTAGAACACTAGGAAAAATCACAGAAGAAATCTCTATTTCCAAATATTTTAGTGCCGGATTGAGAAAAGAAGATGTAAAGTTTTCTCCTTTAGAAAGATGAAAAGAAGACAGAACTTCAAGTGCAGTTGCAGTTCCAAAGATAGCAACAGGACTGTTCAAGTGCTGAACCTAGATCTGGTTATCTTGCTGAATCCATGCTTGAATATGGATGGGAGATCTGCCCCAGGAGAATTTTCATTAAAGGAAAAACTGTACTGTGTTCCTTTCTGTTCATGTCTTATTGCTCAGTAACTTCCAAGTCAGTGAAGGAACCTCTCTCTATTTCTGCCTACTCCTCAGCTGCTACATTGCTGCTTGTTGAGTCCCTTTGAGAACCTTCAGTTTTCTCTTTTGGTTCAATAACACCTATTTTATGCATTTAAAAATGTGCCCCTTGAGAGTAATCTCATGGATAGCTTACAAGGAGCAGAGTAAAGAAAGAGACACATATGAGTTTAATTAGTGATTTAAAGCATAGCAATAAACTGTTGAAAAAGTACAGGTTAGCTGATCTCTAAAGCTACTGTTCTTTGAAATTAGCAGTACAGTTGTTACTGTGAACCTTTTGCTATAAAGGGAGGGCAGGTGCCTATGAGAGTTTCAGAAAATGAGTGCCAGGGCACCACAGAATGCCAGACAGTTGTTATTCCCAGTATTTTCAGACAAGAAAGTTAAAACAAATGCCATACTTCTCTAAACCCTCTTACCACTCTTCAGGTTAAAAATGTCACTGAATCAGCTGAGGATATTCTCCCTCTAGGTTTCCAGCATGATAGTATTGTACATTTCTTGGAATAATTGTTAAGTCAAATGGATGCAGTTCATTGTGTGCCTCTAAAATGTTAGTTATGTGTTCTCTTCTAAAAATAATACAAATATACCAAATATTGTTTCCTGAATATGACTGAAAAGTGACCTTACTGAAGCACTGCTGGGTACATACTTACAATATGGACAGTAGAAGTGGTATTCCCATTTTATGTGCAACATTTTTCAAGTTTAATAATGAGGAAGAATAAGTACAGTATTTCTGATGGTAAGAAACTCCTTCTCCCCTACCCCCACTCCCCACTCCCTTGGTGCAATTGGAATTTTTGTGGGTGGGAAAAAAAAAGACTCCTAAAATAACAGCTTTTTAAATTTTTGACATGTCCAACAAAAAGGAAAGGTACAAATTCCATTTTATGTTACTGCCTGCTGCTTAACTAGAGTCATAAGGTCACTCTATAACACATTTCTTTTGTGCACATCTATGTAGTGGTGAAAAAGGGAAAGCTGCCAATTCTCTAACTAGGTATTAGGCTTTCTCTTCCCTTCTGCCCCACATGTTCGCTCCCTCCTTCCCAACCGTAAACCCACAGCCTAGATTTTCAACACCACAGCTCTAAAACCTGAAAAGACTACTTAGAAATATTCTTGACCCTGTAAAGAGATTTTTCTGCATTGTCTCATATGTTCTTTATCCAAACATAATATTACTGTATTCTAAGACAGATTTAAATAAAATACTGAGGACTAAAATGTTACTGTAAAACACATAGAATAATAGTTTTTCTAAATATAATAACACTTTTTTCCATATTACACCAATTTACACAGTATGCACAACTTGCTTACATACTGTGTTTTTGAGATATTATCAAAATAATTATACATGTCTTCATTTTTTTTGTCCTGTTTGCAAAATAAGTTAAATAAGAAATCTGAACCAGAATGTAAATTTTGGAAACATTTAAAATTTATTTATACTTCCCTTTTAGATTTTGATTATCTCATTTTTTTAACATGATTATCCAAGCATTTTGATTAAATTCAATAATTCATAAATTATTAATAAAATCAGGAAATATATGTTTTACTGGTTTTTATGCAAAATCCACTCTAAAAGATTTGGGTTCTTTTAGAAAATAAAGTGTCATCTACACATTGTGAACAATCCAATCTATCTTTCAGTTTCTGTGAATAACATTTTGTATCAAAGAGTAAGGTGGCATTACAAACAGTGGTATAACATAACCCTGTCCAAGTGATACCTTTTTTCAAAGAGATATAATTGAACATAATATCTGTTCTAATCAGTCATTTTTCAGTTATGATATTGGATATGGCTAATAAGGTACTATCATCTGAAAGACACAATAAAAATTCTGTATTAAGAGCACTTCCAAACCACAAAAGCAGACTTTCCAACACCTGATTGCTGTGATGTTCTGCTGTATTCTTCAGCTGAGAATTATATAGGTCACAAGTATGTAGCTAAACATTTCCTCTCATGAAGGGTCTGGCATCCTAAATGAGCTGATAGAGTTTGAATGGGGTCTTAGAGGGAAAGAAAATCCCCCCAAAACCCAAGAAGGTTTCACATCAAACTTTATATAACCAAGAAAAATTAGGAGAACCTATACACACCAGTCAGAGCCAAATGCATAGTCTTCATGAAGAAGACACCTTTCAACCATTACGATAGCTCTGTCACAATCTCTTAAGTACTTCCCCTGTGTATTGTCCCACTGCTGGAGCTCTTCTTGTGCTGATCCTTGATGAAAATCAGCAGAGTGTTTTTCAAAAGGCAAGCTGAAGAAAGACAACCGTTTCAGCACAGAGTCAAGATACATTGTTCAGACATCAGTAGGAAAATCAGTCAATGCATTCTACTGCATATTACTGCACAGTGAATTAAGTCTGTTTCTATGCTGATGTTCTTGCTTTATGGAAAATCACATGCTTTCAATTGTTTTGAGTCCCTAACAGATGACAACAACTATAAGGATGAAAATGGCTCAGCTTAACCCACGAAAAGAATTTTTTTTTCCTTAATAAAGAGACACCATTCACACCATCTGCTGAGGTACAATAATGTTTTGCAACAGGTTTTTTAGAACGCTTTAGAAGACATACTGTTGCCTGTCCTTTTCTATAAGGTAAAGCTTTCCTGCCTGTGGTGAAATGGCAAACGTCTGTCTTATTCTTTACCTATCTTTAATGTTCCAGTCCAGTTTTCAATGGGTGCTTTTTGTATGTCAAATGTTACCAAAGTAGCATATACAGAGAATTTACAAAAGACACCAGCAAGAGATAGAGTCATTTTACAGATATAATTAGTAGGTAAAGTGCTAACAACTTACTATTGCAAACAAACATGCTTAGATACATTTTGTCCTCATGTCTCTTCTTATTAGAGTTATTACAATTTGAAAAAAAAAATGAACCTAATTAGAAGAACAAAAATCTCCAAATTCTTTCATTAAAAAACACTTTGTCTCTTAAGACCAAGATTTGCTTGACAATTTAGCCAAGCCCTTTCATTCAGGATAGTCAAGGTTTTCCAATGCAGTTCAGCAGCACCCTGAATTGACTTCTACATTTTTTGTTTTAAATTAACATTACAGTGCTGTTCAGCACCAGCAGGGTTTGAAGTTGCAACACCATCTGTGGCAGTTGCATTTTTTCATGGATGAAGTTAAAGAATCACAATATATTCTCAGCATTCACACTTGTTTCTCAGTCACTTAAAAAGTTGCAGCTGCACTGAAAATTAATTCTTCACTACACACTAGGAAAGCAACTTAACTACTTGTAAAATTAGTCAAAACATGGTCAAAACTTCCTGATATTAGTAAGTGTGGAAGCCTTTACATGTGGCTAGAGCTTTGTCTGATCTTTAATGAGAACACCTCACAGAGAGAGATCTAAACCTACTACTCTAGTACTTACTCTACTAGACTTTAGTGATTAAAACCATGGCAAATAAGGTTGTCCGAGACAAAATAGGTGAAAACTCGGCTGAAATTAGATGAATCTAGAACTGTTCTTCCTAATATCTTGATTACAAATCTGAGAGCTGGATCTTGTTAATGTCCTCACTGATTTCAGTGCATTAGGATCAGGCTTCCCTTTACCAAGGTATCAGATTTGCACACTAAAAGCATTTTTGTAGGGCATTTTGCCCTGTGGAGGTATTGTTCAAATACCAGAAAAGAAGATTGTACAATCTGATGCTAATTGGATGCATACAATGTGTTGGAATGAGGAATTTTTTTTAAACACCAGTCCTGATAGGCATCATCGCTACTGAAAGAGGGCTACTGAAATTATTCTTGTAGGGGATTGGTTCCATATTCTTTTAGAATGTACTCTGCTAGCCTCTCTTCCCATTTTTTGAGAAAAAACGTGTAATCTCATGGTTCACAGAGTACTTGCAAGGCACACTTGCGGAGTAATATTTCAGTGTGAGAAGATAACTGCTTTTCATTGAGTAGATACTGTCTTCTTAAGGTAGTCCGGTTTGGCAAAAATATACTCTATGTTTCTGTTGCTCATAACTTGTGCAATGTCTTTTCATCATTTTTTTTCCCACCCAGCCTGGAATACTCGGCCTGTACATGCATTTTGCAGATTTTCAAAGAGCGAGAACTGGAAGTTCAAGCTGGCACTTGGTAAGGGTTACTTACAGGTACCTATTTATTTCCCTATTTTAACAGATTCTGAATGAAGTGTTTACATAGGATGTTTAAAATGTGTACAACCACCCAAACCCTGCCCAAGAAAACATTTAATGCTTTTGAAAGAAAATGTCGTCCCAGCAAGGTAATAATGAGTACAAACATACTGAACCCCTGAATAGTCCATCTCAGATGGCTCTTGCAACACTGGCTTCATTGTCACTGTAATTAAGACTACAGAAGAGGATTCAGGATAAGCAACATATTGTTTTTTACTAATGGCTTGATAAAGTATTGTCACTGTGTTATCTTTAAGTAAGTCAGAAATGGGAAATTACAGCTTGTGTTAAAAAATCATTGCTGATGGTTGAGACCAAAGCATTTTGGAAAGAGACAAAATAACAGTGAACCAGGAGACCCAAGGCATTCAGGTTTTTTTCTCACTCATCTACACAACTGTTATTTGTAGGACTGTGAACATTAATTTGTAAGTGTTCCTTCATTAAACTCAGTGTAACCTTGTCCAGGGAGGCAGTAGTAGATGGTATATAAAGCTGTAGGAGCCATAAGTTTTTTGAACTCCCCCATTGTGCACCAGAGTGCAGCAGAAGTATAACCACAAAACCACACTGTTGTTACAGTAACTGCTGTGATAATCTTTTGAGAGGTGAAATGATTGTGCTGCTATTTTTGCTGCTTGCTCCAAGGTCTCCCTCAATGATAATGGTTTGATTTTGCTTGGTTTGGCTGGTGTGGCTGTTAGAGTCATGCTGGCAAAGTCAATTTGGCTCTGTGAGACATCCAATTCCTAAGTCTCTAATCTCCCCTGGTCCTAGTAATGCTACCAGCATTCAGTATTCATTTACCACTAAAAAAACAATAAACACACAGAAACACTTTAATTTTCCTCCCAGATCAATCCAAATCATAAAATATTAGCTTGTCTTAAATATAATTTTAAAAATCATTTATATTAAACTGGATATTGTTCATCAATTCAATTTAAGTTACTTATTCAAATGATTTATGGAGCATTAGTGAATATCGACACATAATATCTCTCAAAAACATTTTTATATTTACCAAACACACTATAAACATAACACTTAGGGGTATCTTAAAGTTTTTCTGTTCAACAGACTTCCCCACTAGAAAGTGGATGCAGACAAAAATATTTTTATAGGTAATTTTATTCAGTATGATCAAAATAAAAAGCAATGGACTCTGTGTCTTCCCCTACTTGGCTTCCTTGGTACACTTGCCTTTACTTGTTTTTCACTTGCCTCTTGATTTCTGCTTCTGTGAAATGGAGGGCATAATACTTCTTTATGTAAAACACTCTGAGATCTAAAGATAACAAAATGTTAAATAATTTTTAAAAAATATTATTTTTACAAGGCATGCAGGAGAAGGGGTATTACAGTACCAACAATACCAACTGTCATCAACACTATTGTGCTCAGTCTATCGTACACACATTGAAGTATGGATCATATTGTATATAAAGAGGATGACGGAAAGGAATAGTGTCATTCTCATGTTACACCTAGAGCTACAGTTTCAAGAGAATATTCAGGGCAAATTCTACCTCATAGTTTGCAAAAAACCCACCTACAACAGCAACCAGAATTTTCTCCTAAAACACACAGAAGGGTGATAGCACCCTTTGACCATGGCCAACCAACTGGTCTCATGATTAGACCAGTTGCCCCAGAGGCTGACAGTCTCTCCTTTGAGCCTCAGGGCCCGTGTTTATGTTTTATAATCTAGAAAGCTGCAATCTGACTCAATGATGGTGACCATTCTGCCACCTTGAGTTTGCACTGTATGCAAACTCCAAAGGTACTGAAGCTGAGAACTCAATCTAGGAAGTCAACTGACAGAGGACATGGCACATAAGTTGGATAGGGGAAGCCTTGAGTCTTGGCCATTTCCCTCAGGGTTCTTGAAAACACATTGGATTCTGATCATTGTGAAGTGGAAAGATTTTCTATGTAGTTCATCAGATGGTGACAATACTTACCAGTGGCATTTGAAATCAGAACAGATGAAGATAGTTTGCATGTCACTACTGCCTTCTGAAGCCAGGCTAAGTCTAATGTTTCCAAAAATAACTGTAACTCTCTAAAAACATGTTCATATGAAAAAATAGTTAGGTTTTTCTCTCTGCACTTGAAGCAGATTAGTATTCATTATGAAAAATAAAGTACAAAAAGTGCACCAGCAGAAACTATGGATTTTTGTACTATGGGAACGTTCAAGGCTAAACCAAGTTATTTTCTTCAGAGGTATATTAACAAAAGAACTCAGAGATATAAAGCTATTTTTGTTTTATTTTCCCCAAGGGCAATGGAGGGGGCAGTCTGTCAACTCCCCCTGATCCCTTGAGCTGCCCCATTATGAAAGAACACCATGAGTTTTACCTGGGGCCAAGGAAGTAGCATTTGCCCAGGTGCAAGAGAGATCCCTCTTTTCTCTACATGCTTCTTCCCCTTTCATCATGGAGCAGGCATCTTGCAAACTGGATACAGATAAGGTAAACTACATAACTGTCTTCACAGTCCTGCAAGGCTCAGGGCTTACAGAGCACCCTCGAGTCCTCGGGCCTAGGCAGCTTGAGAGTGTTGTCTTAATTCTGTGACAAAATAAGATGGAAGAAAAAATAGCTGAAAGGTCAGGCTCAAAGAATTGTAGTAAATGGAGTACTATTTGGTAACACATGAGTGCTGTTGCCCAGGGCTCAATTTTAGGGACAGTTCTCTTAAGTGTTTTTGTAAATGATGTGGGCATAGGAGTCAAGTGCACATTAAGTAAGTTTACAGTTGATACTGTATTAAATGGAGACATTCATTCTAGAGAGGCCTTACAGAGAAATCTTGATAGATTGAAACACTGGGCAATTGTCGAATGTGAAATTTAACACTGGAGGTGTAGTCCCGGATATATGCATGGATTGGAGACAAGACTTTGGAGATAAGAAGTTGGAGAGCAGACCTGCAGAAAAGGGTCTGAGGGCTTTGGACACTAAGCATACCACAACCCACTGTTCAAAAGAAGTGATTGTCCCACTTATACACAGTATTGGTGCTGCCTCACCTTATGTGGAGTTTTGGGCTCCATGACACAAGGATAATACAAAAAGATTGAAATGTGTCAAAATGAGGGCAACAAAGATGATGAAAGGACTAGCAGGCAGGACTTATGAGGAGTGGCTGAGGATACTAGGTTTGTTCAGCTAAGGGAAGATGAGAGTGAGGAGTGACCTCATTGCTGTTTACAACTTCCTTATGTGGGGAATTGGAGTGGGATATGCTGAACTCCTCCCTGTTATCCAGTGATAGGATGGAAGGGAATCTAAACACCTGCCTGCCAATGGGAAATGGAAATTAATTTCTTGGTTTGTTTTTCTTGCCTAGTTTGCATTTGTTTTACCTTGTTTGCAGCCTTTGCTTTACTTGCTAAATCATCTTTATTAGAATCCATAGGTTTTCTCACTTTTACTCTTCTGGTTCTCTTCCCTGTACTGTGAGTAGGTCAGTGGCTGGGTAGGACTCAGTCGACAGCTATGGCCGAACTACAACAGTTCTTCTTGGTATCCAATGTAAAGCCTCTTTGTTGTGCCTAATGGTTGCTTGGGAAGACAAATGCTATGATTCCAAATGTCCCCCTCTTTCTTCTTCTTCTCCCAGCTCTATATGCTGAGCCTCATGCCATATGGTCTGGGATATCCCTTGGGTCAATGTCACAATTTAAGTCCAGCTGGGAATTAAGCACTGAGCAGACGTTCACTCAACCACCCTCTCTCCCTCTAACCATGGCAGAATGGGGAAGAGAATCAAAGTAAAACTTGCAGGTTGAGATAAGAAGAGTTTAGTAATCAAAAACAAAGTAAAATACAGTAATAATGGTAAATTATACTAATAATGATAATAAAAAGGGAAAGGAAAGAAAACTCAAACAAGTGATGTGCAATAAAATTGCTCATCACTCGCTGACTGATGCCAGACCCCTTCTCAAACCCAGATTGGCCCCTGTTCTGGGTAACTCCCCTAGTTTATATACTGGGCATGATGTTCTATGCTGTGGAATGACCCTTTGGTCATTTAGGGTCACCTGTCCCAGCTATGCTACCTCCCATTTTTCTTCTGTGTACCTCCTCATTGGCAGAGCATGAGACAAGAAAAAAAAGAAGTCCTTGACTTAGGATAAACGCAACTTTGCAAAAATTGAAACATAAGGGTGTTACCAGCACCATTTTCATTCCAAATCCAAAACACATCCCCATAGCAGCTGCTGTGAAGAAACTATTCCAGCCCAAATCAGCACATTCTCATTTTACTTTTAGGATATATGCCACTGAATTAAGATTATCAGAGGAACTTCAGGTTGGATATTAGGATCAGTTTATTTACTGAGAGAGTAGTCAGGCCCTGGAATAATATCCTCAGGGAAGTGGTTATGGCCTCAAGCTTGTGGGAGTCCAAGAAGCTCTTGGATAATGCTTACACATTGTTTAATATTTACGTTGCTATGTTTGATGCCAGGAACTAACTCAATTCACATGGTTCTCTTGCAGCTCAAGGTAGTGTACTGTATGTGATACCAATAGGTGAAATCGTATCAGTTGGCAGAATATAAACTGAGGTTCCAGAAGGATCTTGACCTGTTAATGCATTTAAATTGGAGAAATATTCACTTAAAATGTTTTATGTTGATAAACCCACAAATTTGTTGGTACTGCAAGTCACTGGAATTTCCCCAGCAACATAACGAGCTATATCTACTTAAAGTCTTTCACTCCAATGCCTCCAAGGGTAAGTAGTTTTTTGTAATAGCATCCTCACAGGAATATAAACATATGCATATAAACATGTGTATGTATTAATTATATTAAACTAGAGATTTATCATCTCTAGAAAAACATCAGTTTATTCATATCCTCATATGAGAAAATGTATTCAGGGATAAACAAGTAGCAGTTTTAGGCAAAGGGTTAGCAGGACTTTGTGCTTCACACTTGCTCCAAGGAAAGAGATCTTATGTGTTGACAGGTTTTTTTCCCCACTTCTGATATAGCTGCTCTGTTTGTCTGCATAATCTGGAGCTGTCTTTACTTCTTTTCTTCTAGGTCTGTTTGTAGCCCTTGTCATTGAACTCCTTTATTGACACTTACAGATTTCGAGTAATGTCTCTGAACTATATGAGTCCCAACTGTAAATAAAAACGTAATTCATTTGTTTTCTATGAGGATCATTGAAACTGATGACTTTTTTACAGTGAGCTCAGTGGGAGTTGGAACAGCCCTCATTTGTACTGAGTTAGTTTTCCCTGTAGTGCAGTTTCTAAATAACATTTGTGAAAAAAATACTTCATGTAAAAGTGATGGCATAATAATACAATTCGCCACACATTTGTTATATCCAGTAGAACAACCATGAGGTTGTGACATTATTACTGTGAAATGCTTTTATTTCACAGTAACTGTAAAGTAATATTACGTTCCCTATACAACCCCTTTCTCTCTTATTCACACACTGAAATCTTATTTTAGACTTGTGCTTTCTCTTCCTTATAGGCTGGAATTGCAGAATGCCTAATAAAGGTTCTCCTTTCTTTTTTCTTTATTTTTTTTCTTTTACTTTTTTTAAAGTGAAAGAGGTCATGTTTAGAAACACAATCTTTCTCTGACCGAATGGTTTTAATGGCTATAGAATATAATATCAATAGAGTCAAGTGGACTGAAAATGCAGTATTAGAGAATTATAAAATTTCTATACAGCTTAAACACTGTACAATTTAAAGAAAAATATCTTCCTTTTGGAAGGGTAGCTTAGTTAGAAGGGTTTTTACCACTACTTATATCTTTTAAATAAAACATATTATAGGTTTTTCTTAGACTATCCATGGATCACATGCAATTACAATTACATATTACATTTTGTACTTTAATAATGTTAAAGTTCCTAGTTTATGTTAATTTTCTCTAGGAATATTTTTTATATAACAAACATATTTCTCTTGTATGTTAATGTCTATGTTGAAACTTCCTTTGTATTATTTCACTTTTTTACCTTATTTCTTTATTTTACCTTAAGTATCATAATTATTCTTACTCTGTTGTTGGAAGCATGTTTTTTTATTAAGTTTTGCTACTATGAAATAGCAACTCGCACTAGTTAGTTATTCATACTGTTCACTTTTTATTGTTAAAACCTTTATTTTGTTATTGCTTTACGGGGAAAATTTAAAAATAAGACATAATCATAGTATTTTGCAATAACTCAGTCCTTTGGTATTTTATTTCTCTAGAAGAGGGAGCAGTATGTTAGAATATACTCTAGCTCCAAACTGGGCTATGTTCTACTGGTCTGGCTACTCTTCCAAGGTATGCAAGTGCTGATGAGTACCCCCAAAATAGCAGAGGTGGACAGAGGTGGACAGCAGAGGCTTTGTGTTATCAGTGCTACAATCAATCAAAAATTTAAAAATGTGTAAACCTGGCCTAGTAATGACTTATTTTCCTTCAATATACTCATTTTAAAGCAGCCACAGCTACTCATAGTGAAAGTACAGGAGAGCTGGGGCTCTGCTACTGAGACTTACATTGGAGCATGAGACAAGGCAGTCATAGAAGCGGAACTTCAGACACAGAAAGATCAGACAAAGAGGTTGGGCTGCACTTAGGTTGTTCCAAAGTTAGGCTACCGCAGCATGACATTTTTTCATATGGTAGTTTTGAGCCTGGTTTAAAGAATTTAGATTAGGCAGGCATTCTGATTTACACATATAGATATCTCTTTTATAAGTTTGGCCAAAATCACTTATTAAAAAAAGTCTTTATTTTTTCAGATCATAAACAAAATGGAGAGAAAGAATATACATTCCTGAATCTCCTCTGCAGCTCACACTTCTTATCATACATGTACAGACTTTTTATCATACATATATAAATCTCTTAATATACACCTTTGCCAAGGCACAATGTATTAAAATTTCCAAGACCTTATTCCAACCCTTCCATTTCTGTGACTTAATCTAAATATTATAGCACTTGGTTACTTTTGAAAAGCTGAAGTACTGGCATTTCATTTTCATTTGTGGTGAACCACTTTCACATGCTTTGTGAAGATGAAGGAGGTATGTCAACACACATCTGCATTAGCCAAAACCATAGTTTCATAGACATGAACTGGAAAGGAAAGAGAAAGATATTGTCCCATTATCCCAAAGGAGATAATGGGACAAGAATGTGGCTAGACATACACTAGCATTTTGACAACATTTTTTTGTAACTACATTGACCTACAGGAGCAGCTAAGGTGACAAAAGGGTGTTCAAGAAAAAAGAAGGTTGAACTGTAAACAGCAACACATGATAATTTAGAGCTATTTATCTATTTAGCACTGAAAAATTTATGCTTATGACTCGATGTTGGGAGGTGCTAGTGGAGTACAATATTTACCTTAAATCTACCTTTAAAAGTCCTCGGCTATCTGTTGGCATTTACAACTAAGTAAATGATCTTCTATTCACAAAGCTGAAACCCCACTGAAGCCTTAACTTGCTAAAACTGTCCAGGAAAGCAAATGTTAATTGACTTCTTTAAAGATGTAGAGAGAAGAGAAGAAAATTTAAGGTTTTGAAAGGGCATACTGAAAGCCAAATTATTTAGTTTGCAGATTGATAGGAGCTCTGCAAGAGACAGGTGTACAGGGCCCAAAACCAAAGAAGATGATAAAGGCATCTGCTAGGGGAAGGGTGGAAGCTAGGACTCAGAGCAGGTACCTTACAGGCATGAGATTATCTCTTTTCTCATATTTACCATTTGATGATACAAGGTTTTCTGATTTTGTTTTTTCAAAGACACTTTGGAAGAATGCATGCAGTAAACAGTAGAACAGCACTTTCAGAGGATATTACACCAGTGTAAGCTCAAATGAAAAAATTTTAAAAAGCCAAAATATTGAGTTTAATGAAATATTTCAAATTATTCATAAATATTTTAACCTAAGATGAAGCATAGCTTTTTATTCCAATATTCATTACATGCTTTTGACTTCTTGAAGTATGTGACTTTTAAATCAAAGGACTAAAACAAATGTATCCTCATTTTGGTACTTACTGAAAACTGAATAGACTGAATAAGCAACATGTTTGTTATGTCTGCAAACAAAATTAATTAAATGAAACAAGGCAAGCTGAATGGACATGCTGATGTCTCTGTTTTCAACAGAGCCTCATTCTGGGAATAGTAACATTCTAAGACAAAAAACAAAAGTTTCTTCTTATGTGTAGCTTTTCATTTGCTGAGGAACAATTTGTAATCCTAGAGTTTGCATAAAAAATTATGCCTAAACAGCTCTACTCTGATTAACAAACTTTCTGTGCCTGTACGCACCCTCTTCATCCAATGCCCTAGAGAAGAAAATTAAATTATATTTACTAGACAAGAAAACACTATTTAAACCAGTTACTTGTAGTTTGTTCTCTAGCAATTGTTCATTCTTCTTGTCTAAGTAAGCTTTTGCTGTTACATCTCTTTTAAAAGGATGCTTTCATCAAGTCATCATCACTACCAATAATCAAGCTAGGACCACATTGCTGCCTTTTTCTTCCAGAAGAGCTGATCACAACAAGGCATTGAGACAGTTAAGCCACCCACAGTCACACCACAAATATCTGTTTATTGAGAAGGAAAAGATGGTCAGACTTACAAAACTGGTGTATGTATTATTAACATCAGCTTGGAAAGTGTTGTGGTCAAGCTGTGGTAAGTATCACTGGTAGTGCAATATTGAAGAGTTTGGGAAGTCATCAATCAGTGATTTAGATGTAAAACATGACATAACCACAAGCCGGACTTTATGAAATCTGAAACTGTAACATGAGGAATGACCTAATTTAATTCGTATGGTTCCATGTGTTTTAAGTTGATAGATCCTTTCCTATTGGGGGGAAACCAGACCTTTAACAAAATACTAGCCCTACTCTGCCAAGTCATTTATCTTTGGGGATTAATTATTTTCATATTCCGATTGATAGCTTGTGGATTCCACAGGAGTTTCCTGTACCTTTTATACATTCTATTTGAAGGGGTAATTATCTGCAAGTTTTAACTATTTTCCTATATGCAGGTATAATGAGGTGGGTGGAGCCAGATTGCTCACATATGGTGTATCAGGTCTTCACCCAGAGGCAAAATGAGGGTTCTGAAAATGGAGGCATAACCTCACTTTCTAATGTTTGCAGGCAACATTCATTTAACATTGATTGAAGACTTGCTTTTGTAAAAGTATTTTTTAAACTCTTTTTAAATGATTTTCTTCTGATGCAGTTTTTCTCCTGTTCTGTATTTCCCCCCAGAAAATCAAAAGCCTCAAAAATGCTACCAGATGATTAGATTATCACCTTCCATTTTTAAAACATTTCCTCAGGCTTCCTGGCCTGATATTATGGCCTTTTAATGCAGCCAACAACAAAAATTAATACCAACTGTGCCTCTTACTTCCTTCACTGTACTTTTTTATCTGTCAGCCCTTCCCTGATGTCATGTAATTTCTCTTGCTCTCAAGACAAACGTTTCACTTTGTTTTGAATCATAATGAAAATTCAAACTATCCAACATTTCATTTCAGCATTTGAGATCAAATCAGAATATTTTGACACTCCAAACTCAAAACATTCGATGTAATCTGCTTTGGGACACCATGAGACTTTTTTCAGTTTCATTTTTATATTTTCATGTGGCTGCAACTTCCCTGCAGACTAGACAGATCATGTTACATGCTGTACATTTTGGGAAAAAAATCACCCTGATTTTACACACAAAAAAATTTTGCTGTTAAAATGCAAGTTTTCCTGTAGACAATTTTAGGTTGGGGAACACTTCTTTTCCATCCAAAAAGCACTTCTACAGAAAATGTTTCAGTTGTTGCTGAGCAGTGCTTACATAGCATCAAGGCCTTTTCTACTTCTCATACTGTTATCACAGAAAACAGGCTGTCAGTGCACAAGAAGTTGGAAGGAAACACAGCGGGGACAGCTGACTCCAACTGAGTGAATGACTGTGGTGCTTAGTTGTTGGGCTTAAACCAAAACACTCTTTCAAAATACTTGAATTACTCTTTAGGGATTGTTAATTTATTTTTCATAAAAAATACAATTTTTTATCTAAGCTTTTCAGACCCTGACAAATTATGTCTTTCTAGAACCATGAAAAATCAAACTGTTAACCAGATATCTGACCAAAATTCTATAATTTATGCCCAGTTTAGGTCACCAGAAGATTTAAGTGCAGGTTAATTTTATCCCTGAAGCATCTGAAAGTTTCAACAATGAAAACACAAATACAACAACAAGGACAAGAAAATAATTTCCAAAAAAGTCCAGAGAACACAGAAGAGTGGATGCAAAGTTATCACCTCTGAGATAAGGTCGTCTCCTAGGAACTGGTTTAAGATATTATCAAGGTAGCCAAGAAGATGCTACTATCCAGCAGTTCAAACACAGTCTCTGTGTGGGAGCTGTATCATATTACAGGCTGCACTGGCTCAGGAATTGATGAGAAATCAAATCCTTATTGTGGGAGAAAGTGAGTCACACATTCTGGGGATGATTTGAAAGGATTATCCAGGGACATGGAGACTCCAGATCCTCCCAACAGGAGGCTTTGAGAATTCTTATCACCTTGTACTTCTCTTATCTTTTCTTGACACTTCCATTTTCTTTGATCTATATCTTCCAGCTCTAGGGTGCGTAGGGATTGGAGAATATGCCTCATAGGATAAAGAACATTGACAGGTTTTATATAAACTTCCAAACCACTTATCCTCCCTTTTTCCCCAGTAATCACCAATGAAATGGAAATATTTGTATTTTACATAGTGATGTCATGCCTTGTTGACAAGGAAAACAGTACTTTGAAAAGCCAGCCTGTTAGGATGAGAAGAAGGAACATAATCTACAAGAGGTTTATTGCTGAAAGGGACTTTCATGTAGGAGAAAGCATATGGAAATCTCACAGAGAATCAAAATGATTAGTGATTTTTGAAAAAGTTATGACCTTATAATGCCACAACTCTTAATGACACTACAATACTGGTCAGCCTGAGCTGTACCTTGCCACAGAGCTCTGGGAAGCAGTTTTATTCAATTATTTTCTCATTATCTATAAAGAGAAGTTCAGGGAAGGGAAGTTCAGGGAAGGGAGGTTCAGGGAAGAGAAATGGAAAAGGAAAGAGGAAAGGGGAAAGGGGAAAGGGAAAGGGAAAAGGGGAAAGGGGAAAGGGAGAAGGGGGAAAGGAGAAGGGGGAAGGGGGGAACGGGAAGGGAAAGGGGAAATTTTAGTAATTTCTATTTGAGGATTAAGTTTTACTCTTAAATTTTTCTTTCTTATCATCTTAACAGTTTATAGTAGAGAATTCTTTTAAAGGTGGATAAGAATCAGCCAGCTCACTCTGAATTATTTTTTTAATTTAGGATTAGGGTCAATTAATAATTAAAACAGTGATAAAAATAGAGAATAGTGAAAAGAAATTCATAGAATCAGATGGGTTGGAAAGGACCTCTGAGATCATCAAGTCCAACTCTTGATCCACTACCACCACAGTTACTAGACCATGGCATTAAGTGCCACATCCAGTCTCTTCTTAAATACCTCCAGGGATGGAGAATCCACCACCTCCCTGGGCAGCCCATTCCAATGCCTGATTACTCTCTCTGTAAAAAATTTCTTCCTAACATCTAACCTAAACCTCCCCTGGCAGAGCTTCAGACCATTAATTATAAAATTAATTATAAATTATACTGTTGTTTCTTTGTTTATTAAAAAAATACCTGAAAAGAGAAATCAGAGCATAATTTACAATATTTTTTCATTCTAGATGACTATTGTCTTGTTTCCCTATTAACAAACCTATTTGATTTTGCTGCACAGATTTCCAGCCCTTTTTTCCAGATCAGGTTGCTGTCAGTTGAAATGTGGAACATTTTATATTTGCTTGTACAAAAAAGAAATATTTTAGGGTCTATAATATACACAGACATAGCCATAACTATAATGTTGTAGAAGAATGTTGAGATAGATGAGACAAACCCCTCTAGTACTGTATCTTTTTCTTCCAAATACTTTACTTGAAAATGTGCCCCAGATATAAAATGCCATTCATCCCAAGAAAGACATTGGCAAGCATCTCTGATGAAGTTCAAATTATAGAATAATGAGTGCAAAATCAGCTCTATGTATTATACACTAATTTTGGCAATGCTATTTAAAAAAGAAAATAACAGGAGACACCCATTAACAATTAGCTCAGAAAGCCTCATTTTCAAAGCATCAAGTCACAAGGCCACTTGCAAAAATATATGCCCGATTACATGCTTAATCTGCATGTGCAATTACTGTGACTTCATGTGATGCTCAGGTATTGAAACTCAACTGACCATTTCCATGCACACAATCTGATTTGCATTTGTAATCACAGTAAATGTGCATTCAGATTAAATGTGTAATTAAGCATGCATTTTTGCACATAGCCCTGAGCTTCTAATATCTGGAAAAATCAAACCTGAAGGCTGCATTCTTGTCTTGGATACACAGAACTCCCACTGAACACACAGAACTCCCACTGTCCCATTAAAAGGGTAACCAAGAGCAGAATGTGCTTCCATATGTTTTCACAGCACCCGTCTTTCCTAGTTAATTTTGTCTTATATTGAAAATCTAGCCCAAACCCAGACATTTGTCTTTAAATAATGAAATCCTTTAACTCCATCACTTATCCAACCTGCATTGAAACAGACAAGGCATTTATAAACTCCTTGGAGTTTACAAATTGAAAGACCAAGACAATAATGAGAACTGTATACCACAGTATAATCAACAATGAAACACTCTTGTACTCCAGGCGTTCTTTCTAGGCCTGTGCTTCATATTCATCCATAAGAGCTAAAAGAGGAGTGTAACAAGAAACTGAAAAAGGAAACAAGAAGGTAAAGACAGACATCTAAATGACAGGAAATGAGAAGAAAAGTCTTCAGAGCAGGACTGGAATCTTATATTCACGACTCAGTTGATCAGATTAAAAAACCCAAACCATGGAAGATAAAAGATTTCTAAACTCAGAGGGGCTAAACTATATGTGGTGACTGTATTAATATAGGAGACACAAAGTGCTTTTCAGGTGCAGGCCCCAGAATACTTTACATCATTGGTTGTTATTGCTACCACTCTGCAAAAGAGGACCCAAGGCATAGAAGGGTTTTGTCACATGCTAAGCACCAGTCAGAAACCAAGAAGTAGAATTTAGGTTCCTTAGCTTTTTCCTTAGTTTTCCTTAAAGAAGGAACTACAATGAGAGCATAGTCCTTTGTGCATGAGCATTAGGCTACAGCAAAACAGTGAGTTTCTCCACAAGAGGAATTTATGTGGTTACAGGGGAGATAAGTGGAGTTTTTAAGAAATCTCAGAAACAGTGTTACTCTTCAGCTTTTCTGTAAAAAATTAGCTTCAAATTGTCATCCCTGTAAATAATTAAAATTTTGTGTGTACAAGTATATATCTTTTATCAGTATTTGTATAAATGCAGCTGGTATAGAACTTGTTTGTGCAATTTAGATGGAATATAAACAGGCATTTAAATAGAATTTTTCCTTCCTTTTTAATAAATGCTTCATAAATCCTAGTATTCTGCAATAAAGAATTTACTCTGCTATTAAACTACTTGCTTATATGAATCCATTATAAATGCCAATGGGTACTTCTGCAGAATGTCTATTAATGGAAGTGCATTTTGTTTAGTTCTAACTCTAAAGAATTGCTTCCCACCTATTTTTTATAATGTGAATCTTGAATTACTATATTCCCGTGCATTTAAGTTGTTACCTGTACTCATGACTCCCTATGAAATGAGAAGGGAGCAAAGTCCAGATGAACATTTCAAAGAAAGAGGCATAATGGTACCTTTGCGCCTGCTCTACCTGCTTTCTAGAAGCAGTCTTTACCTATTATGTAAAAAAGTCTTCATGGAGAACATGAGCATTCCATGTGTAGAAAAGTAATATTTGAGTATGTGTATTCCTTCATGCTCTCTAATCCTTACAAAATTAACATCATCTGTTCCCCAGCACCTTCATCTGCAGGAATGAAGCAATATATTAAGATAACAAAAGGAACTAGTGTTATTCTGAGCCTCGCTGTGAAGGAAGATGAGAAACTGGATAGACTGCCGAAGCAGGACACCTACAGCGTATAGCTGCTATGTCCTTCAGAGTCTAGTAAACATCTATATTCTTTTAGTGTCTTCAGAAACATCTTCCATTTGAGATAAGCTCCAAGTCGCAAACTTTGGTGCAGGAATGTTTTTAAACCCTCTGTCTCCCCCTTAAGAATAACTGTATCTTAAAACACATGATTCTTTCCAAACAGTAGCAGAATTTAGAACCAGGTGTGGTCACTGTGGCAGTAAGGGCAGAAAGAAGCTTCTTAGACCTCTTGCTTCAGTGAAGGCAGTCCTACAGGCATAGTCATGCTGCGTTTTTTGCTCACAAAATTCAAATCCTGATTCCTGAAACCCTTTGACAAACCATTATGAGGACAGGGGAGAAGGGTATAGAAGTGTATAGTATCATGTCAATTTCGATAATTGTCTGTTGGATTAGATACAACTGACTGAGAGTTCTTTTCACTGTCTATTAATATATATATATCAACAGTTCTTAAGACAGGGGTCACCTGTTGATTGTATACTTTATCTGTATTTAATACCAACAGGAAATCCTGCAATACAGTTATAATACTGACAGTAAGTCTTTCAGTAGTCTTCACAGCTATTTTTAGCAATAGAAAACGTTGTCTTCTGTGGAATGAAGGAATTTGCATTATTTCTGTAGCTTTGACCTCCAACAGAATGTGAAAACTGTCATAGCTCTTAGATTAAAATGCTGGGGCAGTGCAAATTGGAAGTTCTTATTCAGCAAAATTTTTATGTGCTTCTTTTAGAGACCTGATTTGGAGTAATGGAAACAAACACCTGCTGCTGATTATCATAGAATCATAGAATCATAGAATTAATTGGGTTGGAAGAGACCTCCGAGGTCATCAAGTCCAACCCTTGATCCAACCCCACTGTGATTACTAGACCATGGCACTCTGTGCCACATCCAGCCTTGTCTTAAACACCTCCAGGGACGGTGAATCCACAACCTCTCTGGGCAGGCCATTCCAATGCCTGATTACCCTCTCTGTAAAGAATTTCTTTCTAATATCCAACCTAAACCTCCCCTG
>JAWWLV010000100.1:36550910-36594487 GCA_035041135.1 Platyrinchus mystaceus | reverse complement strand
CCACAGCCTTCCCCTCATCCACCAGGTGGGTCACCTGATCATAAAAGGAGATCAGGTTGGTCAGACAGGACCTGCCCCTCCTAAACCCATGCTGGCTGTCTCTGATCCCTTGTCCATCCTGTAGGTGCTGTGTGATGGCACTCAGGATGATCTGCTCCATAACCTTGCCAGGCACTGAGGTCAGGTTGACAGGCCTCTAGTTGCCCAGGTCCTCCTTGCAGCCCTTTTTGTAGATTGGCATGACATTTGCCAACTTCCAATCGTCTGGGACCTCCCCAGTGAGCCAGGACTGCTGGTAAATGATGGAGAGCGGCTTGGTGAGCTCTTTTGCCAACTCCCTTATCACCCTTGGGTGGACCCCGTCTGGTCCCATGGACTTGTGTGGATCCAGGTGGCTCAGAATCAGGTCTGTTTACTGTTAATATACTTTGTTTGCTTAGAAATTACCTCAACAACAGTGGAGGTATGAGCTGATACAACTGATTATACCTGTCCCTGATCCTGCTTCTACTGGACTTGTCTCTTTCAGAAGATGGCATTGGGAAAAAAAAGCGCGATGGTATCATTCATGTTAATAGTCCCGTTGTTCTGCTCTGTGGTGGCAGAATATATTTCAGAACGGTAACTGGCAAGGTATCATCTACAACAGAGCCATGATGATGAGGTCTACTAAATGAAATAGCTCCTTTCCATGTTCTGTTACATTGAGCACCACACAAAAATAAAGTATATAGGAAAATGCATATTTGTTAGGCTGATGAAAAGAATTAGGCCCTGAATAGCATGGATTTTGGGAAAGAAACTACCAAAGAATCTTCCACAGACCTGTCTATTACATGGAAATAAAATACCTGACAGATTTTCACAACGACATAAGAAAGATCTATTGCATTTTTGAGAGCCTTTATTAAAAAGATCTTTTTGTTCCCAGTGTGAATTTTCTTAACCCTTGCTTTTGTGGGAGCAAGTCAGGCTGCGAATAGCATTTAAATATAATTATTCGCATAATACCTAACCTACTTTCGAAACTCAAGTAGTAATTTAGTTACCTGGATTTTATTATATATTTCTATGTCAAATCTTACCTGTGGTTTGAACATATTTTGTCTTTCATTTCAATCCAGTTTCTATGATTCAAAAGCCCATGATAGACTAAGATATGGTAATAGAGGCAATTATATCATTGAGTATGCAGCACTATTCTTAGGTTAAGGTTTCACACCTGGGTATCATTATTCTCTCCCATATCAATTAATTATTTAAGGACTTACTATTTGAAAGCTCTTAGTGTGCTCTGGCAATTAGAGTTGCAGAGATTCTGTCTGCAATAACTGTATTTATTTTGCTCTTGTAGCTTTTTGTGATAGAATAATTAAATCTGTTTATAATTTGGTAGTGGCAGACTCTTCTGAAACTGCCAGTGTTGCTCAGCCCTTCTTTAATCATCTGCATGAAAAATGAAAGTAAGTGGCATCTGTGTTATACATATACACAAAACTAGGAAATAGAATAGTGATAAAAATACATGAAAATATTTCAATTTTATTCGTATTGGTACATCAAATTGATTTTTGCACTGGAACTACAACAGTTGGGAACATTACATAGTAGCTTACCAAGGAAATAAAATTCCCTGATTTAAAAGTATGAACAAAATTCATTTTATTTTGCTAATATTAAATATATGTTATTCATGTTACGGCATTTAAATTATGTTGTTATTCAAACTACGCCTGTGCATCACAGCTCATTAGAAACCTAATGTTTTGGAGACAATCAGCTCCAGAAGTTTCCTTGTTCAATGCAATAGCCACTAATAACACATTATTTGCCTACTTAAAGCCACAAAAAACAGAGTAAGTTTTCTGTTTTATCCATATATATTTATACTTGTCAGGATAAACCAAGCCTCTCCCCTTTTATTGTAGGAATGGCCCTTAATAAAGAGAGCAAGAGAAAAAAAAACCATAGGAACACAGATGTTCAAAATTACAAGAAGATATGTGCATGTCTGTGCATTTCCATATGCAGCAGCACACTTTTATGAGTATTTGCACCTTTATGCTCAAAAGTGTTGCTAGATATTTGATATTGAGATGAACACAGAAGACCTTTAGAGAAATGTGTGCAAACTTAGAGAAAATCTGTTAAGCAACGTAAATTAGTATCTGAAAAAGAATCTTCATATCATTAGACTATACGTGAAATTACAAAACTTAGTGAACTGTTACAGGTAAAGAATCACAGATACTTTTTCTGTCCTAATATTCATTGCCTAATGCATTATTTGTTCCTTCTCTTAGGTGTTTACCTCACCATAACATAAACCCATTTATTCATGTATGATTTTCACTACCTTATATATTGAGCCTGAGAAACAGAAGCTCATTAAGTTTATTTCTATCCCTGTAAAGTTGCTTGGCTAGCCCAAATCTATTTAAGTGAAACATTCCTCTCTTTTTTCTTTACTGCTTTGGATTTTATGTGCTTGCATTAAAAAAAAATCAATATAAATAGTGTGTAAATATTAAAAAAGAAAAGAAGGATAAAGTCAAAGGCAGAGCAGCTGTGCAGCACCCTGTCAGACTCTATTCATCTAGAAAAATAAAAATAGAAATTTGAAAAACTTTGTTGTTAACCCTTGCAGATACTCTCTTAACCTAGAATATTCTCAAATGCCCTTTTAACCTGATGTTGAACTCCAGAAGTAGTAGAGATCAAAAGAAAGAAGACAAAGCCAAATGCGTAATTTCTACAATTAAGAGCAGTTTTCTTAGATAAAAATGTAAATTGCAAATATAAAAATGACTCCTTGCAGAAAATTCACAAAATGTAGACTAACACTAGAGTGTATAATTCAAGTTCACTTGGAATAAGGAATGCATAGAATGGAACTTAGTAAGTATATTTTTATAAATTTTATGCATACATAAATTATATAATATAACCTAATAAAGACAACTAAACAGTGAAATATCAAGCCATTCTACAAGGCAGCTTTCTGTTGCTAAAGAGTAAAATGATTTTGTGAAATTTCTAACCTTGGAAATGGTAAGTGTAGCAATCTTCACGCATTAGAAGATCTTAAAAAACCATAAGTTTTAGTACACAAAGTCCTGCTGTAACAGGTCACTCCCACCACACTTTCAACAGTACCATTCCCCTTAATAGTAATACCACTTCACTGGTGCTGCTGGCCAAGGCCATGGTGATTTATTACATGCATATTCTGCCATGCCTGAATGACATCTATCTATTTCAATTTCAGGGCACCTGTCACTGTGGTATCTGAGCAGAAGCGTGACACACAGTAATGTGCACAGATCAGTTACATGATACTCTAAGCATTTCAGCCATTTTTGAGTCTTTTTATATACACTTCAGAAAGGGCAGCATTAAAACCAATAGTCTTGAATTTTGTTCTGGGAATTACGTTGTTAACTGACATTTAGAAACGGACTCTCAACAGTTTTATTTGAGCAACCTGCAAGACCACACCAGCATAAAGTCATTAACATAAGTGAAAATGAGTTCTGGAATTAAGCAACAAGCAACCCAAAACTTCAGAGAAAATTAGAGAAAAATCTTACTGAATGACAAGATTTGGAGCTTTGGTTCCCACAGTTTCTTATGTACTGATTTATGACAAAAATTAATGTTAGAATAAAAATATCCCTAGCATAAGCAAAGATTATCTAGGAGACTTTTGATGGTAAACAAATGGCAGTTCATCACTAAGCTTTCACAAGGACAAGAAAAGCTTATTTCTATTTGACTCCTCTTTCATGAATATTTACACAGCTGTGAGTACCACATTAAGATATCTATCCAGAAAATCAAAGGACAGATTGGATATTTCCTTGAGTCATTGGCATTCAGAAGACTTTGAATTTTCTAATTTTAGTCACTTAATTAAAGTGGTTTTGTTATCAGTAGACAGAAAAAGGCACATGACTAAGTAATGTGTGAGTACTGTTGCTCACCAAAGCAAAAGGATAAATATGAAGGTGCAATAATCCAGTACTTATCTACCCATTCCTCAAGTAATGCTAGGAGTACAGGGGAGAGGGATGAATTTCATGAGTAGAATAGTACCCTTATGGCACACTTTTGTCAAACCACTTGTATATCATTTTAATGTGGGGACACATGATGAGCCTTTATATATTTCAGATTTTGCTTTGCTCTGTTTCTGATTTAATCCAAAAATAAATCTCTCCCTACAGTGGCGCTGACCATGCTTATACTGAGTGCAAACAACAGCTAAAAGGTGAAAAAAAATTTTTGTACTGCTGCTTAAATTTAGAGAAATAGAGATTTATGGAATTGGCAAAATAAGAGAAACATCTTGTCCCTAAGGAAATACAGCCTGTGAGACAGAGTCAGAACAAGAGCTTAACCATGCTAGGTCAAGATTTCCTAGAATAAATATTGTAAAAGTACTAACCCTAGAAAGCCACATTAATGCTTTCTAGGTTTTCTGCTTTATAAAATGACAGTTTGAAAGATTATTTCTTGTCAAGCTTACTGCTCCACATAATCATTCCTTGCACCGCCAGCTATAATTGACCAGAATGTAGAAAATGAGATTTATAACTTCGAATAAAAGTTTGTAAAAATTGCTCTCTAGTTTATACACCAACTGAAAAAAGTGGTACAAATAAACTGTGCCCAAAAACATGTATAACTTTCCTCTGTGGTTACAACTAAGCAGTTACCAGTAAAAGCCATTTTTAAGCCTGGATTCCTGGAATAAATGCAGAGTTAGGGTTCCTCTTGGGTGGGGAGACTTCTGAAGCTGTACACCAGGAGGTAGTCAGCTTACAAGATAAGGACTAAAGTCAGATCTGATGTTTGAAAAACATTTCCTTTCTGAAAAAAAGTTCTTTGGGCAGGTTAAAATCAAGTAGTTGTATATAGTCTGTTGCAAGAACTTACTCTTCACAAGAAGACACCTAGGAAATGATCTTTAGTTCTTAATAAATGTGATAAAGATTTAGAATTGTTGTTAAGACTGCCTTGCATTTAATTATTTTTGAAGTGTTTATGTTATGGCAATTACTCTTGAACACCTGGTTCCTTTTTGCAATGTGTCAATACTTAGCCCAAAATTTCTTAAACTCTGAATTAATTCATTTCCAAGAGAACTACTGATTTCATATCCAAAGCAATTAATAGAGCAGTATAACTTGACTGCAACTCAAATGAGCTATTAAGTATAAAGGTCTTAATACTTTCCCCTTTGCTGCCCCTGGAATTGACTCTAGTGAGTTCTGGATTTCCTACAGCACTGGTTTGCCTCACAGCACTGGCCCCATCAAGCTGACAAGATGCAGGAAAAGCAGTTTGGAAGCACTGATTTCTTAGAACACTGCTAACTTTCACATCATTCCTGTTAAATTCAATTTAGATTCAGATCAGTGATGAACTGATCAACTGTAGAGGAACTACCAATATTTTTATTTAACTGTTCAATATCCAGACACTTATATAAAGAAACAGATGTTGATAAATCCTCAAGAGCCAATGACTCTTATTTAGTAAGGCAACCATTTGTATTTACACTATTCTTTTTAACATACAAGCCTTTGGAGCATTCATATTGATCTGACAAAATGGCAATGTAATAGGTAGAATAAGTCCCAGTACGGCAAGATGAGAAAATAGATCCCTAAATTACTTAAATCATCTTATTTAAACTGTTTTCAGTAGAATCACAGAATGGAAAAAACTTTTGTTCCCACACACTTTACACTTCATCCAATTCAAGTTCTCTTTCAAGTCAGTCTCATATACACTTCACAGTTCCATGTATACTCCTTCTTCATATAAACATAATACTTAGAGATTCAGTAGCAAAAATAAGGAGGATTAAATAAACCTGGAAATATATCTTACGTGTGCCGAAAAATCCACAGATTATATAAAGAACCTCAATTTTTATTTTAGACTAAATGCATGCTAATATGCTAATAGGAAATAAAAATGTTGTGGGTTGGTATTCTATAGGTACCTTCTGCACTTTGAGTTTCTCTCTTATGCACACTGGATTGAATCAGACACACTATCATGTCATTCAGCTGAACAAGTTTCATGACCTTAAGTTTCCAGTCAGTTCTCATACATCTTCAACCTCAAAGTCAATCTTAATATGCTTTTAATATGTTTTTCCCCAGTATTAGGTCTTTCAAAAATCCTACTCTGACATTTAGAAAACAACATTGCTTATAAAAGATATTAACCTCTTAACAGATTAGGTTATTTAGAAATTACACATTGTCTATATATTTCTCTGGTTTTGGTTTTAGTTTGATTTTGGTTTGTTTTTATCTGGTTTGGTTTGTTTGTTTGTTTGTGGTTTTTGTTTGTAGGGATCTTTCTTTTGTGGTGTGGGAGCAAGGGAATCATCTTTGTTTTTCTTTTCTATTTAAATTGCCACTGCCAGACTGTAGACTTCAATGTGTCTGCAAGTCATTTATGTGCCTAAACTGTCTAGACCTTTGTCCTAAATGCTAAATACAGGAAACAAAAACAAAACTGAGCCAATTTAAAATAATTATCACATTTATATTTTGTATTTTTTCCAGCACTTCATCCTTTCACTACATCCTTTCACTAAAAGTCCTGACTTTTTGTTCATTATGTCTTTTGTCTTCCTCAAGCACTCCTGATTTTTTTTCCTCTTTGCAGGCTAAGTCTTTTTATGGCTCTAGTTACTTGACACTGACAATGGTTATTTCAAATCTCCTTATTTCAAATGGAAAAGAATGAATGAAAATTGTTTATGCAAAAAAAGAAAAATTTCAGAATTGATGACAAAATCAGTATGTTCAAGAAGGAATCATTAAAACTCCTTCTTAGAAATAGAACGCAGGAGCAAGAGCAAAAGTATCCATAGTCCAACATCAAAATATCTTCTAAGCTTATTAAAGCTTATCATAAAGCTCATCATTTTCTTCCCCATGAAAAATTTCAGGAAAAATAATGATATCGGAAAAAAATATTTTTCCACCAGCTGGTGGAGACAATGAAAGAGATGGACAGATAGGCAGAGAAAAGACACATTTTTTAACTATCTCTTTCCTCTGATTGCTCCTGCTTATGCCTACCTTTTTACTTTATTTATTACCCAGGTCCAGTGCTGGAGAAAGAATTTAAGAAGGCAGACAGTAAGGCTCAAAACTAGTGAATATTGCATATTTTCATGGCAACAACATCATTATGGAGTGAAGGAATTGTTTTTGGAAATTTCAAGTTTTCAAATTTCTGGATATTTTTCAACTAAAAAAATTAGAACTAAGAATAGATTTTTTAATGCTGCAGTTTTGGAAAAATATTCTGTATAGTTTACTTGAAATGAAAGTGACCGTATGTGGAATGGAGCAGTTCTCAAGTGTCTCTCCACAGTGAAGTCCTGATCAGTAAGAGGCAGAAATATATCCTTTTCATAACTAATTCCTTAATGTGATGGGATTATTGTTGCTTAAATTGTCCATGTCATAGAAAGAGTGTAATTGCTCGTTTGTTCTATTTTCCTGAGCAAGGTTTACTGTAGATGCTCACTGATGGTCAGGAATATATAGTAGGGTTATTTTCACTGGAAAAGACATATCATTAACTGTTCTGTTGCTATTGTCAGAAATAAAAGCAAATATCATAAGTTGGTGCAATTGAATGTGATCTTCTTGTCTTTTCAGTATGATGAGATGACATTTAGAAGATGTCAGGACCTTTCCCTGATACTCAGTTAGGAAAAAGGAAATCCAGATATGGCAGCATCCTTTCCTAAATCTCAGAAGGTCATGCAGTCTTCCATAAACAGAAGAAAAATACAGTTTAGCTCCACACATTGACCTACAAGCTGCTGGCAAATTGGAAGGATATGGCTAGAGGCTGGATCATTATCACTATTGTTGTAGTCTTTTCTATTAGAGAAGTTGCTTCTTTATTATCCTGTCATTTCTCAGCTACGATTTTGAGTCAGGGGTTGGGAATCTGTGTGGAAAGATTTCCTCTAGTCCCAAAACAAGATCAGAAGGGAATAGGTAAAATTCACTGCAACTATCTGAAAAAATTAAACTGGGGACTGGAAGAAAGCAAATGTCATCCCAATCTTCAAAAAGGCCAAGAAGGAGAACCCAGGGAACTATTGGTCAGTTAGTCTCACCTCAATCCCTGAAAAGATGATGGAGTAGCTCATTTGAAGGCCACTTCCAAGAACCGTGAGGAGAATAAGATGATCAGGAGTAGTCAACATGAATTCACCAAATCATGCTTGACCAACCTAATTGCCTTCTCTGATGACACAACCACCTGGATGGATGAGAGGAAAACAGTGGATGTATCCTACCTGCACTTTAGCAAGGCTTTTGATATTGTCTCTCATAACATCCTCATAGACAAACTCAGGAAGTGTGGGCTGGATCAGTGAAAGGTGAGGTGAGTTGAAAACTGGCTGAACAGCAGATACCAGAGGGCCATAATCAGCAGCACAGGGTCTAATTGAAGGTCTGTCATTAGTGGTTTCCCCCAAGATTCAATACTGGGCCCACTGTTCTTTAACTTATTTATCAGTGATTTGGATGAAGAAACAGGTGTCTCCTCAGCAAGGTCACTGATGACACAAAGCTAACTGATATCCCAGAGGGCTGTGCAGCCCTTCAGAAGGATCTTGACAAGTTGGCGAGATGGATAGGGAGGAACTGTCTGAAATTCACAAAGGCAAGTGCAGGGTCCTGCACCTGAGAAAGGAATAACCACAATCAGGAAAGGCTGGGGACTGACCTGCTGGAAACCAGCTCTGCAGAGAAAGACCTGGGGGTCCTGGTGGACAATAAGCTGTCCATGAGCCAGCAGTGTGTCTGTGTGGTCAAGAAGACCAATGATATCATGGGGTGCGTTAGGAAGAGCATTGCCAGCAGGTCAAAGGAGTGATCCTGCCCCTCTGCCCAGCCCTGTTGAGGCACATCTGGAGTGCTGTGTCCAATTCTGGGCTCCTCAGGACAAGAGAGACATGGAGCTCCTGGAGGAGGTCCAGAGAAGTGCTAAGGAGATGATTAAGGGGCTGGAGCATCTCTCCTATGAGAAGAGACTGAGGGAGCTGGGCCTATTCAGCCTTGAAAACAGAGAACTGAAATGAAACCTCACCAGTGTCTATAAGTATCTGTTGAGAGTGTGTCAAGAGGTGGTGCCAAGCAATAGGACAAGAGACAACAGGTAGAAAGTATTGCACAAGTAGTTTCACCTGAACATGAGGAAGAACTTCTTTACTGTGCAAGTGACTATTCTATGGTGAACTTGCCACCGGCTGCCGCAAGAGAGGAGCCCCAAAGAGGAGATACAAGGACTCCCTGAAACAATCCCTCAGCCTTGGCCATATTATAAATATAAATAATATAAATAAATATAAATATAAACATAAATAACTCCTCTGTGCTGAGATAAACAAGCAGGGCAACAGCAGATATTGCCACTCACAAAAAGCTAGGCCATTTCAATATGTAAACATGAAGTTTAGGACCACATACAGCTTCTCAATGATTTCTATTAACTCATTTCTGAAAAGGTCCTACATAATGATAATAAGTAAATATTTCTTCATTGGAAGAAATTGAACCTTTTGAAAAGAAAATTGAGTCTACCACTAAAGTGGTTTAATTCAAAGTGTTGGACATTGTGTAATTTAACTTTTTCTTCCTAAAAGCCTAGTGACACAGACAAACAGTTTCTAGCCAATGGCATTATCCATGTTCTCAACTTCATACATAATAAATGGTTGAAGAAACAGCTTTTCAACAAAGATTTAATAATCTCCTGATTTCAGTACAACCTTACAACAGAGATGGAAACTCTCAGCTTGACATTAGGTTTCGTAAAATACATACTTTAACTTACTGAAGCGATGCTCACAGTGTATATATCTTCCTGTCCTTTTCCTCTCCCTGAATAATCCTAAACCTTTTTCTTGCCAGTTCTTCATACCTCTTTGCTATATCACATAATTCTAGCACCCACCTTTCCCATTTCTACCCTATTCTAATCTTGCTCATTCATGTTTGTTTCTTACCCCTCTTTGCCTCTCTCTCTCCCTGTTCATTGCTTCTTTCTCCAACTATCTCTCACTTCCAAACACTCCTTTTAAGTCATGGGAGAGACATTCCTTTCTCTCTTACACAGTACCTGAGCACCAGTTCGGAGCAATAAAGTTCAGAAAAATAACCCCTCTAATCAACTTCTATGCCTGTCAACAGAACACTCCTGAGCAGTAACTACAGAGAAAATCTCATTGAGTCTATAAGTCCCAAGCAAAGATTGTCTATGGTACATTCATCATTACACATCATGGAAGAGCTCTGAGGAGCAAGGGTAGGCTCATTTTGTAACCAGAGTCTCCAGAGAATGTACTGGCAAATTTTTGCATAACTCTATCATGCACATGAAAACTGCAATGTGTCTTAAAATCAGCAAAAGGGCGTGCCTGAAACAAAAGAGTCCACAAATATTCATGTGCTACGTGGATAGACTACTGCAAATATAGACAGTGTTCTCATCAAAGTGGTCACAAAAATATTGCAACATGATGTATTTCAATTTAAATTTAGCTGATTTTGTGAAATAATTGGAGTGTTTTATCCGAGTCTCCTTTTTTTTTGTTTTGTTTTATTTTGTTTTGTTTAAATATGCTTTAGAAAGGCACTTAGAATCAAACATTTCACTTGAACCTGGCAAAACTGTCAAATTGATAAGCAATTGAAAGATCGTATAATGACAAATCAGTGTGGAATCTCAGTTGCTGCCATCTCTGCTTGCATTGCCTGTAATCTTAATCACTTCTTAGATTCAGCATGTTGTTTTTACTCTCTCTCTGAGATTACCCTCCCACCATTTAACTCCAGTGCCTTAGTTTATATGACCTATTCGTCAGAAGTACAAATGAGACATTTAACAAATAATTCAAAATATGCCAAATAAAATGGCTATAAAATATTGAGGGTGATTTTTGGTTTCATCTTATACAAATGCTGGATTTTAATAAGTATTTGATAAATTTAATAAAATATAAATAAATTTAATAAAATTTAATATATATAAATATAAATTATAGAAATAAATTTAAAATTTAATAATGCTACACCTATAGCCTTATTAAGAGGTTATCTTCTGATAAAAAATATAGTTACCATGACTTTTGAAGACTGATCATATATTTAAATTTTTTTACCTCAACAGGGATTCAGCCACTGGCACAATTAAAATCTCAGTAACAATACTCCAGGCTTGCATGACAAATACCAGCGGACAGCAGCACATTACTGTCTTAAAGGTAGGCTTTTGCCCTTGTCTCTCCAGGGAGCATGGAAAAAATTATATGAAACCAGAGAAGCAATCACACTTGTCCGGCAGGAGGTGGGAGGATGCAACTGTAGTAATAGTAAATAGTAGTAAGAAAAGCAAAAAAAAAGTGAATTTATGTATCAGTTTAGGAAAAAAAAAAAACACCACAAAGAGAACTCTGTCACATATGCCTGTTAATAAACATGACAAATTTGATGAAGTTTTAGGTATAAATAAGAAATAAAAATAAGCAACACTTTCCATACCAGAACCAGAACAGTGGATCCTCACCAAAAGAGTGGAGAAAGCAGCAGAATGTCTTTTATTCTCTACTTACTGTGATAACCACCAAAAGAAAAAAAAAAATTGAGAAAGGATTATAGACATAGAAGACGTACCCTAACAGATCATACGATTGGTTCTACTAGACAGACTCATTTATCTCCATTGGAGAAGGACGAAACCTTTATAATTCACGTGTGGCTTCATTGCTTGTGAATTATGAGTCTTGCCCCCTTACCAGTGGGCACCAATCTGTAATCTCAGCAGACTGCCATTGTTGTTATGCACTTTTTTTCTGCTTTATTGATACGTGCCAGGAGATTTCAGTTTTTTCTTATCTGTACCTCACAAATGTCTTTTTCTCTGACATAAAACAAGGCTGCATGGTAATATAAAGTATATCCAGCTGAAGCCCTTTGAGTATCCTCTGTATCTCTTTATACCCTTTAGAATTCAAGTTCTAAATAATTTCATAGAGCTGCAAAATCTCTCAATGCTAAGAAAAAATAGTTTAATCTATGAAAAAGGACAAAAACTTATACTTGTAATTATGCAATCAACAGACTTACTATACCTCCTGACAAATATTTCTATGCTCAGAAATAATCCCGCAAAGATAAATATACAAATATTTATTGACAAAAAGGTACTAATAAGTGTGCCAGATGACTGCCAGACATGCAGAAGCAAAAGATTCCTTTCCTACTTTAAGTTATAGTTATCAGTGTCACCTAGTGCACAAGATGATCATTCCCAACAGGAGATATGCACTAAGATGTGGGCTTTGTTGAAAGTCTGGAAGTCATTTAATGTTGATTATGAAGTACACAAGATTTTTCAAATTGATTCCTCAAAGTTGTTACTAAAAATAGTAACTGAGCTTCTACATTTAAACCTAAGTTTACAGTTGTGTTTTTGAATTTCATGTCTTTTTGGTGATATCTAATCTGCCAATGGAATTGCTGTAGAAATTTTAAAAGGCACCACAATCATAATCCAGTAGTTGTAATGAACATATGAAAAACAGGGGTTTCCTTTTTACATATTATTTGTGGAGGAGTTAAGTTTGCAGCAAATAGCTACATGCAACTACAGTTTCAGACATATCATATCTTCTTCCAATTTTATCTGAGTTATTTAAAAGGATGGAGTTGTTCCGATCAGAGATAAGTGAAAAAACCCCCAAACATACCACTTAGTTTTCTTTCCATGTCAGAGTTGTTTACTACTGCATTGTTTAGCATTAGAAAAGAATAAAAACATCTAAAGTAGAAGTGATATGTTAACAAATAAGATAATGGGAAATAGCTTTGAAACTAATTAATCCTTTCTGGTTAATGATGTCCTCTGGCACATCAGTGAATGTAGTTCATCATGGTTTGTTCAGTTTTTTTCCTAATCACTTAATAACAGCTCAGGGCCAAATGCCTTGAAAAGATTGTTAGTTCTGTAAAATTGAGGAGTTGAACACTAAGCTAGTAAAAGAGAGAGAGAGACGAATGGAAAATGCAGGCTTCTATTAATATGACATTGGACAGGGACAGTAAACAATTGACAGTTGTCACCTAGCAGTTTCTTGGTTATTCATGGGTTTACAGTTAGTCCTTTATATCCCTACCATTTAATCTTGTTACATCACTTGCACTCCTCAACTCAAACATTAATATGTCTGCTAGTGACATATGATACATGCTGGCTTTTCAGAGATATTGCAGACTGCTGATCTGCACCAGTAAAGAGCAGTGTAATTGACATCAGCAGACAGAAGACAGAAATATTACTGCCAGACTGAACAGTGTAAAATAATAATAAAAAAATTTCTTTCAACACTGCACACAGAAATCTCCATAATTAGAGAAAGATCTCTTCAATCACACCTACTGAGCATCACTTCTGAATTAGAAAAGCAATAGACTAAATGGAAGGGTTCAATTCAATCATACTGAGCACCTGCACTCTTGTGATTATATATCATATAGCTACAGAGCAGGTGTGTGGGTTACCGTGAAGAAAAAGGGAAGATTGAAAGTAAGTAGTTCAGATTTTGCTTCTGTTTCCAGGTTCAAACACCTGTAGAGGAGGCCCAGCAATTACAGGCATTTAGAAATAAGTCAAGACTAAACACACTTAAATTGCTGCTTCTAATTGCATGCCAATAATATAAAAATACAGTGACTGGTCTGTGAAACTCATGAAGAGGGAAATAAGAATTAATACCTTATGTGTCAGAGAATTTTGCAGAATACTTAGTTTTAATAAAGGTGAAAAATTTCATACTATCTGTACCTCTGTATCACTAGTACAAGTAAGTATGTATCAGTGTATAAAGAACCTAAACCTAAAAGGGTGTTAGCTTTGCTCCCAACTTGAAGACAGTGCTGGTTCACATTACTGTGAAAAACGGAAAGGAAGGGAAAAAGGAGAGAGACACTGATTTAATTATCACTGATGAGGAAAAGTAGATCCCAAGTGTATGAAAGAACCCATTATCATCTCAGTGAGACACTTGTACCATTCCATCTCTCAGATGAAGAAGAACAGTTAGAGAGAATGAGATGAAGAAAGCACAATGGACTGTGAGGACAGAAAAGAACTCCAGTTGAGGTTTGGCCACAAGAATTTTCTCCCTACTGTGACAAGCAGCATCTCTGAATTTTCTTCCCATGTCACTTGACTTTGCTTCCACTGGACCTTCTTTTTTTGCTTTATTTCCAAGAGAAGATTCCTGTTCAGCCAAGCTTGCCTTCCGCCTCGCCTCTTTGAGTTCTGACATTTGGGATTGCCTTCTCCTGTGCCCTGTGGAAGTGATGTTTGAAAAGTGATGAGCACTGATGGACCCCAGCACCTACAAATACACTTTCCCAGGGGGACCTTACTTACTAATTCAAATAGCAGCTGAAGTCTGCTCTCCTCATGTCCAGAGTTCAGATTTTGTTGTCACTTTTCCTCCTGTTAACAGAGATTTTAAACTCCATCACTTTGTGGTCACTGTGGCCAAGACAGCCACCAATGTCCACTTCGCTCACAAGATCTAATCTCTTGACAAGCAGCAGATCAAGAAGGGCATCTCTCTGAGCCAACTCCCTTAGGACTTGTTCAATAAAGTTGTCATCCAGGATTTTTAGGAATATTCTGGCCTGGGTTACCAGCTGTGTGATGTTCCCAGTTAGTTTCTGGCAAGTTGTAGTCCCCCGTAAGGACAAGGGCAGTGGACTTGCAAGTGTCCCTTATTTCCTCAAAGAGTAAGTCATCAGCATCCTTGTCTTGGCTGGGAGGTCTATAGCAGACTCCCATGGTGACATCCACATTATTTATTTGTCCCTTGATTCTGACCCAAAGAGTGTCAACTGTGTCATTGCCAACTGTGAGCTTCAATGTGGAGACGAGGAAATGGAAGATGAGAGAAAAATAAAACAACTTGCTAGAAAAGAAAATATTATATTATGTCTTTCCTGGATTGCTCCAAACTGAAGGAGTATTTCAGTTCCTGTGACTTCCACCTCTACTACAGAAATCAAACCACAATTTCTCTTTGATTTTAGGAAGTGAAATTTCTTCTCTCTCTCAGTTGGCATTGACTAAATAATACCCCAAGAATCCTTAATTCAGAAAACAGTTGCCCCTAAATTCCATATTTACTTCATGTTCAGTACAATTATTTGTTTAAATAATCAGTTATGTGTTATTAAAACCCAAGGTCAGTGAATAGATAGACAAATACTTTTTGGAGGAAGCTGAGCAGGTATTGCTGTATTATCTGGTAGGAGAGATCTATTCTTCTGATGTAACAGAGAAAATAAGGGAAAGAAACCTGATACCATCCCCTAGGTTTGTCTTACTATAAATAAAATTGACACAGTGCTAAAGATAGTACACAAAAAAGTGCGTAGAATTATTAGCTTTTACATGTCAGTTCTGAAGCCACAACACAAATATTTAACAAAGACAGTAACACAGGTTGAATCCCTGTGTAATGTTAGGAAAATGTCCCTTTAATACCCTTCTGTGTTTACTTGGCCTTTCTCCTATTTCTTTGTTCTTTGATTAAATA
The DNA here is from genome assembly GCA_035041135.1 of Platyrinchus mystaceus. Classification (NCBI taxonomy): domain Eukaryota; kingdom Metazoa; phylum Chordata; class Aves; order Passeriformes; family Tyrannidae; genus Platyrinchus; species Platyrinchus mystaceus. The sequence continues at coordinate 36,578,820 of JAWWLV010000100.1, read as the reverse complement.
ACAGTTTATGTATGTAGAAGCTTGTTGTGGCTTTTTTCTTTTCTTTATTTTAAATTGTAGCAACTACTCATTCTCCAAAGTTAAGACTCACTTCTTGTGTGATGGTATGTTGTACTGACACAGTTCATAATAGTACCATGCCATGCTACCTATATCTTATGATCTGTAAAGATATCTTGAATGTAAAGAAATTATAGTAAAGGCAGTTACCTTATTAAAATAAAAGGTGGAATTCATGTTTAATCATAAAAAAATAGGAGACACCGAAATTAGGTTCCCCCTAATATCTGTAATCATTGCAGATATTACTAAAAGTTTCTCTTTCACTGGAAGAAACATTACTGGTTTGGATTTTACTGTTTCTATATTGCAACTATTGGATATGGAAATAATGAAAACTTTGTACAATACACCCATAGATACTGTCAAATACTAAACAAAGTGTGATAGCCTTCAATTTCCAATTACACCCTGAGGTAAATACAAATTTAGATTTTTGTTATTATGTGAAGATTGGCAGTACCAAAACAGGAATTGGTTTTCTTTTGTTCCACAATCAGCAAAAAATTAATACAGTAGACCAGGGTGCAATAGAACAGAAGCAAATCCTTCAAATATCAGCTATATTTTATTAAATTCCTGTCAGTCATAGTTTTTTTCATATTTTAGGACACACAGTAACACATTGGGGGGGGGTGTCTGCTCACTAGCTCCATCCATATTAGCAATTTATGAATAATATCAGGAACCAGAAACAGTCCTGGCATCACATATTTTTCCTTCAATGGTGTGACAATTCTGTGTCTCTCTCTCCAGGACTCTACTTTTCTGCACAAAGTGTTTCCTAGCCATGAATTTCTTCAAGAGGAAATTCAGCAGACCAAATGGGCAGAATATAAGCATGGCTTGCAAGAGACACTATTAAATAGCTTGTGTTCTGCATTTTTGTCTTTCTGGATTGATTTTTATGCCTTAAACAAGAATAATTATCTTTATAGAATAATTTTGATAATTTATATTAATAGTCTTTTTGTTGACACCACTAATGGGGATAGGTGAACGCAGCAACTTAAAAAAACAAACAAACAACAAAAACCAACCAAACAACCAAAAAAAAGCCACAATCAAAAGAACACAATACACGAAATCAAAACCCAAGCATAAAAATCTGGTGGTTTCTGCTTAATTTTAAAGATATTGCCAAACAAGTCAACTGCACTCATCCTATCCTATCTTTTTGACCTTACACCTCACAGTTGATATCATGCTCCTAATAGGCACCTCTGCTTTGTTAGTCATTTTGCAGATTTGACAATTGTTTTGTATATTGGCATAAAATCCTTCCATTTCATTCGTGTATATAAATAAATAACCCAAAACTGCAAACCCAGAAAGCCAAAACACAAATGTGATAATTCCAGGCACATCCAATCAGAAGCTGATTTGAATTTAGATTTATAAGGTCAGAGAGAGGACAAGGGAAGTAGTAGCTCTTTCATATCTGAACTGCAGTGCAGCATCAGGTGAGCTGTCTATAGGTAACAGAGGTCCTCAGGTCTACCCAGTGGGAGTTACATTTGACAAACACTTCTAAATTGTTCATTATAATTCAGGGAGATATTACTGTTTCCTAGGTGTACCTTTTGGAATGCTTCAGAAACCAGAAAATGGCCCCTATGTTGTTAAAGTGAATGGTTTATATGATTTAGTAGCATCTGCTTAAGGATATCACCACAAATCTGAGACTTGCCATTGCCATAAAGACGAATGCCACTCTTTAGTGCATGTTTCAAAATAAACAGATTATATTAACTGATGTACAATTCCCCTCTCTCTCTGATTACTTTTAATTTGTACATTCATAAAGCCACGGATTACTAATAACAGCTATCAATCCTTTCCCCTCAAACAGTTTGACACTAAGTATTAGAGATCACATTGAGTTATATTGAAAAAACACTGCTTGCAGATAGCATACAAACAAAATTGCACTTCCCTCTCGAGGGTTTAATAAAGAATATTACCAGCTTACACACCATGTCATTTCCCCAAAATGGAGTGAAACAGACTTTAAACACAGACAGGAGTGTCCACTGGTGTCCCCTGGTGAATTCCTATAAGCTATATGCATCACTGGCTTCCATCAGTCCACTTCTGCCCATATGCTTACTTGACATCCCATGTCACACACAATGAAAGAAAATAATTCCAAGAGCCACCATACATGTTATTTTAATTCCAACAGAAAGCTCACTAATGTTTTTATATTAATAATTGCAATGTATTTCAAAGAAAGATAATAGTCTGTTGCTCTGTGAACAAACTTAATCCAATGGGAGAAGTTTCTGTGAGATCTTCAGCACTAAGACATATCAGGCTACAGCTGTACAACTTTGGGTGATCTCCCACCAAACTGTTTTGAATGACAGACTCACTCACAATGGCTGCATGAATATTGTCACCAAAGAAAACTGCACAAGATAATGTAAGAAGCATTACATTAATTAATGAGCATCTGTCACAGCAGCATTATGAAAATGCAAACACCTGGAAAACCAAGAGTCGCATTCCCACTGCATTTTGTAAGAGTTGAACTGTGTTAAAATTGTTTGTTTCCTTTCTTTCAGTGTTTTTTCCTTACCTTGGTGAACGCTTCCCTTTTGCAAATATCACAGCTGTCATTACCTCTTCAAGTGTGTAGATTTCATTGAAAAGCAAAACCCAAATAAAGTATGATACAACCCTGAGGTAATAATTCATAACCTGGACTTCAGAGAAGGCAGCCAGTTCAGTTCTTCTTCTCCAGGCACGAGTCTGGCCACTTTTATTTTCATAGCCATATTTTTCTTTCATACGCTGAAAGGAAAGACAAACAGACAGGACAGATTCTGCCTCTTCCCCCTAGATAGTCCCTTTGGCAACCTAGCTTAGACTAAATGAGAAGTAAGAATACCCTTCATTAATGAAAACATTGGATAAGCAGCAGTGAAGTAGGATTTCTCAGTTCCTTACCTCACTCACCTCCCCCCCAAAAAATTCATTACTTAGTAATTATGTATTCTCAATGGTGGGGTAATGTAGCTAAGAGGCTACAGCACACTTTAAAACTAATAACAGCTGGAATAGTCATTGGGTTAATCAGGTCAAAGCAGTCTGCCACCCAGAACTTCATTAAATGTCAAGTTTGACATTAAAAACAAATCCTAACTTGACTTCAGGAAGTGAGGGGATGTTTCCAGCACAGGCAGAAGCACCAGCGTACTTTGTGTGTTGATTTTCTGTTTGTGAGATATATAGTCAGCATTTCTAATGAATCTGCTTGGAGCGGCTGGAATATTATGATTTATAGCACCTTCCCTCTCTCTATCATAGCATTTTATTAGATGGATGGGAAGCCAGTAGTAATGAGGTTAGGAATGAGAAAACATCCATCAAGCTTGGCTACATCTTCTCAGGAAAGACAACACAATATCTTGTACGTCACAGGCAGTGATCTAGGTCACGATGGTATAAAATGTGTGATTAAAACCAAGCACTTGACACTAGATAATAGACATCTAGTTAAAAAATAGCTCTGGTGTTCCTGACTTTTAATTAAATCCAACTCATAAATATGCACTGTGGTAAATATACTGCAGAATTGGTCTTGTTTATATTCCACCACATAACAATTACCTCCAGAACAAACACTTTATTTCATTACATGCTGTTATTAGGCAAGAGAGAGTCTAAGAGACAGTGGAAAATACAAATGTTAAGCCAGTGAGGTTAGGCAGGCACAAAATGACCTCTTCCACTTCAATTGCTTGCTCTCCTTCTCACACTTGCTACTGCAGTTATCAATCTAAAATAAAACATCCTCAATCATTTTTAACAATTTTTCAAGGTACCTTTGATTGCCTCAATAATAACGGGGGGGGAGGTCTTAAATATGGAATGGTAGTACACCGTAAATCCGTACCTTTAACAAATTTATTCTTTTCTGTGTGGCTCATTTACAGAAGTTTTTTTATGTGGCTTTGAATAATGTAAAGCTAACAAATTTGTGTACAGAAGCCACAATCAGTATGTAGGCACTTGTTCAGCAAGACATTTAAATGTTTGCCTGACTTAAGCTCAAGAGTCATCTCATGGAGGTTAGCAGTCATGACCGATGAACTCAACCATTGATTAATAAAGGAGTAATCCAGTTCCTTCATAGCTTCATGAGACAACATTCCTGTGCTGAAAAAAAAAGGCACTGGGGTCAAGTTCTGTATGTCAGGGAAGTCTTGCATCAGTGAAGGCAGTGAGAGGTTTTCAGTGCCACAGGTGGCAGTGCAGAAGGAGATGAAGCCAGTTGCAGTACAGCTTCTCGGGGTTTTGTCCAGTGGTAGATGAAGGTAGATGAAGGCCCTTTATTCTCTTTATGTCCAGGTGGAGGTTAAGGATCCAAGTGTATTCATTTCTACTTCAGAAAATAGCAAAAGGTAAGCATTTCTGTCTTTTGGGAGATTATTCTGATCTACTAAATCTACTAAATCTACTAAATGAGGTACATCAATATCAACCTCATGGATGTGCTACTGTGGGTATGTGCGGCGAATGAATCCAAGCAGAGACAGACTTTGTCCAGGCAGAGCTCACCTGTAACTTTGTTACCCCATATATATACAGAATAGGAGGCCAAGCTATCAAGCCAGGCCAGATGTTTATTATCCCCACACATACCTCACATGTCCATGTAACTGCATTCAGTCACAAACAACAACCATGCTTCAAGCGGCTTTCTAGCTTGATCTTGTGATTCTTTTCACATGCACTAATCTTAGCTCTGGCTAACACAGGACCACAATATTTTTGCTTTAGTATTTTCTTCTTTTATCATCCAGGTGGCTAGTGTTTTCTTTCTGGCTGCTCCTACAGGTATGTACTTTGACTAAATCTCTTTATTATTTTCCATTGTTAATTAAATTATGTTTAACATATCACATCAGAGTTATAAAAAAAATTTCTATGGCTGCTGAAACAAATGAGCATGCATAGAATGGGGGAAAATCACAGGAAATATAATGTCCTTTTTTCCTCCTAGCTTTTCAGAAATACACTGAATACTCTTAAAACTTTATGAAAGTTTATAATGAGTTTATGATGAATTATCTAGTGGGGCTGAATCACTGGATTTTATAATTTGCCCAGATGATTTGCTATTTTCTTATTTCTTCTCTAAAACGTTATTTTTACCCTCTAGGGAGACTTTTGAAACATTTGCTAATGGTCTCTAGGGACGTGAATGTTTATGTGATACTACTTCTGTTTTCACCTGCTGCACCAAAAGATCCCTATAAAGACGCAGCTTATGTGTCAAAAGTAACTTTTGTATATAAATAATGTCTGGTTTTGTTGCTGGGCTTTTTTATAGGCAGAGGGAGAGGAAATGGCATTTCTTATTTTCATAGTAAAGACAGCTGGACCTCATAATAGAAAAATTTTCAAAAATTAACTTGTTAAGTTTCTTCAGAATATTAAGGATATTTTTATAAAAGCTGTTGTGCTATTTTTCCTATGCTGACAGAACAACAGATCACAGAATAGGTAAGGTTGGAAGGCACCACGGGGACATCTGGTCCAACCTCCCTGCTCTACCAGGGTCATCCTAGAGCACATTGCACAGGATTTCATCCAGACAGTTCCTAAATATCTGCAGTGAGGGAGATTCCATAACCTCTCTGGGCAATCTGTTCCAGTGCACAGTCATCTGCGCAGTAAACAAGTTCTTCCTCATTTTCAGATGAAACTTCCTGTGCAACACTTTCTGCCCATTGTCCTATTGCTTGGCACCACTGAGAGGAGCCTAATTCTATTCTCTTGACACCTTCTGTTCAGATACTTATTGATGATATAGCTCCCTCCTCTCTCAGTCATCTCATCTAGAGGCTGAACAGACCCAGCTCCCTCAGTCTCTTCTCATAGGAGAGATGCTCCAGCCCCTTAATCATCTCCTTAGCACTCCACTGGACCTCCTCCAGGAGCTCCATGTCTCTCTTGTCCTGAGGAGCCCAGAATTAGACACAGCACTCCAGATGTGCCTCAACAGGGCTGGGCAGGGGCAGGATCACTCCCTTGACCTGCTGGCAGTGCTCTTCCTAATGCACCCCATGATATCATTGGTCTTCTTGACCACACAGACACACTGCTGGCTCATGGACAGCTTATTGTCCTCCAGGACCCCCAGGTCTTTCTCTGCAGAGCTGGTTTCCAGCAGGTCAGTCCCTGGTGTCTGTGGTTATTCCTTTCTCAGGTGCAGGACCCTGCACTTGCCTTTGTGAATTTCAGACAGTTCCTCCCTATCCATCTCTCCAACTTGTCAAGATCCTTCTGAAGGGCCACACAGCCCTCTGGGGGCTGATATTTGCTAAGAGGAGTACATGAAGAGTTTCTTCCTGAACAGTAATCCTAAGAAAGACACTGAAATTCACTGACCTACTTCCCTACATTATTAGTGTTCTGTCAGTGCACAGTCCTAATACAGCTCTTTCCAGTACCATGCATTGAAGTGATTTGTCTTTTCCTTCATGCCATCATATTTATTTTAAAAGTTTAAATATTTTCAGTAGTTTCAGCAAATTACTGAAGTTTTATTGGATGAAAATTTTAGCATCAACAATCAAGCTCGCTCTGTCATATGTTGTGATGTAATATAACTTTATGTTATATTTAGCAGCTTCCTATTTACAATGAATTTTAATAAAAGGATTAATTTGTCTCAACAAAAAAGATAAACTTGAATGTTAATAAAAGTTGGGTTATGGTGTCACCTAAATGCACCACTAAGACTTTCATACAAAATCAAAATTGTTTATTGGATGAAACAAGCACTGTGCAAATAGACCATGGTCTGTCTACTTGCAGTCATCATAATCCTTGCAGAAAGAGATTTATTATGCTGGATTTTATTATGCATTCATTTTTCAGAGGAATAAATTACACGCTCCTTTTGCTGTGTTAATATTGCAGGCAACCATGACTGCTGTTGTACATTCCCTTGGAAACACATTTTATACAGTGCCAATTAAGCAGGAGGTGGGAATGTTAGCAAGAGGATTTCAATATCTCAGCTAAAGGTCAATATGCCTACCAACCAGCCAGAAATTATTTAGTAATGGATTGTATAGTCAGCACTGGGTTCGAGGCCAGTTTCTGCTAAGGGAGTTGAACATACAGTCTTCTGAGTGAGAGCAGGTGCTATCAAAGGAACCATCTTAGTATTTAGGAGACAACTTAAAATAGTTATAAATTATGTCCATGACCTCATCTGACCAAGCTAGTTTTTGTACTTTTTTATTCTTTTTTTCCTCCAAGTAGTGCTGATGTTTCAACACAGAACTAGTACAATTTCTGTATTGACACTTAGGCATTAACTCTGCATGTAGACTTAGTATAGCTTTTCTTCTCCCTCCCTTCTTTTACAGATGGCAAAAAATTCTGACCCTGATCAAAAGATTCTGACCCTGAATTCTGACCCTGCCTTCAAAGAACTATTGAGACTTCTTTGGTGTCCTCATAAATGCCTAGAAAGAGTCTGAATTAGGAAGAAGAAATTTGGTGCGGTCTTTAATTTAAAGCTAAAAATTGACATTTAATTGAATTGAGAGACAATTTAGCTTTAGGAGGGGACATGTAAGTAACTTTTTTCCTATAATACAATAGAAATGCTCATACTGTGTTCTCTCTAATCTTGGTGACCTCTGAGAAAAACAAACAGTATCAAGAATTTACTGCAAATGAATTTCAGTACAAAAAGGTCTCACCAACATTGTGCACAATGACAGCAAAGAAATGCCTGTATCTTTGGAGGATGAGATGCAACCTGGCCTGTCTCCCCTTTTACCACTTTCACCTTTTCCTTGGCTCTGCACCTTTATGGACTCCACACATTTAGACAGTCCTTACTGATCAGATAGGTTCCCTTGCCACACAGGACTTGCAAAACTAATAGTATTCTCATCTTTCAAGATCGTTCTCAAATTCTTCACAGTATGCAAAAAGAAACTTAAAGAACGTCATTTTGTCCCCGCATGCCGAAGGGGGATAGACGAGAAGAATTAATTCCTTGAATTCTTTTGTTCTGCAAGTCACCATCACACATTAATCTGTCTTAATCCACACAAATTCATGCAGTTTTTAAAAAGAAAGCCATATATTCTATTTAATTTTACTATTAACTGTCAGCTACAGCTGACACTTTGAGTGCAGGTCTGTCATATTACATGCCTCAACAGAAGTTGCAGGTGATACTGTTTTTTAGACCACATGGCTCCCCAGCAGTCCACAAATTTCTGCTTTATTAGAAAATTTTGAAGTGGCTATGATGATGACCCTTTAGTTATCTATTTTACACAAAGTGGCATTTATCCTAGCTTTCTGGAAATCAATTATTTAAAGGAGATAGCTTTTGCCAAGGTCGCATGTGACTTGGACCTAACTCTTATCCAAGAAAACAATTAATGGCTGCCTGTCTCCACTCACATAGTCTTCACTAATCCATTCAAGCTTTGAAGCACACTGCAGTGGAGTAGCAAGGAAAATGAAATTTTCTAATTACTTATGTCTGGGAAATTTGGGTCTCTCTGGGATGAGAATTAGTGTTAGCCAGGTATAAAAGTCTGTACTTGGTCTGATCATAACACAACCATCAACTAACTTCACTCACAAGTAGAAGGTGTTTTGGTTTTCTAAATTTTCAAAAGCCAAGTCTTGCTTAGGTCACTAAGAAGGAGCTAGCTGACAGACAGATGCCTGCAGAATACAACAAATTCTTCTGGAGATCTACTATGAACCTTCCAATACTCAGAATGCAATGTTGCAATGCACAAACTTTAAGAATCCTAAAAACTAGATCAATCATCCTTAACTTCTTCCTCCCCCCAGAAAAGCTACTATCTTGATGGGGCTCTAAGATAAATGTGAGGAGGAATCTCTATTTGTGCAGATGAAAGTATTAAATGAAAAGTACATGAGGTGAGCTACATTTCTCTCTGGAAGCTCTAAGAATATTAAAGGACAGTACCTCTATTACAATACCAACAGCAAATAATAATATTATTTTTGTTTTCATAATAATCTTTTGGCAAGAGATAAGAAGTATAAGTCATGGTATCAAATTCCTTGCAAGAAAATCAGGCTTCTCTAAATGTCACTTCTGCTAACTTGAGTCCCCACAGTGCCATTGTGTTTACGTTCTTTGCATAGAAACACTAAACAGTGAGAACTTTGGTGCATAAGCTCTTCAATTGTTGAGATATTGAATTCTGATCTTTAATAAACCAATACTTATTCACTTCACTGCCTCTGTTTGCTTAGTTAAGCTCCACCAGCATAGGAAAAGGCACACATAATTTAATCAGATTGCTTTTTTCATTTGATTTTTATTAGTGCAGCAAGTTGGCACTGAGCTAAGTGAATTCACTCAGTTCTTACCAGTAGACTATAACCCTTCCTCCTTCAGGCTGAAAGTTTCAAACAACAACAAAAAATCTCAACAAAGTACAAGAGTTTATGCAGAGTTGACATGTTGTCTATTCAATGCTACAGGTTCTTCTCTTTCAATCTTGCATATACTTTGTGGAATAGAGAACAGAGTAGTTAAAGAGAGTGTTGAATTGCTCTCATTTCAGTGGGGTTGTGATAAACATGCCATTCTGTTTTCTCTTAGAAAAATCCCAAAACCTTGGAACTTCAGGGTATCTATGCAGCTGCCTTATGCCATTCAGCATTCAGCACAACCTGCTGCTCTTACCGTTCTCTTCCCACCTAGACAAAAATAGTACTGTTGAGATATTACAACTAGAGACCTAAAGATTTTATTACTTTTCAGGTTTTTCAGTTCTCAGCAGCTTCAGCCAAGTTTTTCTCATTTATTTCAGGGTCAAATCTTCAAAAAGACACTTGCGCTCATTTCTCTGTACAGAACTCTCGAGGTGATTTTTTAAAAAACAAATTTAAAAGAAAGCTGAAGCATCATGTAGGGGTAATTCCATGCTGTACCTTTCACAAACTCTGAAGACACTTGCACTTTTTGTGTAAAGAAGAGCTGATGAAAGTCTTTGAGATTTTGTTGTTCGATTTCAATTTACCTGTTTGCTCACCAGCCAACAGTGTTTATCCTGTTGGGTTCGTCCACCTCTATCATATTTCATTGTGTTCCATCTTGTAATGTGAAGACTGAATTGACACACACATAAATGCTATGAATATATATGTAATAATTATTTTAAAAGTTGCAACCTCTCAGGAATACCTGTGTGATTCTATTTACAATTGCATTGTTATAACATCTGCCTTCATCAAGGCATAAGCAGCATGTCTACATTTTCATTTTTCCTTGAAAAAACATAGAAAGCAATTACTTAATTGCCAAAATTATACTTCTTCTCTGGCAGCTGTTCTCCATCTTAATGAAAAATGTCACAGGAAAAGATAGGGAAAAATGAGGAAATTATATCTCTTTCTTGATTTAGGCTGTCCTTTACTAGAAAAATTTTTCGTAAAGTGACAGTGTTGTTGTTTTTATTATTGTTATTGTTGTTATTGGTATTATTATTATTATTACTACTACTACTACAGAGATTACTTTTCAAGTAAAACTTGAACCCTCCTAGGCTAGTTTCCATTTCAAAGCTCCTAACTATGCTCAGAAAAAAAATAGCTTCAGTATATTCTTTATCACATTTGTATCAATCAGAGTTAAAAGTGATTTAGCTTTTTCTAGAATTGCATGATGACACATCCTCATGTCTGTCATAGGTTTTTAACACCGGTCATAATTTGTTCTTAAGTCCATAGACATAGTTGTGTTTATGGCCTCTTATGACAGATCTCTGATTACTTTTGAATCTGTAATTGTTCTATCTCAAAGTCTATGTGCATGTGGCATCCAGATTGCTGGTGTTTATAGTAAGTCTGCTTCACTGAAGCCCAGCAAGAGTTCTACTGCTTATTTCCCCGAGGAAGAGTATTTAAAGAAAATCTTTATTTTAGTCTATCTCCATATTCATATCCCAAGCACTGAATGACAAGTAGACAAGATAAAGAAAGGAAAATTAATAAAATAAATAAAAATGCATAGCAGTATTTGTAGTCACAACTTTCAAGCTTAGGGACAAAATAAAATACAACTAATCAATAATATCCCACTTCTTAGAAATTTTGAGCACCTAGAGACTCACAAAATCCTTGAAAATATCCTATTTTGGATTTTTTTAGAGATGCTTTTATGAGTTTCAAATCAAAAATTTAATGTTTCCTGAAGCATGAAAACACCTTTCAGTCTTTCTAAGTTACTATATATCTTAACCAAGCATTAATTTCTTTTTCTTTTTTAATTCAGAATGTTATTAATTCCTTAATATTATAGATCCATTATTAACACTAAGATTTCAACATTTCAACATGTTAGAGACAATGTCTGGAGATTGTCCTATGTATTTTTACCATAAATCATATTGATGGTTCTTAGGAAAGTAGCAGGTCTGTTCTGTTAAATTTCTAGGTTTATGATTTAATTTCATATGAAACCAACAACAAAACATAGATTTTCAAAAGCAACTTTTGTGGAAGAAAGTATGGTGAAGAAATCCCCAGAAATACTCAGCATGCTATAATGTATAATCAAATGGAAAACCCCCCCAAACTTAAAGCACCCTAAATTCATATTTTTTTTACTCTATTTTTTGTTTGGTTTGCCAAAAAACAATATACAAAAGAGAAAATAGTTATATTGAAACATTTGTAGGAACTTGTTCCTTTCATGAACCAAGCTTGTCATGAAACTAAAATGTCATCTGTCATAGCAAACAAACTGTCACTCCCTTCTGGCAAATGGCTCAGTCTTCAGTCTGTTTGTCTGCCCACCTGATGGGATTGCAGAATACTGCTATGATGATGGGCCATTTGTATTCAAAATCTTGCCTAAAGCATCCTCCTCCAATTTACACTCAAAACATTCACTGCTGGCCCATATGACAAATCATATTTGTAATGATATATATACCAAATGAGTGTTTTCTGGATGCTGTTCTGAACAGTGCAACGTGAAGTCTATTGGCGCTCTACTTTTATGTGCTTACAGACAGACTTTCAAACATACATATTTGCCTACACATATAGCATTCAAGAGGAGTGGAACATGATATGTTAAGTATTGGGAGGAAGATCTACACTATAGCAATTCAAATAGAGTGCCCACAACATTTTCAAAACAAATTAGTAAGTCCAACTAAATCTTTTTAAGTGTGCATACAGATATCTCTGTGAAGGATTCCCCTCTTGGGGCCATATAGGATGTTACAGCAAATAAGTGGCATCTCTGTTTCTTGTGACTAAATTCAAAGTAACTTTAACAAAACTGTTTATAATTCTTTGTGTTTTGGGGTTTTTTTATTACTATTTTTAAATACAGATCAAAAATGAACTGCTAAACTCAGTCTCTTTTAATCATAAGAAACCATAGATCAGATTCTTAGATTCTAAGCCTTTAATCTGTCATTTCCTATGCAGCATCCATGTGCAGCCCTCAATCTGCAATTCTGAGGCATAATCCCATACAAGTACCGTATTAAGTTCCACGGTAAACCTGCCAGAGGAGGGCAAAATGGATTAGACTGCTGCAGTTTAACAAAGATTCAGTGAATGTGTCACTTTAAAGCATGCCAGATTTTGACACCAATAGTTACTTGCAATCTAAATGTATTACTTGTCTAAGTATTAATTACCTACTGAGAGAAAAAAAAAAAAAAAAGCGTTATCCCACAGGAGTAGCCTGAATTTTACAATATGGTCATTTGTAAGTAAATTTGCAAGTTGTGCACAGGGAGCTTAGTATAAACCCCATTAGTGAATAAATGGATTTGCACATTGTATAATTGCATGCAGCTTGGAAAATGTACCTTTTGATGTCTAGGCTGAGTATCCAATGGCTGCTTTAGAGCTAGTGCCTGCTAGTACCTGGAAAATATGCTAAATATTTCCACCGCCTCTAAAACATGGTCCAATGTACAAAATTCCAGAACTGAGAATATGCCAAATCTTTTTTAACTAGAGACCGTATAGAAGATACCACTGGAGCACAAAATAAGGTTAAAGGAGGACGAAGCTAAGAGTACCTTAAAATCCTAGTAGAAAAAAAATTACTAGAGAAAAAAAAAAGAAAATTCCCCATTTTCAGCCATTTCCATATTCTTGAAAGACAGTTTTTGTCACCAATTTTCCCCTTTCAATTTCCTTCAGTTTTTGCACTTGTAATTTAAAAGCTGTTATTATTATTGTCTCAGTATCATTTCCCATTTCTTTCCTTAAATATGCATTTTGATGTCCTATAGCTTCTGTCTCCTCTAACTCTCAGTGAAGAAATTTTTGCAATCAGTTGTTTATCTTTCTTTTATCAACTTTTTTTCTCATTAGTATTTTTCAAAAATTTGCTTTGCCAAATATCTTCATTCCTTCTTCCTCCACAGGCCTCTTATGAGTATTTTTAAACTCTGTCATCATTTCTCTACCTAAGATCTATGTCTACCTTCTCCAATTAAAACAATATTATTCATTTACTTCAGCTCTCTCTTTCTCAGGTTACTTAATGATTTTTCTGCTTTGTTGAACAAGTCCACTTTCTGCCTCAGTCAATATCATCCACTTCAACAGTGTTATTTTTTTAGCCTCACCTTTTTTTTCTCTCACTCTCCTTCAATCTTCTGCAAGCTAGTTTTTAGCTCTCCTCACCAGTTAGACCACTGTCACTAATGACATTTTACAAGCTACAATAAGTATTTTAGGGGCAATGTTAATAATGCACAGGAGAGTAGGAGAGGAATTAGGAGATAAAGGAAAAGAGAAGATTGAGATTTTCCTTACTATCTCTTCTCCAGAGAAAAATGTCTCGTATTCCAAAACCGATATTTAAAGGGAAGCAAGACGAAGCCTGATGCTCAACAAATGAAGGACTAAGAAGTGGGAAGAGGTTCAGGATAAAGCTACAGAGGAAAATCCAAAAGAGAGCCAAGTAGGCATTTCTTTACCAGAGCTTGAACAGAATAAAACAGGACTAACAGCCTCAAGAAGCGTTCATGGTTTCATAGTACGTAGACTAAGGCAAGCAGCCAGAGATCATTATACACTTTGAATACTTCCTATTTTTTAAGTCAATATGTCTCTCAGATACCACACATACTTGAGCTGACAGCAAAAGTAGTCTGTTGTTTTATCAATACAAATTGAAACAGCTTGATTTAAAATGCAATGTTTCCAGTAGTAACTCAAATATTCAAAAGCTGTGTATGATTTTGCCTAGATTCTGCTTCTGACAGGGGCTAATGAAATACAAAGTGGGTACAGACTGTTTTCCACAGCACAGGGATCATAGAGCAGAAATGACCAAGCACTGTCCAGAACGTTTGATCAAACCCAGTATTTTCTTCAGAAAAAATTACTTGTCTGGGAGGAATATAAAGAGTTTTTCCATCAGACAAAAGTTGAAACTTTTCACTGCTGTGAAAGTGAAGTTTCTAAAAACCTCTCACAGAAACTGCTGAACCAAGTTGTCTGCTCTTGAAAAGATGAAAAACAAAAAGATTTAGTGAATTGATTCAGTCTTTCACCATCAACAAGGCTAGAAAACTCCTGCAAATATCCATCTATCTCCTGATTGAAGTTTTCCAGGTGGTCAGCCAGAAAATCAAGCAGGTTGTTTCTCCCACAATAATAATTCTCCTTAAAATACATTTTCACTAAAAATTTAGGAGTTCTGACTTTGTGGTCAAGGACTGGTACTTGGGAAGGAGGGAACTCCATTACAACAATTTGGTTAAAAAAAATTCAGGATGCTTTTCAAACATTTGGTTTAAATTATGTCGAAATAAAATGGGTACAAGAACCCTTCCCAACTTCACCAAATGAAAGCCAATGAAAATGAAAGTCTGTATCTTTCTTGTTAGTTGCAGATAAAATTTATGTAGCAATGGCATGATTTGCCATACTTCCGGAATTAGATGTCCCTTTTTTTCCTATACACACACAAGGAAAACTAAAAATACTAAATGTCTTTAACAAGGGTTCTTTGTGTAGAAATTTTTGGTTCATGTTTAGCCCTTTTTCCTTTTTCTCTCAAAGTATTGACCATACTGTTTCACACATGAGCTTACAACACGTGACATGAAACTACTTAGTCACAGAATCATAGAATCGTAGAAGTTGGAAGGGACCCACAAGGATCATCAAGTCCAACTCTCAGCCCTATGCAGGACACCCCGAGAGTCACATCATGTGCCTGAGAACGTTGTCCAAACACTTGAGCTCTGTTAGACTTGGTGCTGTGAGCTGTTCCCTAGGGAGTCTGTTTGAGTGCCCAACCACCCTCTGGGTGAAAAACTCTTTGCTGATATCTAAACTAAAGCTCTCCTGACTCAGTTTCATGCCATTTCCTCAAATCTTGTCTCTGGTCATGAGAGAAAAAAGATCAGTACATGCCCCTTCGCTTTCCCACATGGGAATGTTGAGGACTTCAATGAGATCTATCCTTCCCCAGTCTAAACAAGACAAGTGACCTCAGCCACTCGTCATAAGCTTCCACTCCAGACCCTTCACCATCCTTTTGGCCCTCCTTTGGACACTCTCTCAGTGTACCAGCTGACTAGCTTGGAAAACAAGCTTTATCTCAGATACTTCAATGTGCTTAACCAAGTTGCATAAAAAGCAAACATTTTAAATAATTTTGTGAGGTAGAAGGAATGTTATGGCAGTGTTTGCTAGTATTTACAAACTTTTGAATGTTATGTTTCCTATGGAAGTGTCTTGTGAATGGGCAGTGTGCATGAACACAAAAAGACAATGTTTAATTCTGAAGTTTTTAACCAATTTCAGTTTCATATGCCTGGAGGTGATCTGCCTTTTCTTGTCATTAAAGAAATCAGAGAGATGTCTTTACTGTGCTCATAGGCTCTCAAATCTGTAGCCACTGATCTGGGAGACCAAATGGCAGTACTGCAGATAGTCTTATTTTTCTGTTTGTCTGAAAATTCAACATTTCACTCTGGAAGCAAAGCTTCTTTCATCTGTGGTGTAGTTTTTGTTGAACCTTGAGCAGAAAGTCTTTTCCCCCTAAATCTTCTCTTAGTGAGCATATACCTTCAGCATAAGACAAGTTATGCTCCTAACAAGAGCTGTCTAACTGAAATTACTGAAATCAGCTAAACCATGTCAGCCAGCAGTGCAGATTGCATAACTCAGTTTATTTCCTCACCTTAAACCTTATCACAGGGAAACAAATAATGAATTTTAACCTGGGTTACTAACACATTTGTTCTTTCTTCGCTCCTCTACTAAACTGATCCAAGTTAGAAGCAATATGTTTTTTTTTTTCTTTTACCTTTGGTGAAGGCTGTCAGTAGTTACATGATCACAGCACCTGGGAGCTTCTTGGTCATTATGCAGCATCCCTGTCTCCCACGTCTGAACTCCATACTGCACTACTTTAACAGGATCTACACAGTTCCCTTAATGTCTCCACAAACCCACTGAAAGAATTGTGAAAAGATTAATATTAATCCCCTGAGAAATATTTTATTGTAATCTATTTCCAGGTGCGGCTCTCAGCTACCACTGAAGAATAAATCTTACCTAGCTTTGATTTTTTTCTCAGACCATACTCTTCATGTAAATTAATGTACTTAGCAAACTCCTTTTTGACAAGATGTTTTGTGGAAGATTTTTTTTTAAAGCAGTTATACAATAATCTTGATTATATAAAAAGTTTCAATTTGAATTGTTTGTAAGCACTCTTCATTTTAGGAAGTCAGTTTTTAAACACTTCATTTTTGGAAGTCAGTTAAGAGAATTGCAAATAATAAATAAGGTTTTTTCTCAAGCTCATAAACATTTTCAACTTCCATTTGTCATTTCATGAGGTGTTTGAAACTTGCTTCTTTGCTTATGTGTGCATCACTCTTTAGGACTGTGACTGAGTTAGCACTCTTAGGCTGGTTTGTCTGACACATCTCCACTGGTAGCTCTTTGATCTGAGAAGTTTATCCTTCCAGCGCTACATAATTAGCTTATCCTTGTTGTGTGGTGGGTGTTGCCAGTGCCTCCTACTATCTGAGAAAAGTCTCATGGAAACCAAGTCTGAATTTTTAAATGGCTGAATTAGTCTTAACTTCCAGAGAAAAGCATTTGCTAGAGAAAACATTTCTGAATTCTAATTGAGTCCCACCATAGCACAACAACTGAGTCAAATCTTGCCTCTAACCATACTAACCTTTAGTGAAGCTTGTCTCTTATGAAAATATTTGGCAGACTCATGTTGGTTGATACATCTTTTATTAGAATTATAAACTTGCCACCATGTCACTTAAGTAGAAGCAACATAAATTCTCATAAGAGAAACCACTACTTTATTCTAAACTTCATCCCTCTGCCAAGATAACAGAAGTTCTTAATTACTGTGTGAACCTGTATAGCAAAACCAAGACAACTTCACTTGGAGCTAAATATTTTGGTCAAAACTTCCCTAGTGATTGCCAAGGGCAGCCAGAGTCCACTAAACTGAACTGCCATGGAATATCATGGTGTTTTGTATGGAAAATTGGTGAGCAGAACTGGAGTGTCATAAAGGTCAGAAGAGACTTTTGCTTGACTAATAAGAAGACAGACAAAGGTCACACTGCTCTAGAGCTAATGCTGCACCTGAACATGACCTATGGCCGGTTACACTATTCTCCTAAGCAGCAGACTTGAATGAGAGGTGTGAGAAATAATGTGAGAAATAACTAATGTGAGAAATAACACATACAAAAATAGTCAAAGACCCATGGCCTGGTGGAGACCATAAAGGCAGACTATGCTGCAGTCACCAGGTTTCTAAGAGCATGTGACTCTCCAGAAAATAAAAAATGTTTCGCTTTCTTCCCCATGTGCCCGGTAAGCAATGGGTGAATTTGAGGCAGGGGCTAACAGCAGTATGCTGCCTCCATCCTGGAGTAGCCACTGAGTCACACGTAGGCAAAAACTCATATGTAAAGTGTAGACATTCCTACAACCTCACTAGTTTCCATATTATTACATCAAGAACTCATAATTTTTCATGTTTGTTTTCTAAGGTTTTGGTATGAATTAATTAATTAACCCAGTAAATTTGCTAATGAATATTTTAATAGTGTTAATACGTTGCGTATGCAAATTGAGTCTACAGAGAAGAACTACTGGAGAAGAACTACTTGAACTTTTGGTTGATTTGTGATGGAAGTTTTGTTTTGCTACTGTTTTCCTTCCTGTAGATCAGCCAGGTGGCACTTCAATAATAATAATGTCCAAGTCAGCATAGAGATGATTTCACACAGGTGTTGAAGGTTTAATATTTTTAAAATGTAAACAAAATGAATTTTTGAAAGCATCAAAATATCTTTGGATTCAGAAAGTCCTTTACAATCCATCGGCGGTCCTGTTTAAGAAAAGATGCTTTTAAGTTATGCATACTTCTCATTTGTCTGTTCAGAGATTTCTCTGTCTCTTCTGCCACATAGTCTGTATAATTTAAGGTGACTCACTCTACAGGAAAGTTCACCTTCCATTAAAATGTTTTCTTTAGTAAGCACTCTCCTGCAAGTGCAGTAGTGTAAACATGAGTGGCTATGAACACGAACATTTATTAAATAGTGCTGATGAATTTTTCAATACCTAAGGGAGAGCAATTCACAGCTCAATCATTCAGGCCATTTTAAGTGCTGCACAGGACAATTCCACTACATCTTCCATTAATATTTAATTGCCCATTTTATTCTGTTTACCTTTTTGGTTAATATATAATTTAAAGACCTTCTACTAAAAAGGAGGAAGGAAAAAATAGTACAACTGTTAGCCTGCTTTTAACAAATCTCTGGTGAAAGCTTTTCCTTCATTTAAAATTCATTGCAAAGAATTTATGTTTAATATCAGTAACACAAATCCCAGGTATTAAAGCAAAACTTGGAAGCAACTCTTGCATAAGAGTCCTGACATTGACTTAGACTTGATTGACACCATTTTCTGACAACCTTTCATAAAGCACTCCAGAAGACTGGGAGGATGCCACAGAGCCTGACCACTGCAAGGAAGTACAAGACCCAGTGTGACAAAAAATACTCCTATTGCACAAAGGCTATTCCACAGGAAGTAATATTCTTCACAGTTTTAGTGGAGAGGGAAAAGGGATTGCAAAATGTAACAAAAAATTTTGTTCACAATTACAGAACCAGGAAATGTTTACAGATGGATATATTTCATTGTGAGGATTAGGAAATAAATTGCTAGAGTAACAGGCCTGAAAGTACTTGGGTAGTGTAAACTGGATACAAAGCAACAGTCATGTAAGAGTGTTATACTTGCTCTTCATTGCCAGTCATTGGGATATTACATTTGTTATTGTTTATTACAATCACAAATCTCATAGAGAATGATTTATTTATTACTGTCAGTAAAGAGCTGCTTTTTGAATTTGAAATACAGTTAACAGCAGTGGTAATTAGGCTTTGTTCATTATTTTGAGAATCACAAGCTTAGAATCAGATGGGCTTAAATACTGACATAAATTTGGTTGTTCTGAACTATCCAAAAGCTATATGTTTGATCTTGCACTTTCTCCAGTTGTTAATACATTAAAACAGATTAGGAGTTTACAGTCTAGTCTAGTAGTCTATCACTTCCATTACCTCCTGCCCTAAGATGAGATCAGTGTTTGGTGGAACTGCACACATACTTTAGTGTCTGTCTTGTGTGCTCCTCTGGCTTTATACAAGGAATGTTTAATGAGTACAGAACATTCAAATACCACTTGCTCTGAGAAATAAAGAAATCATTATAATCGTTACTGGATTCACAGCGGTCTTGTAGTCTCTATTCATTTAGCAAGTAAGTTATTTAAAATTATCTTATAAAAATCATATACTTACTTGTATAAAGTGGATAGAAGTAGATATAACACAGATGCATGTGTATATATAGAGTAGTGCATATATATACACAGACACACATATAAATACTTATATGTATACATATACCTATATATGCATATACACACAATTTCTTCAAAACAGAGAGTTACCCTTATAAGGAACTACTTCCATGGTTTTACACAAATAGTAAATGGAATATATTACTGTGTAAGCTCTTGAGTTTCTCTTAGTTTTGTCTTTTGAAACTTGATTACCAAAGCAAGGCCAGCAAGGATATCGTGTGTTCTGTCCTTGTAAAGTTATTTCTGTTTTTTTCAATAAAGATATGTGAGATCATCTCACCGCCAATGCTTATCAAGTGCCTGTTCAATATTGTACAGAAGGTGAAAAACAACAAAGACATTGGTCATGCTGTGTTTTCTGTTGATGTAATAAAATGAAGATGCTCAATATATTTTCAAGTACATAAAATCTGCCTGTACTTAAGTCAAATTAGGGGCAGAAGGATGCAATACAAGATCAGAGGCAGAATCCCTACTTATTCAAATGCTGAGAAGTTTTTGAAAAATGACAAATAAATTAATTTAAATAATTCAATTCCTTAGCTTTTTTTGGCTCACTCTTCTTTCATTTTCTTTCAGAATCACACAGGGTACATCTACATGGCATAACATCATGCCATGGAAGAGATCTAGATGAGGTACTAGAAAGCTGGTGCATTAAATAAGCATTTTATCTGGGTCAAATATGCCTTGCTTTTTAGAATTATGTGCAACATTAAAGACTAGCATATACATATTCACAAGATCAGTGCTCAACTTATATAACATCCTAATGAAAGAGAAAATGTGAGCATGCTATTCAAAGTTACCATGATTTTGGCTACTATATTTTTAAAAGAATGAAAAGAGAAACAAAAAGCATAAACAAATCAAAACATCCTATTTCCAGTCCCTAAGAAATATCTAGTGCAACACAAAAAACTGGAAAATATTTGGATTTGTTTATAGTAAAGTTTCGTCAACTTTGGCAACAGACTAGGCATAGGCAATGGCATTATCTGTGACCTTGTTTCTTAGTGTTAAAATCTCAAGATAATAGGCATGCCCCTTCACCAATGAACTAGCTGAGACCAATTAGTATTTGTGTCTGCAGCAACACTGGGAAAGAACAATATGGCCAAGAAGCCTCCATGTTTAATCACCATATCACAAACAATCAGTCACTATGATCATGTGGAATGTCACTCTGTATTTGAACCCTCAGACTTTATCATAGTCTAGAAAACTAATCTGAGTCTTACTAAAGTTTAAGGGGAAATCATATCCATTAAAAGCAAAACAAGACACACAACATCACCCCCAGCCACTCCCTTTCTCCCTTCTTAACCAACAATATTTTAAATCCTCAAGGCTTCCATACAACAAGGTTTCAAGCAAATGCAAGGTCAGAAAATGGTAATTTCCTCATTAACAATGCCAGTCACGAGGATGCCTGTCCTCCTCTGCATGATCAGTGTGCTGTGACTTGCTTGCTGAGGGCCTTTCTCCACTGCTGCTGTTTCCTACAACCTTAGGGAAACAGGATGTGGTGCCTACTTCTATAACTCTTCGGTCTGTTTTGAGCTTGTTGCACAGAGTAAGTGCCAGTCACTTCTGGTCTCATTTTCCCTATCAGCTGACCTAAAACACTAATGTTCTGCAACACAAAGGGCATGCAGATTGAGATGTAAGCCTATTCTGTCTGAACTCATGAAGAAATCATTAAGCTATAGACTTAATTGTTTAAATAGAATGTGTTTTATTACTAACTTTGATATAGCCTGCAAATATACAAGACTTTTTGTTGTTTTGAGTTTTATTTCCTGCTTTACACAGTAAATAACTAGATCCTTATTTACGTTTAGCCAGATGGTAAAATGGATTTACCAGTTACAACCTACTTGCAGAGATCAGAGTAACCTATATTATTTGAGTAAGGCTAGTATATCCAATAATCAGAGATGGTGTTTGCATGTCAAAATCCATTTTCATCCCAGAGCCAATAAATTCATAGAAGCTGCTCCACTTGATCACCCAAGAAGTACAGTCTTTCTAGTTACTGCCACTAAAGTACACAATAAGAACCATTACTGAACTATAGGAAGTAGTATGGCTCTCAACATTCTCAACACAAAAATATTTTACTTCTCATATATAAAGTCTAGTTTCTTCATACTTTGACTTCACATGAACTCTGAAAAACAAGTATACAGGAAGTTTCAGCAAAAGAACAGTTTGTCATATAACAGTCATGAAAGAGCACTGAGATTTCAATACAGAATTATTCAGAAAAATCTTGAATTATTTTTTTCAAATGGAGTGAAAACACACTTTTCCATCAATAAAGAGTTGAGAATGCTCAGGTCAAAAAGAATTTCCAAGATAGAATTGGAGGGAAATGAAGGAGAAAGTGTTAATGGAAAATTAGATGGAAAAGTGCTCCCCTTAGAGATTTACAGGTAGAAAATTTAAAAAAAGAATTGTGCAATATGTAAATGAAAATAAAATGTAGTTGATGTCCTCAATAAAACTGTTGCTTGGCCTGGCTTCAGTGGAGGGTATGGTTGGTATTTAAAGTTCATTCAACACATGAATACATACACGCAACATTCACTCGTGATGCTCTTTATTTCCAATAGACAAAAAAACCTGACTCTTTGCATAATCTTGAAATGATCAGTGGAAAGAAAATGTGACTCTGTACTAAATATTTTTTTGAACTGAATTAGAAATTCCCTGATGTATTGTCTTTCACCAAATAGGAGCAAAGATGCATTTCTACAGGTAATTCCAAACAGTCCATTTGGCTCAGGTGTAAGTACTGAGCTGCTAAAAGCACTACAAAGTGCTTATGAAATTTGACATAAAATGTCTAGTAGCAACACATAAAATATTCTAGTAGTGGGATAAAATACAGCTAACAGCATGCATCTGAGAGCAGCTTAGAGCAGTAAAATACACCATACATCCTAACTAAATTGTAGAGAAAATGGGATACAATTAAAACATATTTATAATTTCCAAATTATTTTATGAGAAAAAGAAATGGTCCTTCCAACTTTTAAATATATGTGTTCTTTTTAATATAAATCTTTATGCTTGGCAGTATATGGGCTTTCCTACTCTAAGGCTCCTGTTTCTCAGCTTCTCTTTACAGTGAACAGAAGACAAAGTACATTTTTCTGGACTTAAACAATATGCACAATAGGTGTCAACAAAACTTTTAGGATAATGAAAGAACATGCTTTTTTGCCATCTGTCTCTTTACATCACTTTATTTATTGTTAAAATCTGGTTTCAGTGATTCATAAGAAATAGTATTAGGTAACATTAATAACAGCATTGAATTAGACAGTTTAAGATCCAGTTCGGAGTTGGATTACAGTTAGCTTAAAACAAGTATGCATTTGTAAGAGAAGAGAGGGAGCAAATGCAGAAAAGGTTATTTATTTTGTTTTGCTTGACTGGCTACTAAGGGAGAGGATGATGTGCTCCCAGCTCTGTTATTTACAGCCTCTGCTCTTTCTTCCAACTTCCTCATTTCCCAAATCCTCTCCCCCAAATGTATCAGCCAATTGCAATTTAGATAACATCTAAAGCCTTGCCTGACAAGGTAAATTCAAATTATGAAGCAATCTCTTCACATAGAAAGACCTTGTTTGTTAGATTAGTTGTGGATTGGCTCTGTATGACAGCTTGTTTGCTAAAGGTGAGATATTTGCATTTCCAATGCAGGCAAGCGTCATTTAAAGGAAAAATAAAGATGTCATTTCTTCTATTTGTCACAGAGTTCATGTAATATTCCTTCTCAGTTTTCTTCATTGTTGACTTCTTAAGGAAATAGTAGCAACTGTGTACCTTCGAACAAGACACCTAATTTTATTATGGATGAACATAGTGTTGTGACAAAACAGTGGCACAGCTGTCATAACAGCTGTCACACATTAATCATGACAGTGACAAATAGCATAATTACTTTATCTGGAATGTCTAGCATGCAGCTCAGTATGCACCACTGCAGCGTAAGCACATCAAACATGGTTTAATTAAAAGACATCAATATAGGTTAGTAAGACATAGTCTTGGAGACACTGATACAAAATGAAAATAAAATTATTTATTGGTCTCTTTTTAGGAACACTCCAACACCAATTACTTAGTCAACAAGGCAATTTGAATATCTTTTTCTAATCATTCCCTTTGATGTGAGTTCTGCATGGTGAATTGAGCTATTGGCATTTGTGCGTTTCTGACCCAAAACCTCAGCTATGTACTGTGCTCAATTGTTATCGTTTCTTCCAAGATGGCTTAAATGTTCACATCTGTCCCACATCCTTTAATTCAACAAAATCTAGCAAAATAACAAGCTTCATTGTATGCTGCTGTGTAAAACTCTTCTTTCCCACAGACTTCCCAATGGAGACAGAATAGTGTAGTTTGTGTCACAATGTGTGCATTGGGTTCTGCAATTACACCTGCCAAGGCTTAAGTATTATGTAGCAAGAGCCCATTATGAAGATAACTACCATTGAAAAACACAATTCCAGCTCAGGCTCGAATTTCAAACAAACCAAAGCATTAAGAGGTAATTTTTTTTCTTCCGGGACCCAATCCAGTTCAGAGATTCTTTAATATCACTTTCATGGGTCCACATGTGTATGCATGTTTGCAGCTGTTTTGTTTAGGCTTTTCTGAAGATAAAATACACTCATAAGATGCTGTTGCCAGGGTGCACTTCACTCAGTAAATTCCACTGGTAATTACCAACTCATAGTATTTTTACTTTTTGCTTCAGATTTGTTAAGCTCTGCAACTCATTGAATTCACTTATTGAATTTCTAGAGGCAGTTCATGAATTGTACTGAAGCTGACTCAATGAAATATTAATGAACCAATTTCCATAGACATGGATTCATTATCTCACTGGATGGCATCAGAAAACACAGTACTGCAGGCAGTATCCTTCCACCTGCCTGCCAGAGGATTCAATTCTATTATGCAATTTTTAAAGCCCACACTCAGACTTTTTGGTAAGTTTACATCAGGAGCTTTCTAGTCACTTGCTCTAAGATGAAATTAAGAGGGAAACGTAATATTATTTAGCTGAACCTCAGTAATCCATCAAATATGATCTCCTATTAACCAGCAAAGCAAGATTCTCAGTGATTTGTTCTGGATCAAAGGAAGCAAGGATTTTTCAAACACAATAAATTCTTCCGAAATATGAAAGCTTTTATTTCCCTTCTTCAATAAGAACTATAAGGGGGAGAATGGCAAAATATTTTAGTAATTGGTTTCTAGGATTAGAAAATTTATGTTAATGAATCCAGGATTAAATGACTGGATTTAAGATTTCTACATTTCTGCACTTCTGTAGTCCAGAAATGCGTCTTGAAATAATTTCAACCATATACGTTTTTAAGACATCCCATGATTAGCCTGGGGTGGCTTTCACAGTTACTCATCTGTTCTTTAATAATCACACATCTACCAAATGAACTGCTTGCACCTGATTCTTCTCTTACATACTTCAAGTTTGTAATGAATTCATTGCACTGACTTTCTCTAGGTTAACCATGGAGGAAAGACAAATGGCTCATCTCATTTGGTATCATGGATTTGGTGGACTGGTGCATGAGATTCTGCCAGGCTCATAAAGCAGAAACCATGATATCAGGATAAACAGTTTTCTTAAAGTTTGTGTTCACTAGAGTTAAACTGTGAATTTCTATCCAAATTCCCTGCACAAGCATGTTTTTAAAGTATACTTTGGCATAACCAATTGCAAGATAGAAGATGAAATTCCAAAATCATTCCTCACTTACTTAAGACAGTTAATAAGAGAGGTCTTCCTTCTCCCTCTGTGTTTATCAGATACCTAAAAGAAGTAGTCTCCTTCCCTAACAATGGGAATGAACAGGCTTTTGGTGTGAAAATTAGCAGCTGCCAATAGTATTTATCTCTTAGACTAAGAGGTTTATTATTTATCTTCCCTGTTGCAGTGCCCATGTGGCAGCACTGATATTGAGCAGCTGGACAGAATGCACCCTGGAGCCACATCTGCAGCTATATAGATCAACACCACTTTCATTGCCTCAGTGCTGGAGTTTATCTTCTGTCAGCTAGATTTACTATCTACTTCATGAATTGTTAAGGGTTTCCCCCTCCCCTCCTCCAACCTGATTTTTAAAGCGTGTTACTATAATATGTTACTGATTGTTAACAGCTGATTACTTAAGTATTTGCTTACTTTTTTTTTTTTTCCTAATTAAGAGGGATTTCAAGTTGGGTTTGCAAAGCTAAATCTTGAATGGTCAAGGAAGTAAACAGTGACTGCTCAGTGAAATTGGGAAATGGCTGTAAAGGACTGCAAAATACAAAACAGTATGAATTATCCAAATACATGAGTGCATCATGGATCATAGCTGTTTCAGTAATTTCTAAGTATTTGAACTGACTACTTGGTAATTACTTACATTAGGCTTTTTTTCCCTGAGAAAGTCGAGTCCTAAATTATCTGCTTTCCATAAAGAATAACAAAAAATACTTTCTGATGCCCATAGCAATCATAACCTAATGATAATATATATGTTTTTCTAATAATTTATTAAAGGAAATACCACTTTATATACACCCAGGCACTGCAAAATATTATCAGGTTTTTATCCAGATAACTATTATAGTAGCAAGGCAGAATCCAACAAACCATTTGGGCTAGTTCTCAGGGCTAGTAAAGGCTGAAAGATCCTAGGTTTTATTCTCTTCCAAGTATTTTAGAACCTTTTAACTCAGACCCAGCTATATTGAATAGGCAGAACATTGAACCAACTTAGCATAGCGTGTACACACTCAACTTGTCTTTGGACCATGGCTTTCTCTATTTTTCTTATTAGCATCAATATCTTCAACTGTATCACAGCAGAAGTACTCTGCAGTTACATCACAGCAGAAATACTCTCTCTGTTTTTTTTCACTTTGCTTCTTACATGATAAAAAAAAAGTTATTCAGCTTTCCTGCTTAGGAAGACTATAAAATTATGGTCTTTGTAGTATATCAGAAAATAAAGAATTCTCAAGTAGTTTGAGTTCAACTCAAAAGGTAAAAGCAGTGCTTTTGCATATGCCAGTTGAGATCAGTTTTCACCTCTGCTTACAGACCAGAAGTGTTTTGTGTGATTCCTATGTTTTTATGTAAATCTCCAACATCCTCTACTGTCAACTGGCATCTAAATCAATTGTTGATTACGTTTGTATCAAGTTAACAGCACACGTATTAGATTCCTCCAGCCTCCTTCTCCAGCTATTAGCTTTGTGAACTTAAAACTGGAAGTCATGGGTTCCGTGTCCCACCATTTAAGCCAGCTACATAATGCCAGAGTTCATCATTAGCACAGTCTCTGGATTTCTATGAGATCAGGTGTCCACTGCAATATGACATGTGTTAGTTCAAAGGAAAACTCACAGCAAAATTTGACTATCTGTACATAGTACAGAAGAGTGCTGCAATGGAATACAAAGTTAGAAACATTTTTTAAAGGAATGGAAAGAACCAGAGTATAATTTGATGTGTAGTGAAGGTATCCAAAATTTTTTTGCACTCAGTATAAGCTTATATGAAAAGCTCTGGGCAGAATTCCATTAGTAATAGTGTTTCGAAAACAGAGCTCAGAAGGAAGAAGGGTAGAAGAAAGAAGTCAAACAATCTGCAGGCTTAAACGGCAAACTAACCAATAATGTGGAAGGGTCTTTCTTTCCTTCTCCATAATTTCTAAATATTCAAACAAGTCAGTTTTGTCACTTCTTTGAAAAAGATACTCATATTCTAAGTGACCATTTGCAGCAGGTTAAGACTTGATGGTTTGTTCTTCATGTTTGTAACAGCAGTTCTCACTGCATCTCTTAATCAAAGCTCAC
>JAWWLV010000100.1:36508997-36525046 GCA_035041135.1 Platyrinchus mystaceus | reverse complement strand
GGTTAATTCTACGGGTCCCCACCCCCTGGGGGTTACAATTTTTCTCAGTTTCAGGGGGAAAACTGTTTTCCCCCACCACAGTTGGGCAGGATGGGGGGCATCTTTTACCATTGGTGGGGTTTTTCCCATTAGGAAGGAATAGACTTCAATGACATTTTTATATATTTCAATATGTATTCTATCACAAATAGTTCCTTCAAGTAAGAGAGAAATAGCAGTGTCCTGGTTTCAGCCGGGACAGAGTTAATTTTCTTTTTACTAAAAAAAAAGTTTTTACAAAACCTTTTTTGTTTGGATTTAGTAAGAGAATAATGCTGATAACATACTGATATTTTAGTTATTGCCAAGTGGTGCTTACCCTAAGGCAAGGACTTTTTAGTTTCCCATGCTCTGCCAGCCAGCAGGTGCAAAAGAAACCACGAGGGATCGCAGCCAGGACAGCTAACCCAAACTGGCCAAATGTTATGCCCAGTGTATTGAGAGCCACTGATCCCTGCTGGAGGGTGGGCATCCTTCAGTGGGGGCTAAGCAACTGTTTCACTTGCTTCTCTTGGTAACTTTCCCTCTCTCTTTTTGTTATCTTCCTTATTATTAGCATTAGTAGTAGTAGTTCTTCTTCTTGTTGTTGTTGTAATTATTATAATATATTACTTAATTTCAATTTTTAAACTGTTCTTATCTCAACCCATGAGTTTTACTGTTGTTTTTTTTCCGATTCTCTTCCCAATCCCTCTGGAAGGGAGCGCAGAGGTAGTGAGTGAGCAGCTGCATGGCATGTAGTTGCTGACTGGGATTAAAACATGACAGGCAAAACCTGTCATAAAACCACCATAGGGAGTCTCTCTGTATATCTTTCTGATGAGACAGAAGCAGCAGGATATATCATCTCAGATTTAGTGTTTGACAGACTAGTGTCTCTATCAGCAGTCTGAAGGCAGTAAGCCTGTTTGGAAAAATGTATGATGACTTAAAGGTTCTGTTTACTAATGAGTTGAAAGCTACTTCTAAGAAATCTAACAGTTCCCAAAATAAAGCAAGAGTGGCACAACAGTCAGCAGTCTAATTCAACAATTTCAGAAAATAGCATAGCAACAACCGTAAAGGTTCATTTTGATAATATAATAATAACCAACTCTTTCTTGTGTACCAACAAAATGAACTAAGTCCCTAACCAAATGACATGAACAAAGACTTCTTCTGTATAATCTGAAGAATAAGGAAACTCTCCAGCTTTGACATGAAATTATGTGGAAGCATCCTTTGCTCAGATTCAGCGGGTAGTATTGCCAAGTGACGAATCAACTGAAATTTTTAATGTGCTTCTTTTACATGTTAATTTATGAAAAGGTCAGGTTTACCTCACAAATCAAAACTAAATAGTTGGGCCAAGTTTGACTGTGGATTGAGTTCTGGACTGGGTAACATGTGCAACATCACAAAAAGCATCTAAGCACAGGATCAAAGTTATCTCAGGTTTCAGCAGTCATACATCTCAGTTTCAAGCTTCTAGGCTGTCTATCACTCATTAAATATTTTCATTACTGATTCATGGAAAATGTGCTCTGGAAATTATTATTAATAATTGCTTCACTGATGTAATGACAGCAGGGTCTTCTTCTGTCCTACTTCATCCCTGTAGTGAAGAATTAGACCTTACAATTATACTTTTTAACAATAGCTTTTGTATGCTTTGCTACACTTTTCTAAATTTTTATTGCACTTGAAAGGTGTGGCTGAATCCACCTGATAGAGAGTACTGATACCCATTTGGGCTTATTTCACTGCCTACAAACCCAACCCACCCTCTGTAACTTAATAGCTTAAGTATCTTTTTCTTAAATACCACTGTCTCATCTACACTGAGCACTTTCTTACTGATTAAAATGTAAGACTGAAAAATCCATTAATAGTTTCTAAAATGGGCTGCAAAATACAAACTATAATACATTACATTCAGTCTGTAATTAAAACTTTATATTTTATTTTCTGCCTTTTTATCCCCGCAAATGTTTGATTTTTTCTGACTCTATACTGAGCGAATCTTTCTCCTGTTTCATTCACACTGCCACACCGCATCTCTGTTTTGTCCAACAAACCTTTGCTGTCCTACCATTAGACAAAAATTGGGAAATTTGTATCAACTTTTAAGGGAATAGTTAAGATCATTATGCATATATATTAAATTTAATTCAAGAAGTCTCTGTCCCTTTTACAATGAATAGCTTTTAATTTTTCAGTTTAAAACCAGCAATTGGTTTCTATGGCTGAGGGCTAGCTTATTTCTTTGACTTTGGCTAGTAAGAATCCTTGGAACATAAATATATGCAATAAGCCAATAATTCTGCCTGCCTTTCTGCTGCTCTTGAGGGTATCTCAGTTCTGGCAAACAGACGGGTAATGGGAATTAGAAGGAGGGGAAAAAACAGCAATAAAAAGATAAATCACAAAAGGAAGGAAATCCATTTGGGCCTTGGCAGCAAAGACACCGCTCAGCTAATCCATGCTGAGTGCAATCCAATACTCCTTTATATAATCCTGTTCTTGTGGAAGAAAATTAAAGTTTAATGCAATAAAGGCTGACACAAATCACTTTTGTTGCCCAAGAGCAGATTAAAGTATAGTTAAAATCATACAAATCTGATTTATTTTTTGTTGTTTTTGCTTTATTTTATCCAGTGACATATTTATTTTTTAAATCAGAGCATCAGTTTTTGATTGTTAAACATATATTCCCAATTATAGAGAGATCTTGTGATGGAAAGAAGAGGAAAGAAAATAGTGACAGCCAAGAAATGATTGGTTCTTAACGGTAAATGTTAAAGCTCCTTCAAAATTCCACAGATTTTTCATATTCCATGTGGGTCCTTGCCTTTAATCAATCTGTGTCAAGGGATCTTTAAAATAAGCATAAAGAGAGTAGAGTTCTATCATTCATTGGATCTGTACAGGTCACTCCCATTAACTATCACTCTTGTATACATACGCATTTGTTGCTCTGCAACACGTTAGAGATCTGCCAATGATGGAACAAACTGAGAATTTCTGCAAGAGAGACAACAACGTAAGAGAGAGATGACCCTGATATTCCATTTTATTACTCCAGCCATCAGCCTCAACATGCTCTTCATCAGCAAGTTGAACTGGAAAAAACAAAAAAAAACAAAACAAGATGAAAACAGACCCTGCGCATATTGTGCTCCATACAGTACATTCTTTCATGACAGAAAAGGTTACAATTTATCTGAAATGTTGATCAGACTTATGATTGCATTGAAATAGGATCAGGTTTTTAATTTTCTTTGCCTTTGTCCTGAGCTCCAACGTATCCTCTCTCACAAATTCCTTTGGGTAATTTCCCTGCTACCCTAGAACTAGGGTTAAAAACATACCTTAAAAACATGAAAAGACTTATTTCATTTTCCTTTTATTATACTTTCTTCTTTCAGACTGTAGATAAGAAAAAGCTAATGTCTTGTGGCAGTTCAAGCCCTCATTACAGTTAGATTTAACGGATTCTCTGGAACAGGTTTTTGAGCAAGGTATTTGCCCTGGAAATGCCATTTCATCAGGAAGAACAGAAAGGAAATAACCAAAAAAATACAAAATCTGATATCCTAGGAGAATTCTACAGGAATAAAATAAAATTTGTAGGGTTTTATTTTGTCTCAGTGACACTCAGACAACTCTTTGATGGAAACCATTTCATATCATCTCGATATCTTTTCTTACCTTACACCTGTTCTTACCTGTGGTAAGAGATTAGGCCATGGGCAATTGCACCAGCCAGGCCACAGTAAAAACTTAAGAATGATCTCCTTCCTGAATTTTAACATGCATGCCTATTTAAAACTGGGAGTTTCTCAAACTGCTTTATCGATCCTTTTTCATTTTACTCCTGGTTTTGGTTTTTGGTGGTTTTTTTTTTTTTTTGGTTTTTGGGGGTTTTTTTGGACTCCAACTTGAAATTGGACATATTTCTGGTTTGTTTTCTTTTTTTTCTTTAAAGCACTGATTACCATTTATTTGGCAAGTAGAAGCAGGTCAAGAATGAGTATATGACAAGATTTGTATAAAGTTATAAGGACACAGTCCCAATAACCAAGTTTTAGTTAGAGACAGTGTACTTTAAAAGACTAGAATATTCCAGTAGAGAAAATGCAAGAGTCTCATTTTCCCTCTTCACCTCTTTTGTACGTATGTGAAGAACACCACAACAACATATTTTATTACCCTGTTATATGGTGATTACTCTAATTGTGTGGGATTAGTCAGCAGTGGCAAAACTCAGTCATTGGTCTCTGGAGTGCCATTGGATCTGTAGGTCAAGCCCTGCTTTGCCAGACCACTTATACTGGTTTCCTGTGCATTGTGGAAAAGTATTAAATGCAGTGCAGAAGTGGGGAATGGGGGATGAGGGTGTGTGTTTACATATAAGTATGTGTCTGTGTATATGTGTTTTCTAATCCCTTTGCAGCTTGCTAGCCTGAAGCTGCAAATGTCATCATCATGAAGGCAACAGTTGAATCCAACAGGTGTGGTAATAAACCATGACATTTCTAACAGGTTTAATTGTAGGCGGTGTGCTGGGGTACTTTTCAGTACAAACACGGTTTCACTTGATTTCAGCATCAAGACCACAGACGTAGTTTTTAATCCGTGTCCATATGAACTAGGGTGTAAAGTTCCCACCTCCAATACACTTTATGACCTTTCAGGTGTGTAAACCTCTAACCTATATCATTCTCATCTTTGCTGTTCCAGCTGCCCCATGGTGACAACCTGCTAGACTCTGTCTGGTCTAATGGTGACTTACTGTGTAGTAGAATTAAAGCGTTAGCATGGTATTCCTGTCTACTCAACCCTAAAGGGCTTTTTGGTGGTTGTAAGAGAGGCTCCCTGGAGGAAATTGCAATATACAGAGATTTGCTGTGAGCCTATTGCCGCCTAGTGCCAAGATAATTCATAAATTTACATCTATGACATCTATGCTCCAGTTTTTTTCATTATAACTCCTCCTTATGACAATTTAGTAGCTGCATTCCTCAAAAAAAGGCTAGGCTGCTACTGAATAGCAAGACAAAACCTTTATTTCACTTACAATTTTTTCCTTATTCTAAAGTATAAATATATGTTAGGAAAACAGATCACATTAAAAGACAAAGTAAATTTATGAAGTTCCAAATTAGTATCTCATTTACATCACAATGAGTTTGCTGGTGTCAATAAGCCTATTTTGCATCCATACCATTAAGAAAAAAAAATGGAAATGCACCTGACTTTCTCTTCAAATTAGTAATAATAGTAATAAGCCTTTGGTTTATAAAACAGAAATTTTAAAAAAGCTTATTCCATTAAACAATCAAGTGCTGAGGGTTAGCATCTTTGAAAATAGTCTTCTTCCATTCTAAAATATGGTCATTAATATTACTTTAATGTAAGATGACTTAAAATGACATTATTATTTGCATACAAGGTAGCAAAAGGCAAAGCTGATATGCTCTGTTTCAAGATAGCTTTTTTTCAACACTACAAATCTAAAAATGCCAAATTTAGAAATACAGGGGAGTAAGTAAGAGGTTAAATCACAGGTTCAGAAGAAGAGTAAAATTAACATGCAAATCTTTCGGAATAAAATTCTAATAACTTACATTGGTTGAAATATTTTTCTCTTTTAATTAGATCTGACCTGCAGTAATTTCAGTGTATGCTGAGGATTAAACCTTCTTTCCTTTTTTTCTGCCACAAACTTTTGGGGTTGGTTGGGGGTTTTTGTTTGTTTGTTTTTTCTGGAATCTTACTTGGAATGCTTCTTTCAACCACTCTGCTATTTTAAAATAAAACTTTATGTATCTGTTTGCTACTGAAGCTAGAAGGTAGTTCTTAATTACAAAATTAGTTAAATGCCAATTCCTTATTACATTTTGTGAGACTATGTATACAAATGTATCCTTTTAAGTAAATCATATATACTCAGCTTTGTTCCAGTTACTTCTGTCTTTAAATTTTCTGTCCTGCCAAGGTATTACAGTGTATTTCTCTGAAACAGATTAAAGATTTCCTTGCCAAAAATCACGTTAAATTAAAAATAAAACCTATGTTTAGGCAAGTTTAATTATAATTTCCACTGATGTCAACCGTAGGGGTTTTGCTGAATTTGCTGAATACCTTGAAAAAAAGTAAATTAAAAAATCATATCCATAAAGTGAAAATGCTTTCAGTACTGCCAATCTTTTCCTTTGTTAAGGGTAAATTCTTACAAAAATCAGAATCAGCAAAAAAAACCCAGAAAATTCTCCATGAAACTTAATAAATCATCTCAAGCATTTATGATATGGCAGGCTATCTGCAGTACAAGCATTCACTTTCAGTTAATCAGCTTTAAAATAGGCGTAAATATCTGTCTGTGTGGTATTTGATTGCAAAGTCACATTGACTTCAGTGGTATGAGTTTTCTAACCGTGCTTGGTGAAGAAGAGCTCTGGAAATTTTATATCAAACATAAATTGTGGGGAGTATCTACTCCAGACTGGCACAGGGTTATAAATGACATGAAAGGTTTCAAGTGTGAGAGCTAAAAAGTATCTGCTCTTTCAGACAGCATCCTCTTGAACTCGCTTCCTCCATCTTTTCCACAGCTTAGACACAAGGCCTAACCAATTCCCTAGTTTCCCTCTGACAAACATAAAATGAATTTGTATGTCACTATTTGAGACTTCTGCAGGACAATGAAAAGTTGAAAATGTAAGAATTTCACAAATATAACAAATATTTTTTTAAAAAAATAATTGATACAATAATGAAATTTATTTATTTCAACCTGTGTATTTAATAAACAAGAGAGCATTTAGTGGAAGAAGGTCACTAAGAATATGTGGACTGAGTACTGGATCCCAGTC
Source organism: Platyrinchus mystaceus (assembly GCA_035041135.1). Lineage (NCBI taxonomy): Eukaryota > Metazoa > Chordata > Aves > Passeriformes > Tyrannidae > Platyrinchus > Platyrinchus mystaceus. The sequence goes on along the minus strand of JAWWLV010000100.1, from coordinate 36,518,150 downwards.
TTACCTATGAGTGGCTATGTGACTTCTTCATCTCTCTGTGCCCCTGGTCTCCTCCTATACCAGAAGCCCTGAGCAGTTCACCCCACATCAAGTCAGAGCCACCTCAAATTCAGTGTTCCCCTGACAGTGAATGTCCAAAGTCATCCATTCATCAATGTGAAGAGCCCACCAGAGAAAGTTCATGGAATTGTGACTTCCCATTTCCTGAGAATTTTAAAGGAAGCAACTCTTACATTCACAGATGTATAATAAATACCAGCAGAAACCCTGTATAATAAAGGTAAATTTTAAGATTTTCCACCAATGATAGCTTCAAATGCCATCCTTTTTCTCACAGGACCTCACTGTGCTCCAAAAAAAAAGCTCCAAACAGCCCCTCCAACATCAGACACATGGTGGAGCATGGCTTGTCACTGGAAACCATGAGAGCACGGCAGCACCTCCTGTTTAGGCCTACTCAAGCATATTAGAAAACTAGCTGTTTCTCAAAGGCAGTTTTATTGACTAATCCCTTGCCAAAAATGTATTTTAACTACGACGCAAAATATTAGCTGCTAAGGGACTTGGGGGAGAGTGTGAAGAAAGAACGTTGTTTCATATCTGTTGTACCACATGATTTCTACTCCAGTTGTGCTGTGTTCTTGTTTTGCAGCACAAACATATATTATATGCTCAACCAATTCTGTTCAGTCATTTTTTGGGGGCTATCTTGAAATCTTTTAGTAGCTTTTAGTAGCTTTGCTGAGTAGAATGAAGTTAATACATTTGCAGTATAAATCTGAAACAATAATTATGATTTTTTTAAATTAAGACATCACAGAGTACTTTTCTTTCGGCTGTTTTAATTATACCATTAGCACCACTCAGATACATTGTTACAAACAGACACTAATGATATTTTGCTATAGTGAAGAGGCAAAAATGCAGCAAGATAGTCTTTGACTATATTCTTTGAAATGACAGAGATATGATCAACCATAATATAATGCATAAACACCCTCAGTTCCATTAGGTGAACAAAACAGGTGTTTTTAAGACAAACATTACCTCTTGTTGCTTTCTCTTCAAGTTCTGGTTTTCCCCCAAACCCAGTAGGTTTCCTGGTCTGCCTTTCTGTAAACCTGTGTGTTCAGCTGCAACACAAATCTTCACACAGTCTCCATCAGTCACCCTGTATTCCTTAATCACAGCTATAATCTAAAGAAGTTTCTGAAAGTTTAAACATTAATAGAAATAATCTTTGTTTAGGTGCTTAACTACAGTGACACCAGCAAGTTTTTAGATGAATGAAACTGACATGAGCAACATTATACACTTTGTTGTTGTAAACTATTCCAATTGTAAATTCTCTTCTCCAATGGACCAAAAATGGTAACTGATTCTACTAACTAATATAACTGTATCTTCTGGGCTTTTGTTGATAGCAGCTCTAGCCATAAACTGAACTTTATTGCACCCCGATCAGCAAAGCCGTATTGACAGTGTTTATTGTATAGATACAGTCCTTAGTTTCTGGTCCAAATTGGTATCTCTTTATTCTGTTGAGACCTTCAGCTTGACACCAAAACTAGATAAAGCTGATTAGCCAGTTTCCATCAAGATAATAATAAACCAAGAGAAAACTATCAGATGATTAATCTGATCTGCTACCAAAACGTGCCTGGTATAATTACAATGGCATCGGAGGCCTGAACTCTACTTTTAAAATGTGTTTGCAAATACGGCAACATCTGCTAGTTTTCTTTACTGTATGTTTACCTTGACTCAGTGTTGATAAATAGACTCTTGTGCTGTAAAAAAAGTGAAAATAAAACCAAAGTTTTAAAAATCTGAATTCCTTCAATATGTATTTCAGAAAGAAACAGCACTGAGTTATGAATGCCTGGCCAGATTCCAACTGGCTATTAACCAAATAGATTGCCAAGGAAGCAAAATGGGGGAAAAAACCCCAACTCTCAAAAAAAAAATAAAATTTAGCAATTGAAAAATAGATGTTATATGAATTCTCAGGTATAAGGGTTCTGTGAGGTATTTTAATCAAAGAGATTGATTTAAGCTCCCAGTTGAACTCCTCAGGAGCTTTTGTTGGGCTCAAAGTTGCTGTAATAATAAACATTCTTGTCTATTGGTTTCTGTGTTCACAATGCACAATGTTTTGAACAGCTCTTTTAAAGTGAGATTGCTAGGTCAGGACATGTCTCCCTTGTTATTACAGAAATGGACCACAAGGTCATTTCAAACAATCTGTTATTGAAAGTCTGCATGGAAGGGCACCACTTCTTAGAACAATTCAGCTTAGTGAACCCCAGTTTACAGAAGGAAGGACAAGTGGCATTGATCACATTCCATATCATGCATTATTTTCCAGTGTCATATACATTGCTCTGCCTCTGAACTGCAAACTTCAGGAAATTACTTTTCTACTCCACAGACACAAATGCAAGCATGTTCTTTGTGTCCAATGTATTCAGACTACATTTGTGGAAAGACATAGACCTTGCAAGGTGCTGAAAATCTTTCTAATGGCAGAATTTCAGCCAAGAACCTCACTCATAACCTGATGTGAAAAGGCAGAGAAGCAATAACATTACAGACAACAACTAAGACAATTTTGTAAAGTGCTGCCATCACCCTACAGGAACCAAACGAACACATTACAACAAATGGGGACAATAATAATATGCTGATGATTCATTATAGCAAGTTTTGCTACATTTATAAGAATGTGTCACCTGTGACATGCTGTTGTTAAATTTCAATTTGCAGCAATAATCTAAACTGTAATAACCTCTATTCATTTTAGACCATAAATTTTTCCACAAAACAGTCCTATCCTAAACAACTTCATAAATATCATAAATCCTTCACTTACAAACAGTTATACATAAATAGAATGAAGAAACTTAATAAACCCACAGAAAAGTCTTCTGCCAGGGCTAGTATAAGAGTGTAACCACTTGGCATGGGTTTAATACTGTGACTGCTGCTGAAGTCAGAGGGAAAAAATAATTTTTAAAAATCCCACCCCAGAGTTCATAGCTTGTGAGGCCTTAGACTTCTACAAATCACTTCAAAAACTTAAAAAATATCCAGAAGTGAGTTTTATTTTGTTTTGCAGTTTTTGGGGGGTTTTTTTGAGATTTTTTTAACAGGGAGGAAAGACGAAAAGAATAACGTGCCAGAGAACCCTAAAACACTATAGACTACATAACACTCCTTCCAAGCTGGTGGTGTGTAATTGAACTACAAGGTATTAATGACTCTGTTAGTTTATCTGCTTGATTGTCTTAAACACATGGGAGCAGAAATATATATGAAAGACAACTACATACACATAGGTATCCAGGGCCTCTTTTTAAGTTACTGAATTGATAGATTCATAACATACTGAATTCAGATTCTCATAAAATCTGTCATAGGAAAATATACTCAATGTAATTTACAATGAGGAAGCAAGCCTAATTTCAGTAAGCAAATACCCTTCAGGCCCAAGGAATCTCCACTTTCTTTCTAAGCCTTGTTAAAACTTTGAAGTCATAAAACCAGTAAAAAAGACTGTTCTCTTTTTCTAGGCTATGAAATATCCACATGGTAGTTCTTTCAAAGGGAAATGATTTCTCACCACGATATGTTTAACCTGTCATCTATTGTGCAAGAGTGTATGAAGCATGAACTTGGATTTCAGATTCTGTAAATGTTAACAAATGTTATACCAACAAATGCATACTAACTGCGGGCCAAATTTTGTAGTTCTCACCTAGCAAAACACAACAAAAGCTGAACTGAACAACACTTAAGTAAAGGCTACAGTATTTGACAACTTTAGCCTTACTTTCTTTTCCCCTTGAAAAGCCAAGGCAAACAGATGTTGTTTGGTTTTCTGCATGCCATGGGAAGGTGTGGGAGTGGAACAAAGAAAGGACTGGGAAGATAAGAGACTGAGTTTAAGGAAATAATTATTCATACCCCTCCTCCCCCTGCACAAAATCCACACATCGATGGAATCAGTGTTAAGGGTGTGGGTGCAGTTCCTGGGGGACTTCAGGTGATTCAAGGTCAGTAGGTTTCTTATGAAATTTATTCTTTACCCACTCCAGTGATGAAACTGCAGTCTCACAGATCCTTGTTCAAAACCACAGTAAGGTACGCGCCCATCAGCATGCACTTCCTGAGGCACAGTGATGGGCTTCCTGTGCCTGTTGGGCAGAAGTATGAGCCTGAGACTACTCTTCACTGCTTAACAAAGTAAAAGTTATAGTGTTGGTCTGCCACTGCCACTCTATTGATCTTCAGTGTTAAAACAAAACTGAGATCTTTCTTTCAAATTAGTTTCAAGGAAGAGGTTTTCTGTATATAAAATAGCTAATCAAGCAGAAAATGTCTTTAGTAATTTATAAAATGGCAAGTTTCACTGTAAGACATATAAAAGAGTGATTTATTAAGTAATATTATTCTCATGATTGTACTGCTATATTATTCTTACATTGGCAGGCAATCTGTAGAAATTTGTTCTGCTTCAGGCAATCCTTACCTATGACTATACATTTGTTGTTACATACATTTTTCTCATTATGATAAGTACTTTGATCTCTCAGAAAATGTTCAGCATCTTGTAAACTGTAACATAAAACCTACATAGAACAACATGAAGACCTAAAAGATCATAACAATCACAACTGTAGTTCTCAGACAACCCAAAAGTATATAATGGAAAAATAAGGGAGGGAGAGGGGGACAGGACATCTTTTGATTATCAGTAGAGATTTAAATTCTTTTAAGCATCAGATTATTTTCTCTTTCAGAGATGTCCCTCGGAGATCTGATTTTTACAGTCATCATAATCCAGGTTCAAGTAAAACAGTTCCCCTGTGATAAAAAAAAGAAGCCTTTACAATTCAGAACTCCTCTTCCAAAAAGCACTAACCACAACCCATGTTATTGAGAATATACCTAGCCAAGCACAGGCATGAATTCATAATGCCTTTATTTCAGTACCTTTAATATTACATCCTGCAGACAGTTATCAGTTTGAAACACAGTTTAGTGTGATTTATAGTTAGCTGTAGGTCAGCCTTTTCTATTAATACAATAGATTCTTATAGAGAAGAGGCTCACAGTGTAGACAAGATGTGGATGTGAGGTCCCTAGGAAGCAGCCCAGTAACTCAGCCAGTCTTCCATTATTTCATTCAATCATTTTCTTTGAGAAAAGAAAAAAGTATTATTCCCCACTGCAATGTATCAAAATTAGATTGGCCCAGTTTGAGCAGGAATCTTAGAATTAAAGTAGTTTTGAAAACAGTAAAACTTGTTTTAAAGTTGCAATCAGCTCCACTGTCATGAAGAAAAAAGCCTTTAGCTATGGAGAAGACAGAATTTCTCCAGGCTAATAGTCTAACACAGTCTGGGCTTGCTAGACACGTTGTTTGATTTCTCTCTTGGAGGGATATTTCCTTCCTTTCCCTCCTCCAGCTTCCTGACTTTTTCCTCCCTTTTGACATCTCTCATCTTTTCACCATCAGTAGGTACATCAGAACCCTGTGCTTCAATAACGTTTTCATGTAAAAGAGCTCAAGAAAGACCTATAAGCACACGAAAAGAAACTCAACAAACGTGGATCAGAAGTAAATGCGATGATAAAGAGAAAGCTACCAAAAATCTGTACCTTAAAAGGGAAGGATAAATAACCTTTCAAAAGAGGGCAGTGCATGAGTTTTACCATTTCACCTATAATACTTTTACACCTGGAGATAGACTGCTCACAGAGACCAACAAAGACAGAAAATAATCTAGCAAGCATAAAAATAAGAAAAAAAAAATCACATTAATTGGAATCACAGTGTTCAAGAGCAAACCCTCTAGTCTTACCAACTGCTCTTGCAGGGACACTACAGTGAATTGAATCACCTTGGTGGTTGCACTGTCTCAGCCTCCCTCAAAGGCAATGATGAGAACAAACTGCAAATCCAACATACCACAGAAAGGCCTAGGCTGAACAGATTAAGCCTGAACTGTCACCTCCGAGGTGTTTGAAAATGCCATTTTGGCTGGGCACTACGTCTCTGACTTTGTTTGGAAAATCATGTTCTTATAGTATATCTTTATGTTTTCACTGTCATGCTTATCACTAGATTGACTACTAAATATGAGACATCCAAACTAAGACCAACAGATTACTTGGGTTAATTCAGGAAACTGTGTGGGTAACATACATAGCTGTCTGCCTATTATTCTACACTTATTTCAGCACAATAGTCAGCATCTATGTCTGAAAGCAAAGTTACACTATTTAATTCTGTTGGGGAAAAATAAATTTTGACTTGTGAAAGTGTTTATTTGTACCAGTTCTGCTACTCTTAAATGTGATGATTTCCTTACAGTAAGGCTAAGTGTTTATCAGATTTATTATTTTTATCTTTATATAAGAGAATTTGGACCATACCAGGAACCTGGCTAATAATGGGGAATTTATACAATTAAATAAGGATGAACAAATTAGCTTCAATGACAAGCACCAAGCAAAAGAGGATATGTCAACATTTTCAGAGTATTATCCAGGAACTTATTACCCAATGAGACTGGAAAATGTTAAATATTTAACAGCGTTGTAACACATTCACTTAAAATTTATTGGTTTTCAAATCAGAATTAGTGTAATATCATTCCATAAATGGAATGCAAATCTATTATTCCATAAACTGGAGGACAAAGTATAGAGAGAGGAATGAAAATAATTCTTAGTGCATCAAAATGGTTTTGTATACAACACTGCATATACTCACTGTAAGGTTTTCCCTCCGTCCAGAATCTTGCCTTCATTATCATAATCCACTTACTGTACATGGTGTTTGTGTTATCTTCATTCTCTAATCTCTCAAAAAGACCTACAATGACCTTCTGTGATCTCTGGTTTGGGGTTGGTTTGTTTGCTAGTGTGTGCTAAAAGTACTCCTAGTTACTACCACTAAAATCAACTTTGCCAGCATGATATGACAACATGCACCTTTCAAGGAACAGACAATAAAATTTCAACTAATATCTGGCTGTAAACTAACGAGTTCATATTGACAACCAGTCCCAAACACCTCTCAAGAGAAAAGAGATAAATTTTCTTTAGTGTTTATAGAATGCTTTGGAGGCCTTAATAATGGACACTACACACACGAAGATAGTAGCTATGAAGGATTTTGTCTATTCTAACTACTCTCTAACTATGGATCTGTATTTGGTGATATTTCATTTCTAGTCACCTTCCCTATTAGAAAAGTAATTATAGCAATAGTTGAACCAAGTTCCTGAAGCTTTGGGTTTTTTCTGTGACATGGAATTATAAGTTTCCTGAAAGCACAGTAAGTGGGTATAAAGATCGTTTAATAGAATTAAATTTAATGAAAAAAAAGATAAAAGAAACATGGTCAATTGAGCAAAAGGAAAAAAACTTTCTGATTATTCACTGGCAACAAGCAATTGACAGTGCAAGTTTCTCACCCAGACTATACATCTCCATTAAGGACAAATCTATGCAGCAATTTACAGACATGAAGTTGCCTTGCCTGTATCTCATTCGACTCAAAGCCACAAGACACATTGCCAAATTCAGACTAGCATATCAGCTGCACCAGAGCACTTACTAGGTCTGGACTGTACTAATAAGGTTTCTAGCTGGTTTGGAGCACAGGCACAATGAGCTCACATTTGCCTGAGAATGAGCAGGCTGAGTGTAACCCCTGCCATAGAAAAGGTACTTCTCATCCTGGAGAACTGCGTATGTCTCTTTGGCATGGCACAGACAATTAGGGTGATAGATTAGCAGTGAACTGACCATCTGATTTGGAAAAGGTGATAAAGGAGCTGAAACAACCTCTCAGCTCTTGGAAGGGGTACTAAAGACCATGAAGATGGTATTATTCAGGGTCTTGTCAAAAAACTCTGAATTTGAGGATACATATGTGATGTGCCTGAAAAATAAGAACTAAAGGAGCCTCAGGAATGTTTTTCATTTAAAAGCAAAAAATCATATGAAATATGAACAATACACTCTAATATAAGTAAACAGAATTGCTGCAACCTACACATAAACATACACATGATACTTAGTATCCTCTAAATTAATCAGACATGTTCCCAGATCATCTGCCCACGTGTGCCGCCCAGCCGGCAGAAAGGTAGTACAGTCAGCCCTGTGTCACCCCTTCCCAGTTCACCTGGCACACACAGGGGATGTTCTATGGAGAGCGTGCCTTGTGCAACCCCTGATCAATGGGACCAGCAACAGTACTTGCAGTGGGGGCTATTGAGTAGGATGGCGAGTGGCCTAGAGCCTCCCGGTTCTACAGCCTACTACTGTGTTTAAAGCACTTTGATCTAGCCAGTTGATTTCCACTGTGATTTTTAAGCCACTGTGTGACACTCTAGAATGACCTCTGGGACAGGAAGAGTTAACCTGTAAAACAGCACTTCGTGAATTAAACCTGGCATATCTCCATGCTTTCCTTCTGGGGGATTAGATCTTTACTATGCAAATTCTGACTGTAGACAGGCAGATGGATATATTGGAATAAATCACACTTCAGCACTTACATTGCTAAGAACAGTAAGAGAATATAATACACCAAGCAGATTTATATCCTGTTGGGTAATCCTCCAGGATTGCCCTTGCTGAAAAGTCAGACGCAGTTTGTGTCAGAAGCAGTCAATAATACAAAAAACTAAAACATGGAATTGAGTGTCAACTTCCTAGTTCATGCAGGAGAAAGGTAGCTTTTCTTTAGTAACCTTGCTTCCCTGAGAAGGTGGTACAATATTTTTGCAGCAGAGGAGTAACAGAAATTAGACATTCTAGAGATACATGCTATTTAGGTAAGCAAGAATTATCAAAACAAACCAAAAATATTGGCAACAAATTTTTGAGAAGACTGACTTGCTTATGAAACAAGGTTTCCTCTCTATACTTTGAATAGAAACATTCTCTTTTCCTCCACAAGAAGCCATTATCACTCTTCCACCAAAAGGAAGGTCACAGCATCTTTCACAAAAAATTTCCCTGCTCATGATTGCCGCCTGCAGTGTACAGACAAATGCAATCTTTAAAAATGTTAACTGAGTTATACTTGCACCTGAGGGATCCAATGGTACAAATATAATGTGGCCTAAC
>JAWWLV010000100.1:36483785-36508987 GCA_035041135.1 Platyrinchus mystaceus | reverse complement strand
GGCCTAACCAGTTTGTCTTAGCAAGACCTTACAGTGCTGATTTGAAACAGCTGAACTAAGTCAACAGTTACCTTGAGCCAAAGGCCTTTGGAGAGCAATTAGAGTCAAAACTTGGGTTTTGAACCCAATATGCCCTGTCAGTCTCAATGATTTGTGTTTGTTGTACTCAGCCTCATTTCCTGCGTGAAATACGAGGCTGTATAAAGAGGAAAAATTCCCAAGATTAAAAAATATTTGACCTCAGTGCATTTACAAGCATGAAAGTACACATGTCTAAATGACCATTTTGGTTTGTAGTACAAAGTTCTATTGATGTTGGCAGGCTGAGCTTCCCTGTCTCAAAGCCACATGAATGGTTTCAAGTTTCAGCCAAAAAATGTTTTCCACATGCTTTAGTTTGGGCCAATTTACACAGCAGATTTTGCAGAAACTGTGGCCAAGTCCTTCATAAAGGGCTGCCTTCTTTGGGATCAGGGAAACCACAACAGACACATTGCTAATGCAATCTAATTATCTGCTTGAATATTTTTCCAGATGTATCCAATGTCTAAAAATACTGCAATAAAAAGGGTATTATTTGGCTCCTTGGACTGAAACAGTGGCATAAAGAACCTGTTTGTCTACAGGGGAAGTTATAATGAAGTAACTCTGCAACTGCCTTTAAATCAATCAGACAAAACTGAACACCCCAAAGGTAGGCTATTTGTTGCCTTATATTTGGAGTTAGCCTCCCAAAGAAAAACATGAATAGAGAGATGGGGTGTGGTTTTTTTGTCAAAAATTGCATCTCATTATTACCAGGTAATTTCCTTCATTTGCAAATCACAATTTGGAATTGGGTAGGTTGACCTAATACAAAATATCTTTTCACTGAAATGAGAATTGAGAAGAAAGCTCTGGGCAGTTGTTCATGTATAGTTGTGTCATGAGTTGGGTTTTTTTGTTTGGTTTTTTTTGTTTGTTTGGGGGTTTTGTTTGTTTTTGGTTTTTTTTATTTTATTTTTATTTTACTAGTAGAGATCATTACAGGTGGACTATTAAATGCATTACGGGTAGATCACTCAGTACCACAGTTCCAGACAAATGTAAATAAACAAAGTGGCTTTTGCCCCCAACAAGTCTTCCTAGATTCCCTACTTACTGTCAATGGGAACTGATTCCCTACTTCCTGCTACTGTGCCTAAAAATCATAAATTGGCATAGGTTATTCAAACAGGAAGTGACAATTCAATAGATTTTTCTGTAGTTCTATGTCTTGATCAAAGATTATAAATAAAAATACAGATGTCAGAGTTTCCATCAGAAATGATATGCAGTTCACATAATCTGCAATTCCAGAAACACAGACCTATTTCAAATGCTTTCACTTCTGCATTTTACAAAGGATTTACATTAGTGACTTTCATAAAGGAGATCTGACAATAACAAGATGACTTAATCCCTTCAAGAATATTTTATTTTAGGATATAGGCAGTAATTTATCTTTTATTTTATGGTTGTTCTCAGTAACAACCACAAAAAAATACCCCAACAGTAACAACAACTCTGATTTCCACCACAAATCTCTAGAATGAATGAGTACTGGTGCCAAGGTAATGTGACTTAAACAGGCTGGAAATGAGGCTGTGGCTGATAATCTGAACATAATATGAGAAGAATGCTGGAAACCACATGGGAGCTAATGACGAAGAGGAATCCGCTTCGATATTTTTGGCATTTCAGTGTGGTTCTTTAATTATTTGAGCTATTTCTGTGCAATGATGTTTGTCAGATGTGATTTACAAGACTCTATACTTATATGTGTACTCTTAACTATATGCATGAGAAGCAGCATTTGCCAGTCATGACTTGGCTTATTGGATAAGGAGTGTCAATTGTGGGATGGGGAGAACAGCCAAAAACATAGATAGCTAGAGAGCTTCCTAGTGATTTAAATTACTGCTTGCATGTTTAAAAAGGAAAACAAACTTTATCACATTGCCTGCCTTTTCTCATCTCATGACTTGCCATAGCTCAACATGCTTACTTTTATTTTCATAAAGCAAACCATTCCAAGAAACTGAGAAGTAGCAGAAGATGGAATATTTATGTTGCCCAAATGTTTACAGTAAAGTAGAATATTAAATAATGAAGAAATCTTGATGGACATATATAAGTACACTTGAATCTATCACTCCAATCCAATGCAAGGGTGTTATCAAGTTGTCAGCCAGTATCCAATATACTAATGATTTAACCAGGTTATGTAAGTTGCAAATATCTTCCGTCAGCAGTGCAGATGCACAGTAACTGATTAGCACAAAAAGCAAAATTTGTAACTCCATTTAACTGAAATGAGGTTTTAAAAGTTTTGCTATGGACACACTCCCTTGACAAAATATTTTTTAGTTAAGTCAGACATATTGTACACTACATTTTGGTCCTTTTTTCCCACACTAGGATTAACCTACTACAACAAACAGACAGTTCTGCAACTAATATATGCAAGGCTATAGCCAAGGTATATATGAGGCTTGAATCACACAGATTCATCTGTCATAAAATAATGCATAAAATAAATAAAATAAAATGTGCATAAAATAATTAGAAAGATTAATGTATTTCTTGTTCTTTCTTATGTAAAATACCACGCTTACTTAATGTGTTAACATCTAAATAAGAAATGTTATAAGGAACAGTTTCCTATAATTTGTTTCTGTAGTAAGGAAAGACTGCAAGAGGTATTTAGCTGAAAAGCATTCTTTTGTAGAAAAAAATTATGTGATTTTGTGAAAATGCTTAACTATCACCAAAGTGGTAACCAAGCTAAAAGATGTCCCAGGATTAGATAAAAAGCTGTATGTACCACATTGATCTAAAGTACTAGCTCTAAAAATTTAGTATTTTCCAAAATATACAGGACTGCATTTTGCGATTATTCTACGTTAGGTTCGCAACTTTCCAGGAAAATAGTAAATGTGCTAAAAGCTAAACTATGTTAAAAATACTGTTTTGAGGTCACTGCTCATAACCTCATGTGAAGGATGCTGTTTCCTGAGACCTGTTGGAAAACTACACATAAAAATTTCATTTTAGACCACCTCTGTCAAAATTATACAGATTTTAAAAACACAATTATTTTACCTAAGGTCCTGTAGTGAAGTTCACGGGGAGTAATGTCTTAACCTTTCAGTCTGCATCTTCTCCTTCTTTGTGACATGACCTCATATGCTTTTTATTTCCTTTCATCACTTGTTCTTTTGTTCCTAAAAAACACACTTTTTCAAAGGCAAGTACATCTTTGCTGCAGCAAACCATGGGTGAAATTAGGAATTCTTTATGACTGTTTCATGAGAGAAGAAAGGGATGGAAAGAGTAAAGGACAACAGGAGGCAACGGGAGCAAGTGGGAGATCAGTCTGCAGAAAAAATTTGGGCACTATCTCTACAGAAAGTGCACAGCAGAACTTGGGCCTGTGAGTATTACCAAAATGTAAACATTACTCTATTGCTATTAATGTTGATCATGATGAAATATCAGCTCTTTTTAGTATCCTCTGTTTTCCTCTAATATTTTTATTGATATTTCTTTCTTGGTTTTTTGTGGTTTTGTTTTGTTTGGGATTCTTTGCAGTGGAGGAGATTGTCTCTCAGCTTCTTGTTATCTTTCCCTGCTTTGGCCTTCCCCTTTACCAGCTCCTTTCTCTCAGACTGTTCCTGTTGTTTCTCCCACTTTCAGAAGTTATGCTCTTACTAAAGACCAGTAGATTTCTACACAACAGTAAGGAGCAAACAAGCAAAAGCACAGTAGCAAAGGCCATGAGGGAGTGTGCAAAAATGTGCATTTCTGCCCCTACCAGACAAGGAAATATATTTTCCATACACTTGATGAAAAATTCCTATTGCTTTCTTTGGGGAAAGGAAGATAGGTTGTTAAATATTTTGGGGGCATTAGTTCTTATTTTCCTTGCTAGACAAATAATATTTCCATAAATCCAAATGCAAGAAAGCTCTGGGATCTTGGTTAATTGCAAATTTTAATAAAACTGAAGAGTTGCCACATAGCACAATACCAGGAAGAGTACCACTGGGTACCACCATTTACCTTTGTTCCTTTTCGCAAAGAGTAATCCATAAACAACAACTATCATACTCAAGTATGGGTTTGTTTTTTAACATGAAAGAAGTAAAAACGTTGCTTTGGGAAGTCAAGAAAAATAAAGAACAATTTCAAACAAAGTTGTAAAACAATTAAATAGGTCATAAACTCAGTGAGACGGTTTACTTTTCACACTAATTTTCCTGAAGTTGCAAATGTTTCATCTTATGCTGCAATTATTGTGGGTGCCACTGAACATAATATTCCAGCCTAGAAAAGTGCTTGCAAACAAATGGAGAAAACTATCATGTTAAATATCCCTATGCTGATATCTTGTAGAATTTCATTTTGGAAAACAGACTGTTAGGCTCAAAGTAGAGGAAGATTTGTTGTGATTCACACAGTTCCGGAAAACCTGTCAAAGAGGAAATGAACACTTTAAGCACAACAGAGAAAGACAGAAAGATCTTAAGACTCTTCAAGCTCTTACTGAAGTAACACTTGCTGACATAGGCACTCACTTCACATCTGCGTACACATACTTGCAACAAGCACTGTAGAAGGTTTTGACTTTTGTCAGGCTATGTTTTTTTCCTCCCTTCCCCATTCAGAGAAAGCAATATATTATGTTTTGTGTTGCAGGTAATTCATAGTAATAGTACACAATGATATTTTGAACTTGCTCATGCTGTAGAAATTTACAAAGTTTACAGCATTTACTTGTATCTTAGAACATATGCCATTTCATTCAAGAGCAGGCCTATGGATAATCATTTAATCAAAACCACTGCTGTGATTACTACTTGTAAAGAAAATCACAGAGCAGCAGCAGCTTCAAAGCCAGGATTACAAAGATTAAACAGGAGCCGCTTTTGCTAAGTGTTGGGTAAGAATAAATTACAGTGTCCTTAAATTTGAAGGAAGTTAGAGAGGAGAATTATTCATTCTGCCTTACCAGTATTTCCTAATTTTCATTTCCTCTTGTCTTACTTACAGTAAATTACATAATTGAGAATTCTTGAAAAACTGCTTAGTGATAGAGAGAAAGCTCAATGGCTATACAAGAAGACACTTTGTCCTAACTCTACAACTTTGAGTAATAAAGATGTTTTATTTTAATGCTAATTTTTTTAAAAAATAACAAATTAAAGAGACACTCTCCTCATTATTCTTACAGTGCATGACAGGGATTGAAGTCTGAAACAGTCAAAGTTTATGTACTTTCTTCTTAAAAGGTGCATGCTGTACTCAGGATATCGATACATACTGTCAGCTCCATGTATAGGGAGACAGTAGGGTAGAAAACTGGGCAGACTGGAAATGAAATCTGAAAAGAAGCAACTAATTTCATTTCAAAAGACTAAGAACTAGATCTAATGTCACATTCATTTTGAAACAACACTCTTTGGTAAAATTAATACATTTATTTATCAAAATAACAGACCTCATTCTGATAAAGACACTTTTATTTATATTATTGCTTGGCATCATTTGTATTCAAGTGATCTTAATCACTATGCAGTTATGTCATCCACTGACATCCCAAATACAGTGCCCTAAAATTAGGAATGCAAAGACAGAGACAGGATTGAACACTCAGGCAATAAAAAAAATCATTTCTGAGAGTTAGGAGCATATGGATGGAAGAGGACAACAGTGCTGCACTATGGACACATTCAGTCAGACAACTACAGTCCATGTTTAGGTTCCTTCTCCCAAAATCTATTATATCTAGCTACCTGTTACTTCTATTTTAGGACTGGCTGAAACAGCTGTGATTGCAAAATAAGTCTCATTGATTTTAGTCTTTTATGTTAAAACTTACACCGATATGTAACAGAACATCTAGGATGGGTTTAAATACAAGTTCAAATTTTACTTTTTATGTCATACACCTTATTTTTATCATCTTACTGAAATTTAAGAAAAGGAAAAAGCCATCAAGAAACAGCGTTAGTGACAAAATGTGCAACAGGGAAGGTTACTAAGAATTGCTTTACACAAGAGACATACCCAGGTATCCTTTGTTGCTGAATCTACCATAGTGTGGACAAACATTAATGAGCCTATGGCAGTTTTGGGGGAAAAAGTAAACTAACAACAGCACTTCCATATCCTATTTCTGTGTCTGAACTTCTACTGATAGGAAAATATTGAGAAAGAAACAATTGTGTAGTCTTAATTCTCCCTATTCTATCAACTACAGTTTCTTAAGGGTGAAACAATTCCTGTGGCCTAAAATAATCTTGAACTTTAATTTCTACAGAGACTGTAAAGTCAGACTTCTCTATGCATTTCTATCCTAATTTCCTTACAATTCCTCCTATGTACCCAGTTCTCAGAAACTAATTTGTCATCTAAATGGAATGTGACTTGCATCACAACAATGAAATATTCATTCAACGTACTTTACTTCAATACCTGCTAATTTCAGAGTAAGGATCTTGCTTTAAATTAATGATTACATTTTCTTGTAACACACACATTCAAGTATGACTAGCTCAGGATTACAGTAAAGTAGGAAACCAGTGAATTTGCCTTTATCCTAAAACCCATAAGGAGGCTTCAACATCAAAAGAAATGCTTAAGTTGATTTGATGCTTGTCATCAACATTTCTCCACAGGATTAAAATAATTTTAAGTGTGTTAAATAATACTGACCTCTAATACTCCTTAATCTTTTTGATTTTCCTCCTACACATTAAGGAGTTTACATATAAAGTAACATAAAATATGCCTGTATGTAAGTGCATTTGTATTCTTATTTAGTAAGAGACAAGGGGAAAAAATGCCATGCTACTTTATTGTTCCCTTAACCCAGCAGAAAAGCATCAATTTAGGTGATGTTTTATTGACATGGTGACCATGGTGCAACACACTTATCGATATTAAGCAATCAGTCAAGCACAGCAGCACGTGTTCTTTCTTTATACATTACTTATTTTCTGTATTTAACATATTTTGTAACATGTTAAGCATACAAAAGCATGCCAATGTATTATTCACATACCTACTTGATTAACATTTAATAGACACAGCAGTCTACATTTCACTTCTTTGTAAGAACATTTCTGGGCTAGATGGCAAAGGAAGACTTTAAAGCTTCAGGCATATTAAATATTATTCTGACAAGTAAATATCTGGACATAGGTCCACTAACAACAATGCTTGAAGATCTGTAAATGGGTTTCCTTGCACTCTTTGTCAATACAGCAGCAAACTCCTCAACCTAGCACTGAATACAAACAGCCTCTTAGTTTCCAACATCCCTCAATGGACAACCACTTATACACCTTAAAAGCTGCAATCCTCCTTCAATCAAATTGGTTTCTACCATTACACGAGCCGCCAAAGGTCATGCCACAGTTTGAGTAGCCACTTTGTGCTTGTTTGTCTTCCTAACAGCAACAGTTTTGCCTGGGGCTAAGGCCACTGCTGGGAAAAGGTGAGAGGAAGGGGTGCCACCATGCATTCTCAGCACTGACTAAACTATCATTCCCTATTGCAACTGGGAGGCAGTAGAAAGTTAGCTCACACCCCACAGATCGTCTCTCTTCAGGCAACATGGCCCTAAGAGTTTTATCTTCTCTAACATCTGATTTATAAGGATACTATGCTTCTAGAAGGCCAAAGATACATATAAGTAAGCACTGTTGGATACAGTTTAGGTAACACTCATAACATGTGAATTCTTCACAGAATTTGGATATATGAAAGGGAGAAAACCCGTTTGTTTCTGCAAAGAATGATTTACCCCATAGCAATGAAAACAAAACAAAACAAAACAAAACAAACAAACAAACCCCCCAAAACCAAATCAAAACAAAGCAAAAAAAAAAAACCAACAACAAAAAAAAAAAAAAAAACCAAACGAAAACAAACCAAACCAAACCAAAACAAAAAAAAAACTAGAGAAGCAGAGTCCGGATCCAAAGTTCAGGTGTTCAATTTTCAGTGCACAAATTAAGTTGCTAACACATTTTAAATAAATCAGATGGACACCATCCCAATGCGAGTTCACCAAAAGCACTCTTTTATCTTTCCTTAGCAGATAGCATGACTTCACTGTTGAGGTGATTAACTTGTTAACATAGAGTTAGCAATATGACTTCTGTTGCATTTTTTGTGGCTAGGCTCTACGGGTGGTCCACTTCTTTGCCCTGTCCTACTATTTATACTGCCAAAAAGACGGGAAAAATATTTTAAAGTTTGAAGAAGGAAGAAGTGTTATGATGTGAGATTTAGAAGATCTCTATTCAGCTCTCAGAACACAGACTGAGAAGTGTCATGATCACTGAGTGTAGGAACTCAAAAAAAGGAAATTATAATTGATGCTAGGAAGATTTTTAACCTTGCTGGCTATGCTGGTGTAATAAGAATCAACCACTAGATAGTGAAGTTAAATAAATCAAAATTTGAAATAAGGTGTAATCTTCTAACAGAGAGAAATTGAACAGAAAAACATCTAACTGTAAAAGTCAACATGACTTGGAATGTTTTGAATGTTTTTAAAATTAAATAGCTTGTAAAAAATGCCTTAATTCAGAGCTGGAAGAATTTTAACATTTGGAAAGTATAGATCAGATAACACATCATTGTTGGATTTTATGGCTGTCCACCTGCTTTCCTAGCCTAGGAACAAGTGAGACAAATA
The DNA here is from genome assembly GCA_035041135.1 of Platyrinchus mystaceus. Classification (NCBI taxonomy): domain Eukaryota; kingdom Metazoa; phylum Chordata; class Aves; order Passeriformes; family Tyrannidae; genus Platyrinchus; species Platyrinchus mystaceus. Next base: position 36,500,256 of record JAWWLV010000100.1, on the reverse strand, counting down.
GTATATCCTTCACATTCTTGTGAAAAAAGTTTTTCTTAAACTTTCCTATCGTATCAGGATCGTTTTCCATTGTTTAAAATCCTGGATCTAAGAGTGTCCCAGTCAAGGAACAAACTCATTGGTAAGTTGGTAAACAACGTATGTCACCTAGAAAAATTTTCCTCAGCAGACTATTCACAGTTTTTAGAAATAACCCACAGTGAGAGCCACTGCCACAATGCTCACTGATCAATACTAAACTATCATTATTATCAAACAAGGGGATCAAGTGTAGCACCACAGGTTTATATTTTAGTCTGAGCTTTTTTTCCTCTTTATTTGCCTCAGTCATATTTTGGTCAAGTGAGCAAGCAACATCTGTAAAAGGGTACAAAGGATCCTTTTCTGAGTTGCTTGAATATCAGTGCTGCTTGTACCACAGAGCCAGCTTTGGGGTCAAAGGGGAATGCTTTCTACATTACAAGAAATTGGGATGTCTCTCCCTTCCTTTGCAACTGTGAGGATGGTCAGTCTCTTGGTGTTTTCCCCACCTACTTCACTTCCCTTTGTAGGGATCTCAGGCACTGATGACAAAAAAGGTGTATCCTGCTCACTGTCAGCAGTATGCTGGAAAAGTGAAACACAACACGCAAAATGGCCCTTCCACAATTATGTGATCTGACACACATGGGGCACCCAAAGCTGGACATTGCAATCTGGGAGGGGTTTTTTTTGATGTATGCATTGACTGACACACTCCTTGTGACAAAAAATAATATTATGCTCTTTCTTAGTCTTTGTGACCCTACAAGCTACTTCAGAAGTCATAGAATCATAGAATCATAGAATTAACTGGGTTGGAAGAGACCTCCAAGATCACCAAGTCCAACCCTTGATCCAACCCCACTGTGATTACTAGATCATGGCACTCAGTGCCACATCCAGACTCATCTTAAACACCTCCAGGGATGGTGAATGCACTACCTCTCTGGGCAGGCCATTCCAATGCCTGATCACTCTCTCTGTAAAGAAGATCAAGCCAACAAGATGTAACTATTATAAAACAGAGCCTGCCATAGAGATGCCACCACACATGTTTTATGAAGGGCATCAGCCACCGTGTAGAACTGAAGAAAGAAAGCAAAGGCTAATCTACAAAGAAATACAAAATCTCTTGCTGCCACAAGAGAGGAGCCCCAAAGAGGAGATACAAGGACTCCCTGAAACAATCTCTCAGCCTTGGCCATACTGATCACCACCACTGGTCTACTCTGGCCTCCAATCGGGAGGCCTGGAGACACGCTATCTATAACGCTGCTGCTTCTTTTGAGCACACACACAGGATCACTCTGGAGGAGAAAAGACAACACAGAAAGAATCGTGTCTTGTCCATCTCTCCCGGGGAGTCTTTCTGCTGTACCTTCTGCAACCGGACTTGTCTATCTCTCTCACATTGGCCTTTTTAGCCATCAGCGCTCTTGTAGCAAGCGTGGGTAGAGCCCTTCCCAAATCTTCGTTCGCAAAGCCTAGCCATGAAGAACTGAAGAAAGAAAGCAAATGCTAATCTACAAAGAAATAAAAAATCATTGAGAACTCCTACACCTTATAAGTTCAGTATCATAACTACATTTGTTTTGGCAAACACTACAGCTATCACCAACATAATTAATTTCCAAAGTAGTTAGACAAAAGTTTATATAGCTTTTATTTTATTACCCTTATTATCAGTTAAATTAACAAGTATCATGACTGAAACCTGGGCTCCATAGAAACAAAAGTTCAAATCCCAAAGCTTTGATGACACTTTCAACCAAAAAGGAACTATTCTCACTGAGTTTATATTGTGCTTATTGTCTTTTGAAAAGGAAATTACATCATGATGTCTCCCTACAGAGAAATTAAATACCAAAAGCAGCTTTCCCAAAAGCAGATGCTTATGCCCATGTTCTCATTAAACTACTACTAAATTAATTAAACTTTAGCTGAGATTCCCTGTCCTTAAACTTTTTATCCCATTCTGTCAGATGTTTGATTACTTGCAGACAAAGAGATTACATTTCTGCTTGTTCTTGCAATGGGAATTGCTGGCTGGATTTGTTGGGGGGGGGGGGCAAAGAAGAAAAAAAGGTGGATATGGGGCATATTTTACCTTCTTCCTAGTTCAGCGGTGTTCACAAAGCTATAACAGCTTTCCCTTGGTATTAACTGGCACGAGATGCAGGATAGGACCAGGAATATTAGCAGTATTATCAATAACAACAAAAAAAGTACACAAAAACATCCTTGTGATCAAAGCAGAGACCTGAAACAGAGTTATTCAACCTGCTTCACAATGAACAAACTCATTCATGTGAATAGCCACATTAAGAAGGTTTCCAGTACCTAAGCTAGGTCAAATATCACATAGCACAGTACTGGACAACCACATAGACTTTCCTGCTCATAGCTTGCAGACAAGACATTGTTACACTCTGAGTTCTCAGAGCTGCATAACACTTCCTTTCACAGTTGCTCCTGACTTCACAGCAAACATGTGTCCAAAGACTTAACAATTTTTTGAAACTGTAGCAGTTAGCCAAACAAGTAAGAAAAAATTCAGGAGCTTTAGGTCTCACTTTGAAAAGTGAAGTTTCTTTCAAAACCACCTCTAATCAATACTATTCAGTGCAAAAGATTTCAGAAGTAAACTGCCAGGGTATTTTTCATGGCATGTTTTTGCCAGATACCAATCATTACTGAACACAGGCCTTCCTGCATCATCAGCAAACACATAAGTAAAAAAAAATGTGAACAGGTGAACCACTTGTTTATATAAAAATAAACAACATATTTGTATTTGTTTTTCTGAAGAAGAAAAAGTATATGCCATTTTCAGGTATTATACAAACTCCCACATCTAGCTGTTTAAAGGAGCTCATAAAAATATTCTAAAAGATAAGTTTCCAGTTTGAGACATGCAACTATAGGGTAAAGAAGTATAATAGAACATTAGGCATTTCTTCTAAATTCTTCTATCATATTCCCTTCCTCCTCTGGGAGACCTTGTGCTGAAACCAGCACTGCAGATGTGGCCAAATCAGTACTGAGTGGGGGGGAACAATAACTTTCTTCAACCTGCTGGCTGTGCTCTGCCTAATGCAGCTCAGGATGCTGTTGGCCTTTTTTGATGAGAGGGTGCATTGCCAGCTCATGGCCAGCTTGTTATTCACTAGAACCCCTGTGTCTTTCTCAGGAGACCTACTCTCCAACCAGGTCACCTGGGGGGTGTATGCAGTGCCTAGGGCTGTTCCTCTTCAGAGGCAGGACTTCATATTTTCCCTTATTGGCCTGCATGAGGCTTCTTACTGCTCAGTTCTCCAGCACATCAAGGTCCCTCCGCATGGCAGCATAACCTTCCACCCACTCCTCACAATGCAAACTCACTGAGGACGCACTCTGACTCAGTGCAGAATTTATTAATGAGGATATTAAACACCTAGAGGTTCTGATACAGTCCCTTGAGGTAAATTGCTGATGACTGGCTTCCAACTGGACTTCATGCCTCTGATCACAACCCTCTTGGACCAGTCACTGAGCCAGTTCTCAACCTACCTGCCTGTCTACTTATCTAACCCGTATTTTGTTGGCTTGTCTATGAGGGTGTTAAAGACCTTAGCATTGTCAAAGAAAAGAACATCATCTTTCTTCTCATGAAGGCTATCAGATTTGTTAAGTGTGTCTCTGCTTCATAAATATATGCTGATTACTGCTAATTACCTTTTTGTCCTTTGTGTTTCTGGAAAAGTTTACCGTGAGTATATTTTCTGTCGCCATATCAGGTCCTAAGATGATGCCAAGTGGCTAGTAGCTTAAGATTGGAATGACATTTATTCTTTTGTAAGTTCCAGAGACCTCTCCCAATTGTCATAACCTTTCAAGGATAATCAAGATTGTCCTTACAATGGAACCCATCAGGCCCCACAGAGTTACATATTTCTGGCTTGTTCAAGTCCTTCCTCTAAGTTTACACTAAGCCTTCTTTGCTTCAAACTTCTTTTTGGCCTCAGAGTCCTGGGCTTCCCTAAGGCCTCTCTTAGCAGTGATGAATGAGACAAAAGAAGCATTGAGTATCTCAGCTTTTTCTGTGACTTCATAAGGTTCCTTACCCCATTCACTGGTTGGATCATATTTTCCCTAGCTTTTCTTCCAGAATTTTACCTTGAAAGCTACAGGCACATTAACAGCAACTGCAAGGTATTAAAATTATTATTAAGCTCCTAGTTCTGCATACATAATTAAGAAAGTTAAAACCATCCAAGAGTTAAAGCCATCCAAGAGTTAAACACAAGATTACACAAAGGTTGGCACAAACACCATGTTAAATGAAGACTGTAAAAATACAACAATTGACTATTCAGAAACTTTGGAAAGAAATATAATATCTTTATCAAGTGCCTTTAAGTCATAATCTTCATGTAATACCAGTACTGCTATTGTATTCTCCAACATTCTTAAAAGAGCGTTAAATTCTCTCCCAATTAGAAACAGACTGTTATGGAATTCTATGACATTGTAGCTACTAGTTGAGATAGCTGAAATTTTCACAATCTCTCTTAACAATACCCAAACATTTGGCTTTAAAATTCCATGAAACCAAAATCATGGATTTTATGTAACCTCAGTCACCTGGTTCACAACATCCTTGAGGACGTCCAGCCAGAATGGTTTAGGATTACATAGCATTCAACAGTTTGTAGCTCTATGACCTCTGCTTTGGAAAGACATCAGAAAGAGGCATGTTTCATATGAAAATTCCTGCATTAAGTGATTCAAAGAAGATGAGAGCATAGGCAGTAGCTTAAGTCCTATCCCTGAAATGATGCTTCTGCCAACTGCATAACCCTTAATTATAATTTCAAGAGATTTTTTTTCTCTGAATTAGATTTGTGTCAATTCAACCATAACAATCATCAGCAGTGTGTACCATCCAACCCCAAAATGTCACAAGGCTTCAAGGTTAAGCTTCTCCTCCAAACAGGTTTCCTTTCTGCACTTCCAGGAGAGTATATCAATGGCTGAAGTGCTTTTTTGTTGACAAGCCTGTCCTGAACATCTTTTTCAGTTTTTACTACATCTGCTGGCTTTGAATATAAGATGTTCCATATACCAGCCTGCAGTTATGTGAATGCTTCTCACTCTCTGATTTGCAGTATGATTAGCACTCATTAGCAATACTTAAAGATGATGCTGTTCCCAGCTTCATGTTAGAGATTTACTGCACTCCAGAATCTGTCTGCTACGTCCTGCACACATGTTAGAGCTGATATAAAAACACACCACTGTTAATGTGAACATTAACTTTTAGTTCCAATGTTCCTAAATGTTCAGAAACTGGGATGGGGTGTTTTCCTTATCTGCACACTGCAAATTTGTAGAATCATAGAATTCAAGGGCATGGGTGTACGTCTTCCACAAAGAATCTTGTTTGTAAACTAAACAAAGCAAAGTGCAAAAAGATCCTGGAGTGATAAGCTCTGGATGTATATCCTCAATAAATTAAAAGTAGAGGATTAATATGAAAAATTTGAAGTTATGCAAAAACATAGCATATCTATTTAAAAGGATTAAAACACCAATAAATCTGTTCTTAATATTTGAGTGTTTTTACTGTGTCATGAACATGTTACTGATACAGTACTTTTCTAAAGGACACAGGGCAAAGGACTATTTCCTTTTAAGCTGCAGAATGACTTTCAAGCAAGCTACAGATAAAATTGCTGATTTACAAAAGCTTTTATCAGACTTATGATGGATTTTACAGAAGTGGAACTCTATATTACCCATGTGATTTGTTTTCATTTACAAAGGTGGAGAGGCTTTGAATTTAAAAATGGAACTTTATCTTCTTGTGCCAAATGTAAACAATTTAACATCCATTTCCCATCCAGAGATTTTAACAGTTCAAAAGACTTTATATGAATCTTATCTGTATTATATTTCCTGCTGATTGGCAGTGCTTCATGCTTCAAACTGAAAGCCAAAAATGTGTTGGCTCTGCACAGAGACAGGAAACAAATAACAAAGAAAACTGGGGAAAAAACATAATGAGTAGTTATGAAGTGCTGAAAACTATACTTAGTGTTTGAGTTTTTGTTAGTTCTTGAGATTCAAATGATGCCATATTGATTTATGTTTGGGAAGCCTTATTTAGAATAAAAGCATAAACAAAAGTCTTTGAGTATTTTGTCAACAAGAAAAAAAGTTTATGTTATCTTCAAAGCCCATGTCTATTCCTGACTTGACTGATTCCATGCTCCTTACTGTGGAGCATTTTTTTATTTCTGGGAGAGGTGCACATTTCGCACAGTAATTACTTTTCTCTGGGGAAGTATATGGATCTATTGCTTACAGTCAGCCAAATGATTCAACAAGACCAACATTCAGCTCAATTGAAGAAACCTGTCCTGTGTCTCATCATGATTGGAAACAGAACTGACATATTCTTCCACAGCAGAAAATGCAGATTTTGGGGGAAAAAAAATCAAATCCATTGCACCTTGTGTTCTTCCTTGCATGTCATGCAATCCCAAGTACTTAAAAAAAGGTGGTTTATTTAAAAAGAAAAAAAAATTGCCTACTTTAAAAAAAGAATCTAGCAATTACTTCATACCTTGCAACTGTTTTGTATCATTTTATAACCTATTAATACCTTTCTTTCTTCCATTCTTCCTTCCTTTCTTCCTTTCTCTTTCTCTTTCTCTTTCTCTTTTTGTCTTTGTCTTTCTCTTTTTCTCTTTCTCTCTCTTTCTCTCTCTTTTTCTCTCCCTCTTCCTCACTCCCCCCCATCCTTCCTTTCCAGTTATTATAAAGATATATAGTGTAGAATCCATATGTATCCATCTTCCTGTTCTTAATATGCAAGTTAAGTGAAATGGACCAGCTACATTTATATTTATATATTTCTTCTGTCACACAACAGAGATTTCAAATTTCCAAATAGTCTTTTTTAAGTACACAGTGAAGGAGTAAGAAAAGATGACTATGGAGTCACATTCTCTTAGTCTGAATGGTCGCTATACAAGCACAGTCCAGACCTCACCCACAATTAGTACAGCATAAACTAATACTGGTTATGCACTCAAAAATTTATCTCAGTACTCATGAGAACTAGTGCTTCCTGCAACACAGAGGAAATAGACTTTTCTGTCTTCATGACATCCAAACAAGCCTAAATTCCTTTTAAATACAGACAACTTATCTTCAGTACCAGTTTATAGTCTTTGGCACTAACTCAGTAACATCATCACAAGATGAATGCTGGACAAAATTCCTAATGGAGAATGAGTCCTCTTTTGTCTTACCATCATTGGCTTCATGACAGCCAAAAATGGTGTGATTACAAACTAGGAGGTGTAACACAGGTTACATTAACTCTTTTTCTTCTTTTTCATTACTTTTACCATTATCTGTTAAAGCTTCGCTTTGTTTTTACAGCACCTGCATGGTTGGACCTAATGATCTTAAAGGTCTTTTCTAACCTAAATATTTCTAAGATTCTATCTTTTGTTCCCCAGTCTTGTCGATCTAATCTGATATTTTATTCTCAAATTATCAGCCATCTTGATGTTACATCCTGCTAAGTAGAAGTCCAACTATCCCTTTTTAAATAAATCTATCAAAATTTGTGCATGAAGGAAGAGTGCTTCTTCAAATGTAAAAGTGTCCCATACCATGAATCATTGTTTTTATTTCTCCAAATGCTGTTGTTTCCTGGATTTGGCCTTTTAGCTGGAGTAAGGCAGAGGCTGATGCAATTAAGGTAATAGTATAAGCTTTTTTCAAGGACTATCATTGCACTAGCACAAAACCTATAGAACTAGTGGAAAGAGAGCAATAATACCTTGCATTCAGAGGAAGAAAATAGGCTGAAAGCACATGGATGGGTAAGCATGTAGCAGAGGAGGGGTCTCCCTCTTCAAATGACGTTGTTTCTAAGTGCTTTCATACAGGAGACTAGGAATGAATCAGGTGTTTTTTAGTGGAGAATTATGCCAGTCCTTCCTTCACATCTGTAATTATTGTTATCCTAGTCACATAGTTATAGTACCACTAAGGATTGGGAAAGACTAGAGTGCCACTAAGGATTCAGCCATCCTTCCAAACACAAGGTTTCTCTTTGCAATGTCCTTCAGCTTTCATCAAGAAATGAAAATATAGAGCCCAAGTGCTTACTGTCTGTTAAGTATTGCTGCCATGTAAAGCTCCCGTCATAGCACTTATATTTGATACTTCGATGAACAGGTCTCAAAAAGCTTTCATATGTAAATTATATTTAAATGTTAAAATTCCAGTCAAGAACTATTTGAAATTTAGCAAAGGAAAGGCAGGGTTCTGCACCTGGGGAAGAATAACCCCAGGCACCAATACAGGCTATACCTGTTGGAAAGCAGCTCTGCAGGGAAGGACCTGGAGATCTTGGTGGAAAACAAACTGTCCATGAGCCAGCAGTGTGTCCTCGTGGCCAAGAAGGCCAATGGTATTGTGGGGTGCATTAGGAAGAGCAATACCAGAAGGTGGAGGGATGTGATCCTGCCCTTCTACTCAGCCCTGGTGAGGCCACATCTGGAGTGCTGTGTCCAGTTCTGGGCTCCTCAAAACAAGAGTGATACAGATCTCCTAGAGCAGGTCCAGCACAAAGTGATGAGGATGATTAAGGGACTGCAGCATCTCTCTTATGAGGAAAAGCTAAGGGAGATTGACCTGTTCAACATCAAGAAGAGATGACTGAAAGGGGATGCAAATATCTGAAGGGAAGGTGTCAAGGGGATAGAGCCAGGCTCCTCTCAGTGGTGCCAGGCAATGAGACAAGAGGCAGTGGGCAGAAACTGATGCACAGGAACTTCCATTTGAACATGAGGAAGAATTTCTTTACAGTGTGAGTAACCGAGTACTGGAACAGATTGCCCAGAAAAGTTGTAGAGTCTTCCTCAATCGAAATATTCAAAAACCATCTGGACACAATCCAGTGGGCTCTAAGATCATCCTGCTTGAACAGGGAGATTGGACCAGATGACCCATTGTAATCCCTTCCAACCCTACCCATTCTATGACTTATTCTGTGATACCCCATGACATAACAGAAAAGGATATGATTGCCAAGAATAGGGAGGGGAGTGTAAAGTGTAACTTCTGTAAGGTTTCTTTCCCTTTTTTTTCAGCCATACCATCTCCTCAAATAGCCTCAATTTAGAAACTAAGTGGTTTGTATACCTAAATACTTGTACAAGTTATGTCACTGTACTCATAACAGGAAATCTAAAATGATGCACCACCACCACACTCTTCAGCAGAGTCAACATTTTTACTCTAGAATAGGAGTTCTATAAAGACAAAGCTACAGAACTGTCATGCATGTTCATGACTATAGATTTATTTCAACTTTAAAAATCTTTCACTTTTAAATATATATATATATACATTGATACATTCATACTGTTGATATAAGCAGTTGTACTCAGCTTGAGGCATGTAGAAAAAGAGCAGTTATTGAAAAGACAGTGTTTAATTACAATAGGAGATGCATAAGTTTAGAAATATACATTAAAATATATGCAGATTGTCAGTAAGTAATCAACAGAATGTGCTACAAACCAAACCAAAAACCCCAACACTTTTTCATAGAAACCTATACTGAATGACCTCTGGAATTTCAGTTTGGTTTCAAGGTTTTCAACATTTAGCTAAATTACAAATGATAGTTTGCAATCCCCAATTATATTCCATATTCTGCTGGAGAAACGTGAATTACTGTTTAAAACTGACATCTTAGTAGAACAGTTCATCCCTTAGCTATCAAAGAGGAGAAAAAATGTGGTTTTGCAACACATTACTGGAGATCTACACATCTCTTACCTTGTCTCCTAGGATTTTAGGACTTTTTCAACAATAGAACTTTTTCCAAACAATATCAATTTTTGCTTAAATTTATGAGGGCTTGAACTTACTTTAAAGATACATAAATATCAAATAACTGCTTTGTGTTCTTGCAGAGGCCTTTGAATATGGAACATGCCACTGTTAGTCTGTAATTACTTGATGTACTAATAGTTGTTTGTTTTAGCTTAACAAAACTTTCTCCTTTGTACTTCACACGTTTAATTTCAGAAAGTTATGTTAGTTTCAATTGTCTTATATGAGAAATTTTTGCCTTTTGTTAGGCAAAGTTATACCTTCAGTCTTCTGTTCTATTTCAGAGAAATCAGAAGTTTTCAACTTACTGAGTGGAAATCCCCAGGTAAGAAACAATTGCTCTGATCAGGTTTTGAACAGACCAGCATGTCCACAGGAAGAGAGATTTGAGTGACCTAACCTCTGTCACAGAACTTCAGGCAATTATGTACTCTACTGATCTGTCTGGTAAACAGAGATTTAGCCAGATAAACTGTCATAGTTACAAAGCAATCACTCAAATCCAATGATTCCAAAGAATTGCTTGACTAGAGACAGCAAATAACTTCTCTTTTCGACCCTGTAATTTGAAACATGAATTTTTAAATGTCAGTGTTCAGCTCCTTGTTTTCTAACAGAATTTTAAATGTCAGTGTTCAGCTCCTTGCCTTTCCTAATTTTAAAAACTATGAAATAAAGAGTAGAACATATGAGATTTTCACAAATAAAGTGCTTAGTATAAGAACATGTTATTAACTGGAAGTAATAACATGTTCACAGCCCAAATAAATTAACAGTATTTCAAAGAAACACAGCACAAAAGAGCTTTTCCACCACCTATGTGTCCAACTTCATCAAATGAACAATTTTGAGTTACTGTAATGTTTTTCATTGAGAATCTGTGTACAGTGATAATTTCAACATGTTATTCTTACAACAATTATGCAATTCAGATTTTTTTAAGATTTATTAGAAATATAAGTTGGAATTTTCTTAGAAAAAAATACCAGCTAGTTTAGCTCTGAATTTCTCCATTAGCACCCTTATTTTCAAGAAGTTCACTTTAACCACTTTTACAATAGGAAGATTTAACTAGCCACATTCACTGCAATATTTAAGCTACTCCCTTTGCAGTGTCACAAAATGATGGGGACAGGTATATGTCTCAGCTCTGTGCTAGACAGATAGCAGCCAATATAATACAAATGAAAATGCATGAATTCTTCTTAAATATTACACCTCAGCTTTACCACAGGAGAATATACACTTAGCTCATCACTCTACTTGCATCATAGAATCACAGAATCATAGACTGGCCTGGCTTGGAAGGCACCTTAAAGATCACCTAGTTCCAATGCCCCTGCTGTGAGCAGGGACACCTTCCACTAGAGCAGGTTGCTCAGAGCCCCATCCAAACCAGTCTTGAGCACTCCCAGGGATGGGGCATTCACAGATACTTTGGGCAACCTGTTCCCGTGTCTCACAAGTTTAACAGTAAAAAATGTCTTCCTAACATCTAAATTAAATCCATTCTCTTTCAGTTTCAAGTCATTCCCTCTTGTCCTGTCACTGTATGCTCTTGTAAATAGTCTCTCCCCACATTTTTTGTAGGCTCCCTTCAGGTACTGGAAGGCCACAATTAGGTCACCCCAAAGCCTTCTCTTTTCTTGACCTTTCCTTTCTCTCACCCTTTCCTCATATGAGAGGTGCTCCATTCCTCTAATCATTTTGGTGGCCCTCTGGACTTGTTCCAACAGCTCAATGTCCTTCCTGTGCTGGGGACCTCAGAGCTGGATGCAGCACTCCAGGTAGGGTCTCACCAGTGTAGAGTAGAGGATCAGAATCACCTCCCTTGTCCTACTGGCCACACTGCTTTTGATGCACCAGCTATATTAAAGAAATTAGATCTTAATAGATCTTAAAAAAAACTAAATGTTTTTCCACATTAATCTTCTCAGATAGAACTGTCCATCTTTTTAAAATTAGAATAGAAGAGGTCTTGCTATCACTATAAGCTTAAGGCAGTTAACATCCTTCTTTTGTTCTTCATTAGAAAATACAGGCGTACAGGAGGAACCTGTTGCCTGTTAGTTCAATATTCTGGGGACTCCCTTCTAGGAGGGCTTGGTAGTGTAACAATCCAGTATGGGTATGGGGCACAATGTTAGTAACAAATTCTTATCAGGCTGAACAAAGACACCAGTCCATATGTCAGGGAGCTCTTCTTTATTGTATAATTGTCTTAACTCAAGAAACTATTTAGTCTCAAAAGTGTTGGCTAACAAGCCCTTAACTTTTGAAACACACTTCAACAAGCCGCTAGTCCTCACAACAAAATTCAGTATGGAGTAAGGGGTAGAATATGATAGTCACACTTTGCCAAGACAAAAAAAGAAAGGAGAAAAATAAAGATAGAAAGAGAGAAGGAGAAGGATGATCACAAGTCCTTAGATTCTGCATTAGTCCTGCTGCATGGATGGTCTTGATCTCGCATCAACAAAGAGAGTGAGACCACGAGAAAGAGAAGAAAAAGAGAGCAGGCTGACTGATCCACTTCCTTTTATAGTTAACCTTGGACATGCCTCTTATATAAGAAAGATTTTTTTTGCTTCATTTTTGTTTGTGCCTGCATGTCCAGTCCTTTTGAGCCCTCAGGAGTGGGTTGAGTGGAGATGATGCAGGCACAGTGAGCAGGAGTCTTCAGACAAAACAGGAAGTTGGCTCAGAACAGCACTGCCCCACCTTCACGGGCCCCTCTGTCCCAATCACAACTTTTCTGTCACAATAGTCACAACGTTTGAGAAAAAATATACTTACATGCTTATGCTTGGTCCTCCACAGGTATTTCTCATGGAATTCAGTAATCTCCATGCATTCATGAATTTTCACACACATAGGCCTGTGTTCACTCTTGAGCAGCATCTAAAATAGCACTCAGAGAAGAGTAATGACACAGCAAGCATACATAGTATTTCTTTCCTGGTCTCCAACCCTTTTCAGTAAGCCACGTCTTTTGTAATCCCCGAGGAGATCTCATATTTAAGTGCATGCCCACTCTCCCTTTGAACATATGTAAACTCCTTAATCTAAATGCTAGCGCAGAAAAAAGATGATGTTTTAACTCTGGTATGGCAGGAGAAAGTTAGCAACATTAACAGAAGCTTGAGATATGCCATTAATCTATTTTTATGCAATATTTTGATATAATTAAAAGCAAATAAAGAAACAAAACCCTCAGTAAGATAAATTATCTTATTTCAAGACCAGGAACTTGAAACCAGGACTGACCAGAATTTTTCAAATCTTCCCATGTCTTCCATCTCCTGCCTTCTCTGGCCAGCTCTCCCAAGGTCAGCAGTTCAAATTCCATTTACTTCCAAATAGCCAATAAAGAAGAGAAATAATGGCTTGGTTTGGTTTTAATATCCAAAATAGTAAAACATATAGTATTTTCTAAGCTTCTTGACAGATTTCCTACTCAATTTGTTTTTAAGTAGTGCTGTTTTAGCCAAGTTCTTCAAGATCACTACTTCACAATACTGACTTCAACAATGAGTTCTGAAGATTTATTTCAATTTAGATTACAGTCATGTTACTTCTGGGGTGACATAGTTCAGTGAAAGTTCAGAAACTTGGAATTTTTAAGTATTTGCTTTGCTTCTCTCCCTCAGATAAATGAATAAACCAGACATTCAGAAAAGCCATTACTTCTGACCCCCTGCTTCATTTTCCTCCATAGCTGAGAATTTTTTATATTTGTGCTAAATGGTGCCATCAGATACAGCTCCAACGAATATAAAACTGCCCACTACACCTGACCCCCTTGTACATTCCATTCTTCACAGGATTTTATTTCTAGAAAGTGCATTACAGAGGAGAGAGTGCCTTTAGAGTACATTCATTTCAAAACAAAATAAACTAAACTCTTCAAGTGGAAATGCAAAATGTATTTGTATTCTAATAAAGCTTTTGGTCTTATCAGACACAGTGCACTATATAAGAAGGTCATTAGTAACAAGCCACATTAAATGGAGAACATACATCAACAGTAGAAAAACAAACATCAGTCCAAAACATGACAATAACTTCCTGTACCTGTTCTTGTTTGCTTGCTGAGCTCTCAAACATTGTCAGTCTCTGAAATACATAAAAGCGTAACAGCTTGAGTCAATATTTGCTGACCAAAGTGAATGATTTTATTTAGCATGATGACTGGACCCCTTGAGTAAATACATCTTGTAGGGAGCATAACAACTGCAGACCAGTCTGCAAACCAGCCAGAAGTGTCCAACCATTCAGAACATACGTTGTGTCTGGGGAAAGCTCAATGGCTGCTGAGTGCTTCTCCTTACAAATAAAAGATGATTCATTTAGTTTTTGATCAAAATCTATTATGGAATACAAACCAGAATGATTCTGTAATAAACTTGTGTTTTCCTCCCCTTGCTTTGAGATGGTTTCTTCCAGCGTGAATTCTGGGGAATGAGCAGCTTCTGATTCCTGTTCATATAGAACACTTACAAGAGTTTAGGTGTCCTTTGTCTATTTAAACAGGTTCTTTTGGGATATGGGCTGAGAGATGAATAAAAAAATATTGATTCCATACCAATTACTACAGGAACCAAATAGTGCTGAGTGGGTAACTACATCTGAAAATCAGTACAAGGAAGTGTCCCTTTTGTCCAGGACATTGCTGCATTTTGTTGCCCCAATGTGGATTTAACTCTAACATTTAGTGAACAAGATCTTCTCACAGAAGACCCCCTCAAAAAAGGTCAAAAAAAATCAAGTTTTATTTGTTCTTCATAAATCCAAAAGACTTGGGATAGTAGACCTGAGAAGAGGGGGAGGTAAAACTAGACTTGCATCAGTCTCCAATACTCTATATAATAGTCCGAGTTAGTACCTTTGTGACCTTTGCGGAGCAGCTTAGGCAATATTCTCACTAAAATGGAGGAAAGTGCCTCCAAACTGCACATCCCTACACACTCCCGCTCTGGGTCTCAAAACCATGGAAGCTTAATATTACCACTAAATCTCAGTATCACAACTAAAATGAATCAAAGCATTTAAAAAACTATTCTAAAATATGTCAAGTTTTTACAGTTTAACAAATAGTTTGTTAACAATATGTGATTAATTCCCAACAATACTTGGATTCCCAAGTTTTCCATGACATAGAAGCACTGCTGCTGCTGTGTGAAGTCACAAATCTTGTCCTATTGGCAGGGTTTTAGCTCTTATCCTGTTCTTGTTGGAGATAGCCTCAGGCAAGTGTTGTCTGTGCACACACTCACATATTCTGCCTTCCAACCAGGACCTGTGGAAGTGCTGCCTTCTCCCCAGTATCCCTGCAACAAGAACAGGTCATGACACTACTGAACACTCCCTTGAGGCATCACTAATATTTGTTGTCAGTCACTTCCATCACATTGTTTTCTCTTTAGGCATGAATTTCTGTCTTATTACTCTGTTCTAATACCTATATATATGTACACAGAATTAATTTCCTTTAGTTAATTACTCTGACTGTTAAAATTACTAGTCTTAAAGACTCAAAAAAACACAAACAAAAAACACAGGTCACATAGTGCCTTCCTAATGAGAGGGGAAAAACAGTAACTCATTTACTTCATTTTGTTAGTGGACCCTCCACAATGACAGCAATATAGTCAACATAGAAAATTATTTAGCATCAAAAACAGCTTCCAAACTATGAGCAACTTTTATAGAGAGTACAGCATTACTGTTTTACATATTAAGTTCTCTTCAGTCCAAACAAAACCAAAACTGATGTTTAGCCAATCACAAACTATTTTTCAAAGTTCACCTGGTCTAGATAGCTGTTTTTTCCTAACCACTAAGAGTGACAAAAACCATGCTATCAGTCTGTGGCTTAGTTTGGTTTTCATCTATCTTAAGTACAGCAGTGCTGAAATCTGTATATCCCCTACAAGATATACTCAGTCAGTTGCATCATTGCCCTATGAGATGAGTGCTTTCATGTTTATAACTCTGCAATAGGAACTATTTCCCCTGCTCATATTACATCTTTTCTATGTGTTTTTTAACTTTTAACTCTTTCTTTTCATTAAAAAAATCTAACTGTAGTAAGCTCTAGTTTTCTTCCTTTTTACTTCTCCATGGCTTTATTTTGAAAAGTAACATTTTAATCTGGCAATATTAGATGTTCTAGTTACCTTTCACTATCATTTTCTTCTTCAAAGAAGTCCATTGCTAGAAAAAAATTTGTCTGAGCACTACCATTCTCTTTGTACTTGTAAGACTGACTTCCTTAGCACTGGAAAATGTTAGTAATAATACAATATATTCCATAATCCACCTCCATTATCCCAAGACTTCCAGTGATTTGACTTCCAGTGATTATCACAGATCACTATGAGTGTAGATTTTTCTCTACTTTGAGATCCAAACATTTTATTGTCTTGAATCTCCTGGATCTCCTTTCAGAAATTTATATCCCACAGGAAGTTAATCTGTCTGGATTGACTTGTTGGATGACTGGAAAATTCAAAGACTTGGCTGTGACTATTCCAGCAATCTA
>JAWWLV010000100.1:36452769-36471124 GCA_035041135.1 Platyrinchus mystaceus | reverse complement strand
AGAGTGATGAGGTCTCCCCTGAGCCTTCTCTTCTCCAGGCTAAACAAACCCAGCTCCCTCAGCCTCTCCTCATAGGATTTGTGTTCAAGTCCCTTCACCAGCCTGGTTGCTCTTCTCTGGACCTGCTCCAGCACCTCAATATCCTTCCTGGACTGAGGGGAAATCATGTCTGTAGGAGTAAGATAAATCCCTAAGTAATTTAATGATTAATCCTTCACCACTGAAACCAATGAGAAGTTTGTTACTCAAGTAAATAGAAACAAGAATATCTTTGTGTGTCTGTAGAAAACTCACACTAATTTTAAAGTAAATGCACTTACCAACACATTTGGTTGAGTTGGACAACATGATTGCACAAAAATTGGCATTGTATAGCTCATGTAGACTGGTCTGTACATATCTTTCATGTTATTTGCATTCCTTAGACCATCACAACTACAGGACATAAGGCATAATATATCAGAAGGCAATGTAATGTCTTTTATTTGAGCAAAGATAAAGTTCAGGGAAAAAAATGGGATCATGTGAGTCTTTATCTGCTGAAGTTATCTAGTAGCTGTTGGTGACTTTTAAGATTACCCACATACACTGTTGATAAACATTTGTACAATCATGGATTCTCACATAATTATCATTGATTTGAAACAAATTACTGCTCTTGGAAACAGCAGCAATTCTTGGAGTATTCTTTGATAAGCAGGAATAGGTGTTCCTCTCTGGGGTATATACATTCCAGTGCATTTTAGAAATAAATTACACTCTTTAACCCTGAGAATCTAATGCTTTTGGGAGTTGAATAAATATATTCTATTTTATTTTTTACTACATTATTTATATATTATATATTTTATATATATTTTATTTATATATTTGCACATTTTGTATCTACATATTTGCACACTATATATATATAGTTGCATATTTTTAAAGCTTCGCTTGTAAAAATTGATATATTTAAAATAGAATTCTAAATCTCTGCTTATTTTCCTTTATAGGCAGATGAGAAATTTCTCCCCAAAATACAAAGATTCCCCCAAAGATTTCACAGAAACTCACTAAGCAAAATTAATTTGGCTTACATAAAATACAAAGTAATATTACTGAGTAATTTTATTTCTATGCAGGTTTTACCTCCATTCTGTCCCTTGGTAATGACAATACAGAGTGCAACAAAACCTCAGCTGTTCAAAAAACTAAAAGTCCTTTATGGTATGAATGTAATACAATAGCAAGATAAATAAAATATGTTGTATATTCATGTACAGTATTAATACAGTGCGTATTAAAGTTGACAGTCATAATGACTCTTTGAAGACACTTACCAAAAAATACTTTTCTCCTCCCCAAAAGCACACAGAGACTATATATTTGACTAGTGTTTTGCTGCTAAATGTATATAATAATCTCTGGATTTATGTGTATGTATGAATCACCATCCGGGACAGCTCTGTCTGTCTGTTCCAAGGTAGAATTTGGTGTTTTTCACAACACATGTAACTATGGTATTGACTTTCTTAAACTTCTTATAGCATCTTAACATGAACAAGTAGGGAGAGGCCAAAAATTTTCACAGGAAAAACTATTAAACTAGGTTTGCTCTGCTAAACCCAAATAAAAAGTTTAAATATATGTCCTTCAAACTTAAAAAAAAAAAAAAAAAAAAAAAAAAAAAAAAAAAAAAAGCTAAAAAGCTTACCAATTTCCTAATTTCTTCCTGTTTGTTTACTAAATTTAATTTGGATGGAGCCAGATAACAATAAAATTCTCATAAGGTAGGATCTCAGGTGGGATCTCCACTTCATATAAGCTTGTCTCTGTTACACGTCAGAAAACTTCCTGCTTCACAGACTTACCCCGTGGGGTAAGAATTCCTATTCAATAGATACACACTGCCATCTAAAGGCCAGTGTTTGGACTTTTCTAGACCGTTTGGGTAACAGTCTATCCACTGATGCTTCTCGCTGTGTCCATACTCTTCCTTGCAAAAATAGGAAGATGACATTTTGTAAGAAAATATAAAGAACGGTCTTATAGCTGAGGCTGATGGAAAGATGATATTGAGTCAGGTGGTGCAGACCTGCCAATGGCAGCTCTGCTTCTGAATACCGGGACATGACTATCCAGCCCAGCAACACCTCTTGCTAGACACAGTAGACACATTTTTAAATGGAACTTTTCTGGTCAGTCATTTCACTGGGACATTGCTGAAGTGTAAGAGCCTCACTAAGGCTTCTACCATGGCAGCAAAAACTAAATGGAGGCCAGAACTACATTTCACAAATCAGAATAAATTAATTACATATCATTCATGAAAAATAATGAGGTATTCTTCCATGAAAACAGATTATTTTGCACTCTAAGAAGATGATTTGCTTTATAAATTGTCATTAAATGAATAAAATAATTTCTATCTGATATATTGTTCTCAGGAACTCTGGTTTTAGCTGTCCAGTTACACCTCTGTGAAAATTTTGTATCATGTCTTCAGACTCATCTTCTTCAAAAACCTAAGAAAGCCCATTAACCTCTTTCCTTTGAAGAAACAAAAGGATGTCACACTTGAGGTTATCTTCTGGGTGAACCAAATGTGTGGCTGCCTCCAAACATTTTCTGTTCATTCCCTGGGGGAATAGGTAGCTCATTATTCTGAAGACCCTTTGGGACTTATTAAATCTATATTCATTCCTCAGGGTGACAAGGAAAGAGAACATATTCTTTACTGTTATGTATTCTGAGTCAATGCAAGTCGAAGCAAAGGGCCTTTACAAAGCAACATTTTGCGAAAGCCTTTACCAGGTGACACTTCCGACTAGTATGATTTGCAAAAGAATTTAACAGCGTTAAATATAAGCTTGATCTGGATTTTGATATACGAACTTTAAATAATACCACATCCTTCAGCTGAAGCTAAATAACACCACATGATATGAATGCAAATAAGGATACTGGTACAGCTCAAAGCAAAAAGGAAAAAGAAATGAAGATTCTTTTTTCCTAATTATAAGACTGCTTATACTTTGATATGATTGGAAGCAGATTCTCTTCTTGGGGGAAAAAACCAAAAACAAAACACCGAACAATCAAAAAAAAACCCTCCCACTGTAACATTATTTTGACTGACTAGCCCAGTTAAAATAATATCTCACTGGGATCTGGAATTTTCAGTTTCATTGATGTCTGTATTGCTGTGGAAGTGTATAGAATGTTCTGATTTAAGTGGGATAGAGTTCATTTTCTTCCTTGTACCTGGTACAGAGCTGTATTTTGGATTTGATATGAGAATAATGTTGATAATACACTGATGTTTTAGTTGTTGCCACATAGTGCTTATCATAAGGGAACTTTCCAGTTTCCCATGCTCTGCAAGCCAGCAGGTGCACAAGAAGCTGGGAGGGAACACTGCCAGGACAGCTGACCTGAATAGCCAAAGAGATATTCTACATTATAGAACATCATGCCCAGTATATAAACCCAGGGGAAATGGCCAGGAGGTACTAATTGCTGCTGGGAGATGGGCTGTGCATTTGTCAGCAGGTGTTGATCAATTTAATTCTGCATCACTTTTTTCTCTTGGGTTTTATTTCTCTTTCCTTTTTTAATTTTTTTTTAAATTATCATTATTTATTTTTAGGAGGAGGAGGAGGCATAATTGTAGTAGAAGTAATAAACTTCATTACAATTATTAAAAGGCTCTTATCTCAAATCATGAGTTTTAGTTTTTTCTGACTCTCTTTCCCATATCACCAAGGCAGAGGTGGGATATGAGTAAGTGGTTGTGTGGTACTTAATTGTTGAGTGGTGTCAAACCATGCCAAAACAGAGAAGCACAGAGGACTTAAAAAACTTGTATTGTTCCACAGAACCATCACCGAACCACAGTAATCTCCAGAATAAATCTAATAAGCAAAATTCCTCTGGTGGAAATGTTGGAAAGATAGATTAGCATGCTAGCTGTGAGAACATTAGTGCTCGCAAGCACTAGTATTTTAAAGATAGATTCCTGGCATATCAATTTCACAGTCACAGCTTACAAGCCTAGAATCTGAGATTCAGAAAGGTAGATAAAGAGATGACATGAGCAACTATTTTTAGAACTGTACGCATTATCTTGATCAACGGAGCAGGTATGTAATGTGTGCATCCATCCCCAGACTGATCAAAGGACAAGGAACATGGCTGGGTGAGCAATCCTGTCCCTTTCCCAGGACCCATGGCAATGAGGATAAGCACACAATACTTCAGCACAAGCTATGAAAGCAAACTAGCTTTATATTTTTTTTGATTCTTGCAGTGCTGCTGCTATGAAGCTTGGCCTTATTTAGATTAGTTCAAAACATAAAGTTAATCTGTACTGTGGAATCAAACAGTTGCCATAGAAAAAGATTTACAAGAGGTTCGATATTATGTTGTGGGTAACAATATGGTTAGACTTGGGGGGGGTTGTCTCTTTATTCGTTGTTCTAGCAAAATACATCAATTCCATGATGTGAAGCACCAACCCTTCACTTTCAGTGTTAATAATAATAATAATAATAATAATAATAATAATAATAATAATAAGATAGACTGAAAAATACTGCATATTGCCCTATTTGTGCTGAATATATGTAGTTTCTGCTTCCTCATCCAGGTAATTTACAGAAAGGAGACTTCTGAAGTGGTTGGTTGACTGGTTTCCAGCAGTCAAGTATGGTTACTGCAATCTTTTATATCACCCTGTCCCAGTTTAACAGATGGAAATTTGAGAGTGCTGAGAGGCATTTGTAGCTCCAGTTCACCTTTCCTGCTCTTCAAGGTCACTTCACTCCAGATTTTCATTCTTACTTTGCTTGAACTATTCACCATACTTTTTCTACCTCTACATATAAGAACATAAATCAGTAGTCTACTTTTTGTGCAAGGGATATGATCTACATAATCCTAATTTCTTGAGGTGAATCTCCAGATTATTTAAATCTATGAAGTATATAGAGTCTACTCTGTCCCACTACAGCTAAGCATTTGGATTTCTATTTTGAATTGCCAACACATCTTTACAATCTGTTTACCTTTCATGCACCAACTTTTCCCTCAAGTCTCTGCTTACTATTTGTTCTGGTCAAGAACAAACACAACTACCAGAGTATGCACAGTCTGGATTATTTATTTACCTCCCTGTTCACAGGAAAGCTTATGCTGTGAAATGTCATCTCACCACTAAATTCACTGAAGCACATAAGTAACTAGCTCCTTTTAAGATCTCAAAATTCATTGTACAAATGTGAGAGTTCTAATAAATGCAGTAAAACACATTTTGTTGCAAGCAGAGGGATATAGAGTATGAAATAATGGCTATGAACTTTGGGCATTAGATATGTATGCATGTTTCACAGAGAGAGAGCGCTAATATGCAGTCACAGGGGAAGAGAAACTTGATCGAATATTAACATTCCAGTCACCAAGGAGTCATGATGACCATCTATCTTTATATCTCAACAGATTTGACTTGATGCAAAGTTATTCATTAGTCTGTTAACAGTATGTTTTGTGATTGCCCTCCATTAGCCACAATATTACAGCATTTTACAGTGTTACAGTATTACACCAAGGACATTTAAACATTTTTTATCTTGTGTGTGCATAAAATTAGGATGGAGTGAAGGCAGCTTTCCCATTTGTTTAAGAAGTATAAAACACTTTTAGGAGAAAGTTAGTATCTTTTTGTATCATTTTCCTTTCTTAATTTAAAAACACAAGTGGCAGTTTAGTTGCATCTATTACTTCAAACTTTGAGGAAACAGAACAGAGTATTCAACAAGGAAACCAAAAAAAGCCACAGTTCTGTGAAAGTTAATGACTTATTTCTCAAAAGAGAATGAAGAAAGTGAGGAAAAGTGCACGGAAGGGAAAGTATTGTTCCTTTTTCTTTAAAAAACCTTGAAATATGTTCAAAAACGTTTTATGAGGTCACACTAAAAAAAGAGTAATTGGAAGAAAAATTCTGCTTCTCTAAGCGAAGAGCACATTTGTAGCGGTAGGGTAAATGTTTTATCGATTGGGAAACTGGGAAACTCAAGTCATTACTCACCATGGGCTAAAGAATAATTGCTAATGCTCTGGCAGAAAGATTAAAAACAGTTTCTGGAAGTGTTTCTTACAATGATCAATGGTGTATCATCCCAGGCCGTTGGATCTTCAATAACATTTTTCCCTTTTGGGATACAATCAATTTTTATAATATGATTCATTTGCCAGCAGGCATGCTTTCTTCATGCAATGAAAAGGCGCTTATCTACCTTATATTGTTGAAAAATAATCTGATATATCCAGAACCCAAGCTCTGATATGAAAGATTTTTCCAAATTCATCTCTATTTTTAAGGGGGTTTGAGAAACAGATGAGGTGAATGGCTGCTAGCTTTTGTATTGTTTTCCCCTATTTGGTTTCCATCCAAGTAATTTTAAAGCTTTTAAAATAATCACCATTATAATAGCACTGATGTGCAAAGAAGAATTGAACAGATAGTAAGTTAACCATTCTCTGATCTTTGGGTGACTTAAGTTATTTATTGTGTGAACATTAATTGTAGTGGGAATTCAGGTAAGGGGTAACCATAAGGCTACTCTAGTTAATTTAAAAAAAGATTTGTATACCTGTGATTAAGTAACCAAATGCTGTCCACTACTTTGAAATTGTCTGACTTAATAAATAACTGCTTAAGTAATTAAAACTATCAGGATTGCAAAATCAAATATATGTGCATATAACACATTTTTTTCCTTACTCTTATCAGGAAATACTGTTGAAGGAGAGAGCAGCTGCCATAGCAGGCAACTGACTTGATTGATAAACCAGGCAGATATAAACCCTGATTCATTCACAGTTTCACCTAAGATCAGAAAACGCTTCACAGCAGAACCATCAGAGTATCTATGAATCAGTGACACAGGTACAGTTGAGACTGCCTTACTCCTTTTGCCCAATGCCAACTCTACCATGTTAACAACACTGAAAAGTTTCAACCATGATATTTCTTATTCCTTTTGAGTTTTACATGTCAAAAACTTTCATAATAAAACCCTATTAAGATTTTCTTATAGATATAAGAAGCTCAAATAAGCCTAAGAATGTAATTGATAGCATCCCATAACCTGAAACAGCCTAGTCTGCTGTTTGCACAATTTCTGCTAATTTTAATTAACAGAAAACTGCAAGTTAAATTGGCTAATGAGAAGAAGACTACCTAGTGCAGGAGGGGTTTTTTTTTGTTTTTTTTTTTTATGGAAGAAGAGAATGGCATTCTTTAAAAATATGAAAATACAAATCCAGACTACAAAGTAATCCACCAGGTTAGACAATTAAGGAATGCCCCAGCTATATTAACATTAGTGGAAGACCAGCAACTATCAAGCAGGACATGAGTGTTCCCTCATTTTTTCTTGTTCAAGTAGGTTTAAGCAAGTTTCAGAGGAAAGGAGGAGGTGTAACAGGCTACAGACATTTTCCTATCTTCGCATGTATTGAGTTTGGCTGAGATGAAGCTACTTTTTCCCACAGCAGCCCTCATAGTGCTATGCTGTATATTGGTAGCTAGAAAGGTGTTAATAACCCATCAAATGGTTCAGCTACTGCTGAGCAGTGTTGGCATAGCATCAGTGCAGTCTCTCCAATATCTTCCCTCATCCCCAAAGGCCATTAGACTGGGATGGGCAAAAACCTGGGATTAGATATGGCCTGGACAGATGACACAAACTGACCAAAGGGATATTCCATACCATATGACTTTGGCTCAACAATAAAAGCTAAGAGGAAGGCTGGAGATGAAGCAGGAATGTGGTGGAGTGAGCATTTGTGATTATGATGTTTGTCTTCCAGATCAACCTCCTTGTCCTCCTAAGAAGGGGAACAATAGAGCATCTTGGTGGGCACCTGGTGGCCAGCCAAGGTCAACACACCGTCATGCAGCTAATAGATTAAGATCCTTTTGATGCTTCTATGGAGTAGGAAATTACACTTATTTTCAAGGACAGTGCTTAAATAAGAGGCTGGCTGGTAAAGGCCCAAGCAAAGATAATTTCAGTGCGTAGCTTGAAAACTTACATTCTCTCTTGACTTGGGAAATTATTGAAGGGGGCATATATTAAGGTTTTCTATTGGTGATGTACATTTGATACATTAGTAGCATAAATATCTATTTATTCTTGATGCTACTACCTGATTTTACCCTCAAAAAAAACCCACCTGCTTCTATAACTTGTTTATTTTTTAGACAAAAAAGATTGTTAAATATTTTAACTCTTCCTGTCTTCACAAAGTAGCCCAACCATCACAGATTTCAGGTCCTTTGTATTCTAAATTTCTAATATGTGTCCTGTGTTAACATTTAATCAATAATTTCCAGATTCATGTCATGAGGCAAGATGATGTTCTCCAATCCCAGAGGTCTGAAAGTTTCTGTAGTATCAAAATATAATTGGTTTTACATTAAACTTGTAATACATTGTCAAGAAAGGAACAGAGAATAAGTTAAAATCATCTAAGGGAAAAAATGTGAAAATAGAACACAGAGAAGAGAAAATTAAGAAGGAAATAACAATCTCAAAGAAGAGACTGGAGTGCACTATAAAAAACTTGATAATGAAAAGAAAGAGCAATACACATGCTAAAAAGAATATACATATTCTTTTTACAGACAGTTCCAATTAGATGAAATATGGATTTTATTAATTTAAACCCACTACAATAAAATTTTTAAAAATCACATGTAATTGATTTAAAAACAGAAACACTCATAATACTCAAAGTACTATAGGATTTTCAATACTTACTCATTCTAAAATGCAGCAATCTCTAAATCAAAAACAAAACCAAGGACAAGCAAAAAATTATTTGGAGAACACATCTTCAAAACTCTTTGGAAACCTGCAAGAACCAGATGGCCAAAACTAATGCTGTCCTGTATTGTTCATCCTTTGCTCTTGTCCTTACATAGCCTGCTTGTGGACTGTAGATCTTAGTAAAAAAAACTAAGAGCTTTCTTTGCGTTACATCAATGAATGATGAAATGCTGTGTAAAGTCTTAGTTTCTTCCTCTTTACCTGCTGATCCTTAGAGCCAGTAAAGGACAGGTTGGATTATTTCCTCCCTAGAGCAAACTGGAAATAGGTTTCAACTTGTGAATCTGAAAGGCAGTTACTTCCCAGGCATGCATCTGCATCTGCAGATTTACCTTGCCCCCATCATGCTTTTTAATTACTGACAGACATCCATCATATTATATTATTATAGGTAACCACATAGGAAGGAATACAATAAACCTAAAGTTTATAAATAAAATAATTTACTGAAGAATGTATCAAAACTACCTTTAAGAAAACACATATTTGGTATAAGAAAATTTACCTAGAGAAGATATATCTATACATATATAGATGTAAATAGATATAGATACACTTTACATTTAAAAGCAGTTTTATTTTTAGAAAAGCAGTTTTTCTCAGCTGACTTTTTTTTTTATTAAGGAAAAGGGGAAGGGGAAGCAAGGAAGAGGGAATAGGAAAGACAAGATCTCAAAGGTTAATCAATGTAAAGTAATTTTAAAACCTTCTATTATATTATAACAGGAAAGTCATGGGGGAGAGGCAATATATACTTACATAGATGCCGACAATCCAATCCAAACAAATTGTCACAATAACCCACTACTCAAATCAATTTCAGTCTTAAAAAAACCCAAAAACCAACAACACAATTTTGACATTTTTCTCAGACTCAGCAATTTAAAACTTTCATAAAGTAGAAAGCATTTTCATGAGCAGACTGTCAAGTACATTAGGAAACATGGATTTGACAGTAAGACAAAGAGAGTGCCTACAACTTCTTCTCATCTCCATTAGTTCAGTGCCAGTTGCAGAAATTTAACTCCTCACAAATGAAAAAGAATTTATCATTTTCTGTGTCTCCTTATTTAAACTTTTAAGTGACTTACTGTCAGACTTTCAAAGGCAGAAGTTAAATTCAAAACAAACTCTTTAATAAACCTGATTGGTGATAACCCCAACTGAAATAAAAGTGAGTTTTGCTACTGGCTTCAGACTTTTATATCAAAACATCTATTTCTACAATTAGACTTAAGAAGATGGACCTGATTGCTGGCATAGAAAACTTATGATTCAGAAGAGCCCATAGCAGATACCTTGATCTACATAAATGGGTTCTCCATAAAATTTGTTAATACCGATATTTTCAGCATATTTATAGTGGACTGCAGCAAATGAATTCAGGTGGAGACAGACTTTTTCCAGGCAGAACTAACTCTGCTACCCCTGTTGGGTCATGGTCATCAAAAACTCCTGTAACGCGTATTATGTCGGGATCACAAATACAGATGATGAAGAAATGAGGCTACACACACACACACACCAGTCTTCAGGATTCTCCACAGAGCTCTCTCTCCATTTCCCCTTTATTAGGGTTCTTTGGTAAACAGCATCTGGTGTTGTTATTCAGTTAACTAGAATTCCCAGGACTTTTTGCAAACTCATTGTTTTGATTCATACATTCCTTCTCAGCTCTGAGGCCAAAACACTCCTTTTTGATTCTTATTAACTGAAGGCAGGTGCTGCTGGCTTAACTTGTTCCCACAGTGGACAGTATGATGAATGCAACATTAAGCTGGAACTAGCTTGCCCTCTTGTAAAACAGTTTAGTTAATGCAGTTCTAAAGATCCTAGGCACATCTGACTTTTTTTGATACTACAGGGGATTTTATCAAACCACTCACCATTTTTCACAGTTTCTCCATCAATAATAGGTTTCTATGTTTCACTAACAAATTAACTGTTCCTCTTTCATGATAACCCAGTTGTTCCACTTCATAGTAAAGAAGTTTGATTAGGTTTAGCCAACAACGTAGTACCTTTCTGCATTACCTGATTATTTTAAGTCCTTAAAAAAGTTCTGATTGCTATTATTTGTTCCTTTAGTATCAGCATTACAGTTTCCATTTGATGCTACTCTTATGCATTCATCTTTAAACATATCCTTAACTGCTTTCATTTAATGCAAAAGACTACATTACCTGCCACTTGTAGTTAACAGATCTTCTCTAAATTTTGTAGATTGACTACTATTCATGTACTGAATAAAAAAAAACCCTAACAAGCATTCACATGTGTATCCATCCTACCAATTTTCATTAACTGCATGAGCAATCTTTCTCCTACTGTCTATTGTGAATGACTTATGTGATGGATTTAACTCATTACTTGCCCTGACTTTCTAACCACATATAATATTAATCTAGATTGCATATGAGAAATTAAAAACTTCTAAGTATCTCTGTACAAACAAACTCTTTGCTCCAGAAACCTGAAATATTCTATTGACTTCTGGTCTTAATGATGGCAGAAAGAGTTTGGTTACAGATGTCATAAACAAGACAATTGTGAAGTTCCCAATTCAGTGGCAGGCCATTCATAGTCCCTTCCACATTCTACCAAAGGATTGTTTTGGCTTTGTTCTCTCTAACTCAAGAGGATATATGCATATGTATGGTGTTTGTGTCCCATGAAAGTACAAAGTTCAGAAATATATGATTAAAACCTGCTGGGAAGAAGAGAGCTTATCTAAAATATTTTTATTAGAAGAGAAAGACTACTCTTTTATAAGACTTTGTTAGAATTTGTCTTCTTCACTGTTGGTAAACTACTTCTAAAGAAGTCTAGTCATTGTAGGCTGTATTTGATGTTATTTTATTAGTCACCTTATTGCTGACCAAAAGGGTGCAATTTTAAATGCTTTATGAAGTCAGCACCAGTCTTCTACTTCTGGTCTTCTTTCCTTGTTTTATAATAGCAAAACAGAAAGAAGCTTTATAAATGGACTTCTAGAGAGTAGAAGCATCACTGAAAAGAAAAACATGAGCCCAATGAAAAAAATAACCACTTTTACTGTCCTTGAAAAATTATGAATGTTTACTCCTACGAAGTACTTATGATGTTGGAACAACTAAGATCTAAAATGATTTTCTATGAGAAAAAAAAAGGAAGGACATTTTATGATACAATTACTCTCTGTATAAGCTGTCAAGAAACACAGTCAGCAGAACCCATGATCTCTGGAATCTGTTAAACATTAATGTGTATTTCGTATGTGCCAGCAATTATAATCTATTGTAATATATGAATCCATGTCCCAGTTCAATAACTATTCATGATAGCATAAGTCCACCTCGAAGCAACATAAAGATTACTTATGGCATTTACTACCAAGAAAAAAATTCTGCTGATTAATGTAATGCTATTAATTTTTCTGCTTTATGTTATTTAGAACTGTATTGTTTGTTTTGTTGACAGTGGCAGTTTGATTTAGAGTATCTGGTTTAATCTCTTTTCTTTCAATGGTATCTTAAGATTTAACAGGCCTATATTTTTGTCTAAATCTTGTTATATGTATACCCTTTTTTTCCTTAACATGCTTCAGTGGTACAGCTCAGCTCTCCTGCCAGGCACCTGCTCCTGCACAGTCTCTATCTGGCCTGCAACTTCCTTCAGGACACATCCACCGGCTGTGGCTGCCAGTGCTTCACAAGCTACAGTATGGAACAAACTGCCTTCCCATAGTGTTCACCTCAGACTGCTGGGAGAACCTCTGCCCTGGTGCCTGGGTCACCTGCTTCTTCTCAGATGCTAGTGTCTCCCATTCTGCTTGTCTCACATTTTGTCTCACACTTCTTTGTCAGTCTTTTGCCCTTTCTTAAGGTTTCCCAAAAGCAGCACCACCTCGGCTGGGCAGGCTCAGCTGTGCTCTGCAGTGGGTCAGTTGAAGAGGGCTCTATGTCCATGCCAGTCCTGGCTGTCAACACCTTGCCACATAAACACCATATTTCCATCCCTGACCACTGAGAAGCATAACTTTAAGAACTGCTGTTAAAATAACATCCCCTCAACACTGGCAAAAAGTAGACAATTTACTCACACTGGGAAACTCCACCCCTCATCCCTTCACCACTTTACAACAACAAATACATAATCATTCCACTTTCCCGCAATATCCGGTTTAAATCTTGCCCTTTACCACTCTCAGTTGCTGACTTTTTCTTGAATTCCTTGAGCCTCACACCCACTGCCAAAAAGAACTAGGGTGAGTCATCCCCAGCTGCGAGCCAAATGCTCTCCCTGTCTTTCACACATTCCCCTCTCTTTGGGATGTGGAGATAAATAGAAGGAAGGTGGAAAGACTCATGGATTAAGAGGCAGACAGTTAAATAAAAAAAGTAAGAGCAGTTCATGCCAGCAAAACAAAAGGAGGGATTACTTCCCATGGGCAAGCAGATCACAGAATGACAAAATCACAAAATATGCTGAGTTGGAAGGGACCCACAAGGATCACTGAGTTCAACTCTAAGCCCTGCACAGGACCATCCTCAGGAGTCACACCATGTGCCTGAGAGTATCATCTAAATGCTTCTTGAACTCTGGCAGGCTTGATGCCGTGATCACTTCCCTGGGAAGCCTGTTCCAGTGCCCCCTCTGAGTGAAGAACCTTTTCTTAATATCCAACCTAAACTTCCCTGACACAACTTCAGGCCATTCGCTTGGGTCCTGTCAGCGGTCAACACAGAGAAGACATCAGTGCCTGCCTCTCCTCTTCCCCTCACAAGGAAGTTGTGACTGCAATGAGTTCTCCACTCAATCTCCTCTAGGATGAACAGACCAAGTGACCTCAGCTGCTCTTCATACAGCTTCCCCTCAAGGCCCTTCACCGTCTCTGCTGCCCTCCTTTGGACACCCTCTAAGAGCTTAATATCTTTCTTACATTGCAGTGCCCAAAACTTAATATTCAAGGTGAGGCCACCCAGTGCAGAGCAGAGCAGGACAATCCCCTCCCTCGACGGGCTGATGATGCTTTGCCTGATGCCCCCCAGGACACGGTTGGCCCTCCTTGATGCCAAGGCACTGCTGACTCATATTCAACTTTCCATTGATCAGGACCCACAGGTCCCTTTCCAGGGCACTGTTTTCCAGCATCTCATTCCCCAGACTGCCCATACATCCAGGGTTGCGCCATTCCAGGTGCAGAATCCAACATTTTCCCTTGTTGAACTTCATCTGGTTGGTGATTGCCCAGTCCTCTCATTTGTCGAGGTCTCTCTGCAGGGCCTCCCTGCCTTTGAGGGAGCCAACAGCTCCTCCCAGTTTTGTGTCATCTGCAACCTTGCTTAGTATCCCTTCCAGTCCTGCAT
This sequence comes from Platyrinchus mystaceus, assembly GCA_035041135.1. Lineage (NCBI taxonomy): Eukaryota > Metazoa > Chordata > Aves > Passeriformes > Tyrannidae > Platyrinchus > Platyrinchus mystaceus. Next base: position 36,456,900 of record JAWWLV010000100.1, on the reverse strand, counting down.
TTATGAAGATGTTGAAGAGCACAGGGCCCAAGATGGAGTCCTGTGGAACCCCACTAGTTGCAGGTCACCAGCCTGATGTTACCCCATTCCCTATTACCCTCTGCGTTCACCCACCACATGATGTGTTTATCCAGCTATCCAGCCACTCACTTGTAAGACAGTTACTTGGGAAGACAAATGTGAAAACTACAAATGTCTCTCCTTCCTCATCCCTTCCTTGAACTTTTATTGCCAGGCATGGATTCATATAATCTTAGAATCATTTAGGTTGGAAAAGACCTTTAAGATTATTGAGTCCAACTTTAAACCTAATGCAGCCAAATCCACCACTAAGCCATGTCCATAAGTGGCACATCTACATGTATTTTAAATACCTCCAGGGCTGGTGACTCAACCACTTTCCCAGGAATCTTGCTCCAGGTGTCATGGGTTATCCTCTTGGTCAGTTGGGGCCAGTTGTCCCAGCGCTGTCCCCTCCTGAAGTCTTGCCTACACACAACCTCCTGACATCGGGGGAGGAAGGGGCATTGAGAGAGAAAGCCTTGTTGTTGCACAGGCACTGTGATTTAAATGTGAATGTGTACACTGAGGAACCACTGCTATCTATAGTTCCATTGAAATTCAAGACTAAATTGAAATTACATTTTAAATTCACATTACAATCAAGTCATTTATTTTAATCCAAAATTTTCCGACATTCACAGATTAAAACCATAGAAAAGGGAGCTGCTAAGTTGAGTGAGAAATTGGATGTAGAAAGTGCACATTCTGCTATCAGAATTCAATACCTCAGAACAAAATATCGGTGGAACATAGCTTAGATTTTATTTGCATAAATTACAGCAAACATCCAATTATAATAAGATGTTATGACATATATTCATCCCTCTTTGAACTAAGATTAAAGACTCCACACAGGAAGCAAAATATTTGCCTAGCCAAATATAAAGTTCTTCCTTACTATGTATGAAAGTTCTTTCTGAATTTGCTGAAGCATTCGCAGTTCCTATTCAGATTGCTCTCAGTTTCTTGGCAAGCCCACTGAAAGGAAAGGAGAATTTAGAATCAGCTAAGTAAATTTTGGTATATTTTTTGAATTCTTTCAAGGAACATAAAAGTAATTTCTTTGTAGTGTCTCCTGTTTCTAAGGGTGTAAGTTACATAGTGCAAAATGAAAAGATAATAATTCTCCACTAATCATTCTGACTAAAACTATAAAATCTTAATTGCCTTTCATTTTCATATTTCTCATTTTTCTCTAGAAAACCTATGTTCTGTTCTGGTTTTGATGCAGTGGTTTTGAAGACTGACCTACTTTCAGTTTTCATTACTGCTGACACATATTTTATTTTCTTTGGTTAAGAGCAAACAGTAATGAAACAGGTAATCAGCATGGATGGAGGTCACTAAAAGTGTCCCGGTTTTGTTAGCATTCTGTGGAAAATTTTTAAGTATTTCAAAAAACAGGTATTATAATTGAAAGGACATGTATGGGATCTTAAGCACATAAGACTAATATGAATTTAATCATGGTAAATAACTACTAATAATTGGATTTTTCAAATTTTGGCATTGCTTGTGGATGGAAGCATGTTAGATGCACTAAAAAGTTTGGGAAGTTGATTTTTGGGGTTTTTTTGGAGGAGGAAAGTAAAAATAAAATAAAATTAAATTAATAAGCTTGACTTTTTTTTCTGATAATGGTTCTTGATCTACTACAAAAGCTGAAAAAACTCCTTGACTACTTGATAGCTATAAAGCAGATGGACGATGTGTGCTTGTTTCTTTTTTAGAGCACGACTGTCACTGTCATTTCCACACTACTCAGATGTATCCACACATCCACTTGATAACCACTCATAACATAAAAATTTTAAACTCTGACTTGGAATGGACATGGTATAGTCATGGACATCTCAGAAGGGGATGGCTGACTGAAAAGTAACTCACTAAGAAAAGAAACATTTGTTGCTTGCATACTGAAGAATTTTTCCTGGAATAAGAGAGATTAAACTCTCAAATTAAAAATGGTAGGTTTTCAGTGCAGATGAGCAAGTTCCTGTCTTTTTTAGAAGTTCAAGTCTTTAATATTTTTCCTCTGATTTCTAGCAATGCAAGAATGGTATTTCTTATGAAGTTAATGGTTTTAAACACCCTTGAAGGCTGCCCCAAGTCAAATCTAGAGTCAGTTCTTAGCCAGTAGAGTCCAGATATAAAATAATTTAGTTACAGAATCATAGAATTATAGGATAGTTTTGGTTGGAAGGGACCTAAATTACTGCCTGTTCTACCACTACATGCACCTCTCCAGCACTCTTGTAAGTCCCCTGTAGGTACTGGAAGGCTGCTATAAGATCTCCATGGAGCCTTCTCAATACTGAACAACCCCAACTCTCTGAGCTTGTCTCTTGAGGAGAAGTGCTCCAGCCCCTTGATCGTCAAACACAATCAAATCATGTGTTCCAGCAAATGCATTAGAGAACAGAAAGTCTGTTGTGAGTAAATTCAGAATGAAGAGATCACAATAAAAAGTATCTATTTCATTAAGGTTTTGGGGCTTAGAGAGATAAATACAAGATATCAGAAGTAAACAAAAAATAACCTGGATAAAAGACAGAAGCTTTTTAAAAAGAAAATGAAAGCTTTATAGAAGTCAAGGTCTTCTGGAAACAACATAACACAAGAAATAGAAATGTTATTTTCATCTGTTTCTACAAACAATAAATACACTTTTAAGGAAAATCTACCAGACATCTGTCTGGTAGAGCAGTTCAGATGTTGACCTATTAGTCAGGCAGACTCTGTGAATTGTGAAACTCTATCACAAAAACTTTAGGAATATGTACCTTGCGTAAGACAGTGACAGGGCAACATCTTAGCTATATGTTTCTTTAAAGACCAAACAAACAGAAGCATGGATAGTCAAAGAAAAGAAATGACAAAACTTTACAGAGAGCTATAAATTTAAAACTCAGTCCTCTGTTTTGAGAAAATTAACTAAGATTGATCAAACTGTAAATTGATTGTAAAGAATCAAATAGTAAATTCCCTGGAAGAAAAAAAATCAGAAATGTGAAGGAACTCTTAAAAATAATGCCATTCAAGGAACACAGGCTCCTCAGATCAAAACGAGTCAATTGAGAGACAGATAGTTGTAGGACATGGTCAACATTATTGAAAATTTTTCCTACCTAACAATTCCCAAAACATAAAGTGTGTGGTGCTCATGAGTCCAAAGACTTGCTTGACCACTCCAATGAAAAGCAGCAAGCAGCATTAAACCAAGACAATAAATAAAGAGGGTGCAAAGGAGAATAAAGGTATGGATGTACTACTCTACAGTAAGATTTAAATGCCTTGACGTACATGCAAGTGGTTAACAGTAAGAACAGAAAAAAGTTCTCCATGAACCTCTCCATGAGACCTTCCATAGTTCTCAGAATTTCGACTGTGGTCGAAAGCTGCTGTCTCCTTCTGATACATATAAAAGCTGAGTTAGTCTACAAAGAAGAAATGTTGTTTATCCTGAAACTTATCCATGTAAAAAAATGATTACCTTCATAAAAGTTCTTAGGGAAAGGCAGTGTTGCTTGACTCCTATATGTAAGACCTTTAATGACATTCTCGAAAGAAACACAGTGATCATATTCCAGATCCTGAGAACAACCCTATTTTTTTTTCCAGTTATCAGAATCTAACTGAAAGTTAGCAATGTACTTATCAGCTTGATTAAAAATACCCTACCTTGAGGAAATCAAGGCTGAAATTGCCAGAGCAGTTAAAAATTAAGATCTGGAGGACCAGGATCTCTTCAGTGATCACTTCTCAGTTCTGAATAGTCTTCAGGAAGCATCAGAATGGTAGCAGAAAGTGTTATTGAAAGTATATTCACAAAGGATTTTTAATTTAAGGATTAAGAAGCAAAAACATAAGCAAAGTGCATTGTGAACTGTACTGAAACAGTTCGAATTGAAAAATTTTTCAAGATTTTGTGCATGTGAGAAAAATGCTGATAAAATCAAAATAAACAATTATGAGAAAATTGAAAAGTGATCTGCTGCCAAAAAAAAAAAAAAAAAAAAAAAAGCATGTATGTTAAATTAACAAAAAAAAAAAAATTTATTATTAAAT
>JAWWLV010000100.1:36420352-36440441 GCA_035041135.1 Platyrinchus mystaceus | reverse complement strand
TAATATCCAACCTAAACCTCCCCTGGCAGAGCTTAAGACCATGCCCTCTTGTCTTACTGATAGTTGCCTGGGAGAAGGGACCCCCCCCCCCCTCCATCTACAACCTCCTTGCAGGTAGTTGTAGAGAGTGATGAGGTCTCTCCTGAGTCTCCTCCAGACTAAACAACCCCAGCTCCCTCAGCCTCTCCTCATAGCACTTGTGCTCAAATAGCAGATGCTGCTGTTTGGCCTGTTTCTATAGACAGGTATATTCATTTCCGGTCCTTCATTGTACTCTGCTTTTTAATTATTTTTCCGTATCTGTACAGCATAGGCTCCTATTGCCTATGGAAAACATACGCCTTAATGCTTCTGTCTTAGTCCCTACGTAAACTCTCAGTTAGCTGTTAGATGCCTGAGCTTCTCCACTGTTTATGTTACTGTATAGGTTATCACTCTAGACCTATTCGTTTCAACCATGAGACACAAAAGATCCTCTTCTGCAGAGTGCAAACTGAAAGGGAGAGAGGAGGCTGGTCCTCCATAATGTTAACTTCACAATAAATTTAAAAACATGAAGATTGTTCTTTTGTGACCATTTAAACTCTACCTGTCTGGTAGAGTAAGCAGATGTAACTATTGCAAAGTCTCACCAGCATCTGATTCACTCTGAGCTCTCTTTGCAATAGATCCCCCACAAAGTTGTTGAGACCCTAATTGCTCAAGTCAAGTACCTGGAAAGCTGAATGGCGGAACAGCTAGATAACTAAACTCCTTTAAGATCTAAGCCTTCATCTTTGATCTGTATTCCAACATACTATAACACAAGTCTTACTCTGAGAGCAGTAGAAATAGCACGCACCCACTCTTAAAAGGCCTTTCTTTTTCACACCTCTCTTGTGCCTTCACTAGCAGTTGGGCAGCCATATGACCACACCAGAGAGATGATCTACCTGACAACAAAGACTTTTTCCCTAAAAGTAATTTTCATCTGGAGCTGTTCCCTGACCTAATTCACTGTGTGACTGCACTCAAGCCATAAATGTGCATCTGCAGATGCTGAGCAGAATGGAATCATCTCTTTTGTTTACAGCAATGAGTTACACAATATTAAATTGTTAACTAAAGACAGAACTGCATAGTTATGGCAGATATTTTAATGTATCAGAATCCATGTCTTCTAGAAACTGACATATATTCTCCAGTTCCTCAAATTAGAGAAATTAGATTAATTAGATTAATAAATAAAGAAATAAAGACATATGATTTATTTTTCTCTTTTGACTTATTTTCCTGTTATGTAAATATGTTGCATGAAATAGACTCCCTGAAAATGTGTTTTATTAGTGCACCTTTTATCCCATTTGTTCTACAATTCAGTGATTTCATAGTTTATATTTCAGGTATCCTTTTGCAATAATAAATTTGAATAGGCTTTTATTGTAAGAAAGAGACACATATCTGGAAAAAAGGCTTGAAGATGAAGTACCTTCCTCTGTTCTGTAGAGAATCCTAAAGTTAACGCAAGTATATACAGTGTCTTGCAGAACAGGTGTTTTTTTGTTTCATTAGGTCAGCAATTTTTATCCATATGGTTTATACGTATTAAACCAAATTTGTATTCTGTTAAGATCAGTCAGGTGTAGATGGATGCAGTGAGGTGAATTCAGGCACAATAAGGTAAAATACACCATATAATACAATTTACAAGATATGGCTAACTAAACTTGTGCCTTAGTTTCATCTTAATTCCACTGTGTAAATCAAAGTTAAATTCATAAATAGCATGAAGACAGTTAAAGAAATCAAATGGTGTTATCATGATTCATTTACTTACTGTCAGTGTTGGCTGGAATCACTTTACAGATGTATCAGCTAACACAGCCCTTCAAAGAGGAGAATTTTCAGTCACTCAGGTTTGCTGAAACCCTGTTATGCATAACTATCTCTACAAAAAGATCAAAAACTTGTCAACACTTCATAAAGTTTGTAAAATATTTGAATTTCTGGAGATTAAACAATCAATAATGTAAAATACTTAAAAAATGTCATATGAGTAACTCCCTAGCAATAAGTTATTGTAATTATAAATTATTTGGGCTTATTGAATTAATTTCTTAAATTTCCTGAGCACTTTTCATTGATCTACATGCAGAGTACCCAGAAGGCATTTAAGAATAATTGCAGTAAGCATGGCTTTGAACCTGTGCCAGACAACCCAATCTCTTTGTTGAAAGGATGTAAAACTTGGTAGTTAGTTTGCCACTAGATCAGTTTGAGATGGACATTGTTGTAATATGAGTTTGAAGAGAAATCTGAGGATCTTTGAGTCCAATCCTTAGCCCTGCACAGAAGCATCCGCAAGAGCCACACCACCTGAGAGTATTGCCCAAACACTTCCCGAATTCTGGCAGGCTTGGTGCCTTGATTACTTCCCTGGGGAGTCTGTTTCAATGTCTAACCACCCTCTGGGTGAAGAACCTTTTTTTAGTATCCAACCTAAACCTTCCCTGACACAATTTCTGGCCATTCCCTCAGGTCCTGACATGGGTCAGCACAGAGAAGAGATCAGTGCCTGCCCCTCCTCTTCCCTTCACAAGGAAGTTGTAGACTGCAATGAGGTTTCCCTCAGTCTGCTCTTCTTCAGGCTGAACACACCAAGTGACCTCAGCTGCTCCTCATATGCTCCTCCTCAAGTCCCTTCACCATGTTTGTTGCCCTCCTTTGGATGCTTGATGGCTGGTAGCAGGGCAGTAGGCTGGATTGGGAGTTTTGAGGGGGTTTTGGAGTGTTTTTTTGGTAGTTTGGCAGTTTATTGCATTTTTGAAGGGTTTTTTGGTGGTTTGGCAATTTTTTTATTTTTTTTTTTCTTAAGAAAAATACTTTAATGGCTCAAATGCACTTAAATTTATTTTCTGGTTTACTTGGATTTTTTTTATAGGTTGACCTTTTGCTAAACAAATAACTTGTTCAAACGAACGCGTTGTTTTTTCTTAGCATTTTGGCATTAAGATTTTTCCTTTTTTGTGGTACTACGTAAACGTAAGTTTCAAAACAAAAGTTTTTTAAAAGATATGAAACTCTGTAGCAATCGTGAAACAAAGCCTTAATCAGGAAATTAAGTATTTTGACATTTTGAGGTAAATAGTTTAAGTGTTTTGAATTTCCTAGTTGCTTCAGTCTCCTGAAACTGACAAAAGGTAAAGGAAGTTGAAATATGTCTAAAAAATGATGGTAAAGGATATAAAATTACTGACAAGAAGAAGTTTACCAAACACACTTTGCATAAACATTAAAGATGCATCTTTACTCTCAATAGTAAAGCTAGAGAGGATTTTCCACAGGACCAATTGAGATTAAATAAGACACTGTCAAATAAGCTGAAATGGAAAGATTTCAGGCAGCAACCTCACATAAATTTTTCTTCTTTTTTTTTTTTTTAACTTTTATCTATGCATTTGGACTTGTGTAGAAAATCTTTTGGAAACCTGATGTCTTCTATATTTCCATCCAGTGATAGTATAATTGGAATTCTTTTAGGCAAAATGACACTGCCACTCTATCTTTGAGGTCAGCACTGATGACAAAGGACCCATTTTTGTGAACAGAGTACCATGTTTCTTGAAAATGCCAGACTAAAGCCAGGGAGGAACCTTATGCTACTCCATGATGGAATTTCAGATTCTTGAAATAAGTAAAAAGGAAGCATATGAAGAGAATTGAGGCTTTTAGCTCCTACAAAAATTGATTTTCAGACAGCTGTGCTTCCTAGTCTTCATCACTATTTTCAGCTTAAAGCACTTAAATAGAGCATTTTTCACCTCTGCGCACTTATTACTGAACTTTTACCATTTTGTTCAAAATGTTTTCTTCAGATGTTCACAATACAGTAAAAAGATTGGTCCCACCATCAGTCAAATGCTGTTCTTAAACTTCTTTTCCTAGAGGATTTGTCAGGGGAGGAGACTGTATACTTGCTTTGAAGAGAATCAAGATTGAAGCTAATGATTCATTTCTACAGCTGGGTTATAAATCAGTGGAAATCTAAAATGGAAGTGAAGATGTTAAGTGACACAAAGTATACATCCAACACTACTAAACAGTTGGTATTTACATTGGCAAATATTCATACTTCATTCTAAGTTATATTTGTCCTATTTATCCTTTTTCAATAATGCATCAAATATCCTATAGCATAATCCTTCTCTCAGCACTTACCAATGAACTATGAAATAGTATTAAACAGAATTAATTAGAAGTTTTAATGAATCATGTCTGTCCTCATTTATTATACAATGTAATTTTCAAGGAGTGATTAATTATGAGCTACAGATGAGTGAATGGTTAATGTAGTTTGTTAACCTTACTAAGAAGCTACAGTACACGATGCAAGTTAGTTCCCCTCTATTATTAGCACACAAGTGCATGCCATTACTTCAAGTGAACAAGATTTTCATTACTTTACTATTAAGATGCAGAATCGGCTAGTTGTTGACCTTTCCCCCATATTATTTTTTACAGTGTCTGATAGACCAATACCTTTTCCTTCTCCTTTCTTTGCATTCAACCCTAATTTTCAAAGCAGATGAAAGACATATGACAAAAATCCTCCCTCCCATCAAAGTGAATTTGTATGCCTAATTTCCAGTACACATTTATTTCATGTAATATTTTGCCTAACAAATACTATCCAAAATTGCTGAATTATGCTATGTTCTCAGCATGCAGTATTACCATAACTATAATTTCAGCATATGCTTTTCCTCACAACTGGAGTTGATAACATACCAGTGTTTTAGGTGTAGCTGAACAGTTTTTTAACAGCATCATGGTTTTGTCTTTTTCCAGCTCTTCCCTGCAGTGACTATGCTGGAGTTGCACAAGAAAGTGGGTGAGGACACTGCTGGGACAGTTGAACTCAGCAGTCCAGAGGCATATCCCATGCCTTACAACATTGTGCTCAGCAATAAAAACTCAGGAAAGGAGGGAGAAGAATTAAATATCCCCTTTGGGTTACAGCACTTGTCTTCCCAAGTGCCTGCCCATGAGAAGTAGTGAATGAATGCCTTATTTTGCTTTGCTTTCTTGCACAGCTTTGCTTCACTTCCTAAACTGTGTTTATTTTGAACCACAAGTGGGTTTTGGGGTTTTTTTTGCTCTTCCTATTCTCACCCCTGTCTCATTGAGAGGACTGACAGAAAGACTGGGTGGAGGTTTACCTACCAGCTGGGATCATCTCACTACAGTTCCCACTTGGACTTCTTTAAAAAGAAATCATACAACACAGGTAACAGTTCTGCAGATATATGTAGAGGTGATTTTCTTTTCTTTATATTAGCTTAGAGTTCTCAAGCTCTCAAGTTCTCAATAACAATTTAACTTAATGAGACTACATGTTCATCATACAACAGAAATCAAGGTCTGCTTCATTTATCCACTTTATTTTTTAATTATTCATGAAAGTTTTACCTCTTTTTTTTTTTGAGACTTAAAGAGGTACATACTTCCTTCTATTTACCAAATGGTATTAGCAATAAGTTCATGAATTTGCCAAACATCAAAATACAGGAGTTAAGGGTTACCTTTTTAACTCTGCAAGTAGTCATAGATATAGATCTGGCCCTCAGTAGGCAGATTTCCTTAGTAGGCTTAGATACAGAAATGACTGCTTAAAATGTGGCTTGAAAGGACCCTTTCTATACAAACCTTTTGTCCATGGCAGGATCAATTTCTCACATCCACTGTTTGGCTATAGCAATATACTTATATTTTGCCAGCTCTCAGAAGTACACTCCTTACCTCAGAGCTTGAGGTCACATGACAGGACTGTCCTGAGCTGTACAGTTCAAGGCAGCCAAAAGTACACCAGATTCCTAGGGCACGAAGTAGTCTCTGAAGTACTGCATGTCTGGAGCTGGCCCCACACTGGGTTTCAGCATAAAATGAATCCCAGGACTACTCTTAACCAATAAACTGTAGAAGACAACAGAAGTTCATCTAGTTTTGCAAATCAGAGGAAGAAATAAAATATATTCTCTATTCTTCAATGTACAAGGACCATAATGTTTCTGAAGGTGCAGAGATATTTTCTATCTGAACACACAAAACAAAAAGTAAGCCTTAATATTTAGTTTGAACAAATCAGTGGATAGGTAAAAGTTTAAGTTCTTGCTTCAGTGATAATATGAAGTGGATCTTATATGCATTCATAGTCAACTGCAAATTTATTATGGCTCTTGTAAGATATTCAACAGCTTAAACTTCATAAAAGCAGGCATACTCCTTATTAAAATGTTTCTGTTGATGTAGAGATGTGTTCAACTGCATTTTCTTTTCCTTAACCATGCTAAAAACACAGCAGGAGAGTTGTGATTCAAAGCTTAAATTCCTAATCTCAGAACAACAGGCAAAAAAAAAAAAGTCATTTTGCCCTTTAACAAAATAAATACTTTGGGGGTTTATAACAGCTTATGTATTCAAAAAATGTTGAGGCAGACAGTGTTGAGGCAAAGTGTTGATATATTTATACGTAGGCTGAATGATTTCAACAGGAGCTTTAATAGATGAGAGTCATCAAAAACTGATTAGGTTATTTGCATTGAAGTAAAAACTTTTATTAATAAATAATTTCTTTGTGTGTGTGGTATGCATGTATTATTCTTAAAATCAAAGAGGTTCTATCATGAAATTTATCCCAAGGGAACCTAGTCAGTGACAGTTTCTTTCATTGATTCATAATTCATATTCATACTAAGAGGTATCTGATCAAATGAGTTTTACATATTTCATTGTGCCTTTGCTAAAACAGTCAGTTTCAGCAGCCACCAAAACAAAACAAAAAGTATTTCATTTCCTCTTAGCACTAGAAAGTTTAAAAAACATGAGTTCTTGAGAAATTAGGTTCCCAAAAATGCTCATTTTTATCACAGAAAATCAATTTGAACTGAATTTGGCAGCTGTTTGTCTCCATTTGTTGTCTGGTCATATTAATGTTTAGTGTCCCCCTGTGGTAATACATAATATATCTCAGGTGTTAATTTAGCAGAAGTCATTGTAAACACAGTTCTCAACTTTAGGAGAGTCCATCTGAAAATATATTTAAATAAATAAACAGCACAGAATAACCTTGCAGCATAAATGGGACACATCAATCACAAAACTCAAGTCAGATGGAAGAATTTCAATAAAGCAAAAGAAATATCTGTGGCATGAAGCTCAATTTGTGAAGAGCTCAAACGGCAGGACTCCTGTTATAGAAAGGCTGCTGCTGAGACACATCAAAAGATCATCTTTATTGAAGAACAACTGCATGACCTAGTTTCTGGTCAGCAACTAGCTTTTGTAGAAACTTCAGAAGCTGATAAAAAGTTCTGTAAAGTTAGCATGTGTACTTTTATCTTTACTCTAGTAGGAAGGAGAGATTTAAAAAGATTTTTCTGCCATCTTATTTTACATTTTAATTCTATAAGTTATGTAAACTTGGGAGCAAAAGAATACACTGGTACAGGGTAGATGTACATAAATATTTACTGCATTAGGCAGAAGAAATTAAAATTTATATGAATGAAAATATTTTTCCCTTTGGAGTAACCAGAAACAGTAGAACAGAAAACTATAAGGAAGACATTACTTGAGTCAGCTGTTAATATTTACAAACTAGGCTTAAATGATACAAAAATGTTACACAAGATTCTTTAAAGGGCATCGAGGGTATGTGTTGGCTGTACCCAAGCTATATGAAAAGAAAACAAAGGTATGGGATTTTTTTTTTACCTGTCTGTGTTTTGTTGGTGGTGGCGGTTGTTCTGTCTGGGGTTTTTTTATGTTGCTCATGCAGATCCACCTACTCATTCTAAGATCCAATCCCTGACACCCAGGCAGTTAAATCAGCCTACCTTCAGGCTACACTGTTTACTTAACTCCCAGTTCTCTCTTGCTTTTCTACACATGCAGTTTACCCTCACATGCAAGCCCAGCTTTCTAAGGTACATCTCCTAGACTGACAGATGTACACTGTAGGGGATGGGCTCCAGAAACAGACAGCTGACCAGAGCAATAACTCTGGATCAAACTTGGGAGAAGTATCTGTAGGTGATGATTTTGGCAGCTGCTTGTCCCTCAACAAAATAGAGTAAATGTGGAGGTGATAGGAGAGTGAGAAGGAACCACAGAATATTCTGAGTTGGAAGGGACCGACAAGGATCATTGAGTACGCCTTCTAGGTGTGTGGCCTGTATGGGGATTGAACCCACAACCTTGGTGTCAGTAGCACCTGCTCTGACCAACCCAGCTAATCTCAGGGGGAAAACTGCTGCTTTGCACTTCTTAGTTTTTTCCTGTGACAGGTTATATACAGTAGTGAAATTTTTCAGGTCAAGAGTGTATGCTTCAAATTATATACTTAGAAGCTCTAAAATGTACTCTATACATACTAGTGTGCATGGTAAATCTTCATAACACTTCACAAATTATAGGATGTAGTATAGACATTATATATATAATATAGACTATTAGTGCTAGTTCAGAAAGCTCATTTGTTTTCTTTAATTCCTCATCTATTATCCAAGGCAGTCCATATGAGATATTTGTAAATGGCTTGTGTGGTTGCAGTAATGGCAGTGATTCAGTCCTCCAAAGCAGAAAAGCTGGCGTTTCTCAAGGCATTACAAAAGTCATCCTAGCAGCCCCAGTTGCCTAGAACAGCTGGTTTCTGAATCCACAGTCTCCCCAATACCACTGAGTAACTTTATATCTAGTGCGTGTCAAATAGACAAGTGGAAACACAGTAAAACTAGAAAGCAAAAATGAAAGTTAACAAAACCAGACGTTCTTAAGAAAAATATTAGATTTTGTTTAAATAATAAAAAAAACCCCCAACCCAAATCTGTTTAATTCACTTTCTTTGTCAAATGCACCAGTTTTGCATTCACTGTGAAGCATGTGGGACGTGATCTCTTCTTGACTTCACTGTTCAGGTATTTTCTTCCTGATCCATCCTCAACATTTGGATAGGTAGAAACGTAACTTTGTACCTGGCAGTCATGAAAAGAGTATTTTCAAAAAAACTAAACTGAATGAGTATCAGAAGATCACACCACATCATCTTTCTTTATCTCCCCTGTCCATCATATCCACTCTGTGTCACTGAATATGCTTCAGGACAAGACTGAAGGGAAATATGATCTTGATAGACACCATAAGATGGTTCAATGAGTTCAGACATACTCTTTATAAAAAAAAAAAAAAAAGATGCAGGAAAACTACGAGTGATCACAAAAATGGCCAATACATACCATCATCAAGAATGAGACTGCTGGTCTATGACAAGCAGACAGGATCCACAGTTTTTTTATCTTTCTTGTACCTGCAAGGTACAATGTTAGAAGCTGTGGTGAAAGACAGTCACCACCACCACCACCAGTGTTTTAAGATCAAACAGCCACTGATAGAAAAGATATCAAGTTCTTTCCTAGGTAAAATTTTTTAATTAGTTTGGTTTTGTGTGATGGTATAAAATCTTGAGTGTCTTTCCCAGCTGTAGCAAGATCTACCTAGAAATATTCCTACAAAAAACAGGCACTACATTTTAACTGGTACTTGCTTATTTCTTCCAGATTGTAGTACATAGCAAAATATGGAATACTATAAATTACTCATACTTCCACATCAAGTGATAAAAATCAGTTATTGTCAATTACCGACCAGCAAAAAAGTGAAAGACCACTGTTGATCTTAAGTATAAAATCACCCATACTTGGATATTTCTGCCTCAGCCTTGGCTACGCTACAGTTAAAATGTATAAAACAAAATGTAAACAGCACTGCATGTGTGTCTCATGAGCCTTCGCAGGCAGGGACTGTAGAGCATCAAGCCAAAGGCAAGTCCTGACAGAACTGTAACACCCCAAAATCTTAGCTCTCAGCTCTTGCACACAAACTCACATTCAGAATGATACAGCAATACTTATATCATAAGGTAAAAGGTTGCTTCAATAACTGTACATGAAAATCACTACAAAATTAGAGAGGGAAATGAAATCAATAGTAGGTCCAGCAGGAGACTGTGTTCTATCCTTGGGTCTGTTCACAGGCATGCTCATTGCATACAGATTAGCTCATAAATGGCTGATTCAATAGACTGGTAGCAAACACATGCTTTGCTAGAGATGACTTTTTAAGTCACTATACATCAAAAAGACAGTGTCAGCCTTTGAGGATAAACCAGTGATGGCTTGTTGTGCTCTTTGAACTGCCTTGGAGACCCAGAGACTAAAAAAGTGCCTGAATATTCCCCTGAATCCACTGGGAGGATTGAAAGCTTCAAAGAAGAACGCTATCACATCCAAGGGGAAATGCATTGATTGAAGGAACCAGTGTGAAATAGTCTTTTATAATTACCAGAATACTGGAATCGACTGGTGTTTTGCTGAGCTATATTTTATCTTTATTGGATTAACTCTGACACAGTAGGTTATGTCAAAGGGAATCTGCATGAATATTAAAAGTAAATGTGGTGTGAATAATAGATAACTTACATTAGATGCAACAGCATGCAGCAATTTTTATTCACCTTTGTAATTAGATTAAAACAAATCTGCTGAATAAAGTATATTGTTTTATTATAATCCAAATTCAAAAGTAGCAAGAAGTTATGAAACAGGGATAATTGTTGGTCTTTAGAAGATGAATGTTGGTATACACATATACAAATGACAGAGATTAATTTTGAGAAGTGTTCTAGAGAAAATGGTTTAGTAATGAATAGAAAACTGATTTAGTCTCAAATTGTTAATAAGTGTTGCACATATCTACTTATAACTTTGGTAGCAGCCATGTGCCATTTATTTAATAAAATAATAAGGAAAATGTAAGAAACAGAAATTATATAAGGCAGATTACCCTTATGCTAGGATTGTACATTAAGTCCTCCTGGACATTTTAAAAGCATAGAATACTCAGCACTGAGTTTTCTAATTTTTATATATTCTTTAACTCAATGAGTGTTTTCTTAGGTATGCCACAGATATATTGATTTGGAATTTTTAAGCAGAGAGTTCAACTGTTGCAAAACTGAGCATTTGAAAATATGAGTTCCAATTATATCTGTAGAATCACAGAATAATTTAGTCTGGAACAGACCTTCAGAGGTCATTAGACAAAGCTCTTTCTCAAAGCAGATCTAATTAGGTCAGGCTGCTCTGGGTTGTGCCTAATGGATCTAGAACAAAATCAAGGATGGATATTCCACACCCTCTCTGTTTATCTGTTCCAGGATTTGATAACCCTCATGAGGGAAAAAGCAAAAAAAAAGAAAGGAAAAAAAAGGAAAAAACCCCAACCAACCAATCAAAAAAAAACCCCACACAAACAAGAAACAAACAAAACCCCTGCCTTCTTAATGTCTAACAATCTAAATTTTCCTCAGTCCGAATTGTGTCTGTTGCCTCTGCCAGTGTGCATCTCCAACAAGAGTCTGGCTCCGTCTTCTCTCTACCCTTACATTACCTAGCTATAAGACAGCAACAAAGTCTCCCCTTCACTATCTTTTTTCTGAGCTGAACAGACAATTCTCTCTGCTGTCTACTCAAGTCCCCTGACTGTCTTGGTTGCCTCTGCTGGACTTGCTTAACTGTGTCAAAATAATTCTTGTCCTGGGGAATCCAAAACTTGACAGAGCATGGCACACTTGGTCTCATAAATGACAAAGAAAGGATCACTTCTCCAGACCTGTTAGCTGTACTTGTCTAGTACAGCTGAGGATGCAAGTGTGCTTCTCTGACTCACACTCAGCTTATTGTCCACTAAGACCCTCAGGTTCTTTTCTGTAGAACTGTTTCCCTGCCAACTGGATCTCAGCCTGCACTGTTGCATGAATTTATTCCACTGCAGATGCAGGACTTGCAATGATGTTAAACTTTATGAGGTGCTTGCCTGTCCATCTCTCCAGTCCGTCCAGGTTTCTTTG
The DNA here is from genome assembly GCA_035041135.1 of Platyrinchus mystaceus. Lineage (NCBI taxonomy): Eukaryota > Metazoa > Chordata > Aves > Passeriformes > Tyrannidae > Platyrinchus > Platyrinchus mystaceus. The sequence goes on along the minus strand of JAWWLV010000100.1, from coordinate 36,428,497 downwards.
ACTAGGGTCCCTGTCCTCCAGTGTGATGACCACCAAATTCAATTTGGTTTTGATCATAAACTTGCTGAGGTTGCACTCCATCTTATCATCCAAGACATTAATGAAGACATTAAACAGTTTTGTTCTCAGTGTTGATATCTGAGGGATGCTGGTAGTTACTGGCTGCCAAATGGACTTTGTGTCATTGGTATAAATTCTTTAAGTTCAGCAGTCCAAACAATTTTCCAATAAATTAAAGTTCACTTGACCAACTTCTGTCTCACCAAGTTGGTGGTAATAATACTGGGAGACCATCAAAAGCCTTGGAAATGAAAATATCTAACACCCACTGCCTAGAAAGCAGTCAGGTCAGTCAGGCATTATTTATCCTTGGTAAAACCCTATTGGCATATGACAATTACCCTCTCAATTCTCAAGTGTTCAGAATTTACTTCTAAGAAGATTTGTTTCTTGACCTTTCCGGGTCACCTGTAGTTGTCTCGATCCTACCTCTTGCCTTTCTTGAAGGTGGTTGCAACATTTGCCTTTTTTCAGCCACCAGGAACACCCCTTCAAGAGTTGCTTTATCTTTTTGAAGATGATAGCCACCTCACAATAACATCATCTAGCTCCTTCATCATCCTTGAGTGATTCATATCTCATCCCGTGGACTGTATATCTCTGTTTGACTTAAGTGATCCCTTATTTGCTTCACTCCCAGAGACTTTGCTTGTAGGCTTAGGGATCTGGGAGGCAGGTGCATAGATTTTACCAATGAAAACTGAGACTAAAAAGGCATTGAAACATTACAGTTAGAAAGAAGGGCCCACCTGCTATGAAATTTCTAGCTGTTTTTTTAACAAGTACATATAGTTATACATGCACACATACAGACAGGTACTGCCTGTAAAAAAGGCAGGGCAAGGATAGAACAAGTTTTAAGAACAATTTCTAAAGAGTGTCTGCTCAACATAGTCTTAGCTATGAGTCTAATGCTTTAGATTTTGTAGAAAGCTCTCAAATAACTCATAGTTAAGGCAGAGTCTTATTTTATTTTTATTCTAATCACCTTTTCCCCTACATGATAGCAGTTAAAGAGGAAGTCAGTCTTTATTTACCTTTAAATGGATCAGCATATGCTGAATAAGTCCCTTTCATTTTCAGACTTTATTGATCAAATCAATCTATTCACTAACTGCTGAAGAACTAACATTGCATAGCTGCTGAGGCAAACTCTTTTTTGACAATGGTGCATTTGAAGTCAATGAACACAGTCCACACAGACCAAACATAGCCCGTAGCTTCTTTCCAACGCCACTTGCATCATGTCACACTTAGAATGATTCAAGTTTGACATTTTAGCTGTTAAAGGAGCAGTGAAAGTTCAGCACAGGTAACGATTTTTCTAACAGATTGTAGAATAAAGAAGAGATATTCCTTATTGTCTACAAAGCTTTCTTCTCTGGGAAAAAAGGAAAAGATTTTATGCCATTTCCCCCTCTTCCCAAAGAGCTGACCTATGTTTAAAAAGTTTATTGTAATATTCTGTATTGTGAGGCTGGTGAGGCACAGGAACAGTGTCAACAGAGAAGTTGTGGATGTCCCATTCCTGGAAGTATTTAAGACTGGATTGGATGGGGCTCTAAGCATTCTGGGCAAGGGGGTTGGAACTAGATGATCATTAAGGTACCTTCCAACCCAGACTGATTCTATGAGCCTATGATTTGCATTTGACCTGTATAGTGCTAATTTTAAATATATGCAGAACTCTAAAGAGGGCCTAAAAGAAGCAACCAGAACTGTCTACAGCAATAAATCTAAGATACCTAAAGATTTTATCTTCCAGCCCCAGCTCTTACAGGTACTTCCAAATAAGGTATCAACCATAGTACATAGACTACATGAATCTCATATGACAGCAAAAAGAAATTTATTTTGTCAACTAATATTTTGAAGAAATACAATTTATTTAGCAATGTTTTGAGCACAAGCATGCTTGACTCTCCTGAGAAGATGGGCACTAGTAGCACAATAACTAGTTGCAGAATTGGTGCTGATGACAGGGTTTTGGGTTCTACAACCAGGAACCCTTGTTTGATGATCAGTGTCTGCCTGGGAGAGATGGGATTCACCTCATTGAGCTGGACAAAACTACTGTCACCAATGTGATGATGAACCTCATAAAGATATCTTTAAACAAAGAATGGCAGTGAGGGAGAGAGTAACCAGCAGTCCTGTGAGGGAGCAATCAACAGTATGGCTAAGCAGAGGTCCTGGGATGATGTGGCAGCAAAGGATCACAAAAACAACAAAAATACGGCTTTTTGCATGTAACCAAGGAAGTGCCTACAAGGCATCATGATGGAGAAATCTCCCCTACTCTTTCCAGACATTTAACATGCTGACATGTCTTTTTAAAGTGCCAATATACTAATGTATGCATCATGGGGAACAAACATGACAAATAAAGACTGTGTGAATTTGCAGAGCTAAAGTCTTATTGGGACCATGGAGATGTGTTGGGATGCTTTCCATTACCGGAGTCTTGTAATGGAGGGATACAGCCTTTTTAAAAAGGATGGGATAGGAAGAAAATGAGGGGAAGTTCCCCTTCATGTGAGACAGCATGGAGCTCTGTCTGGGTTACTATTAAAGACAGAACAGGCAAAGATGGAATTATAGTGGGTGTCTGCTATAGGTTTCCTGACCAGGAAGTGAATCAAGGCTTCTGCAGACAGGAGTAGTTTCACATCCACGGGTTCTAATCCTCCTACGGGACTTCAACCACTGCCCCACTGCTGGGGAACAACACAGCAGGACAACATCAATCTAGAGGATTCCTGATGGACATTGATAATCACTTCCTCCTTCAACTGATAGAGAAGCTGAAGAGAAGTGTTCTGTTGAACCTCATATTCATCAGCGAGGAGAGACTAATTGGGGATGTGAAGGTCAAAGGCAGGTCTGACTGCAGGGACCATGAGATGGCAGTGCTTAGGATCCTGAGGGCAGGGAGACAGGTGATAAGCAAGATCACCATCCTGCATTTCAGTAGAGATGACTCTGACCTCTATGGCAATCTGTTTGGACGACTTCCCTGGGATAAGACCACGAAGGGAAAAAAGACCCAAGAAAGCTGGTTGGCATTCAAAACAGAGCTTCTCTAAGCTCAAAAGTAGTCCATCACAACTAGTATGAAGTCAAGTAAAAATGCCAGGAGGCCTGCATCAATGAACAAACCATGACCTGGACAAACTCAAACAAAAAATGGAAGCTTACACAGTGTGGAAGGAATAACAAGTAACCTGGGAGGAATAGAGAAACTTCATCCAAGGGTGAACAGAGAAACTTCATCCAAGGATGAAGTTAGGAAAGTTAAAGTACAAATGGAAGTGAATTTGCTAGGATTTCAAAGATAAAAAGAAGGGCTTATATAAGTACATGGAAGACAAAAGAAAAACTAAGAAGAAGTTGGACCATTGCTCTCCACGATAGGTGACCTAGTGACACAGGATACGGAAAAAGGCTGAGGTACGAAATACCTTCTTCACCTTGGTCTTCAATAGCAAAACTGATTTTCAGGAATACTAGGCCCCAGAAACCTGGGAGATAGTTTGGAGCAAGGAATAGTTGCACCTGGTGCAAGAAGAACAGGTTAGGAATACTTTAGCAGACTGGACTGTCCAAGTCCGTGGGATCAGATGGCTTGCACTCATAAGTACTGTGGAAGCTGACTGATGCCAATTTGAAATCAGTCTTGATAACCTTTCAATGATCTTGGCAACTGGGTGAGGTGCCTGAAGACTTGAGAAAAGCAAAGGTCACTCCTGTCTTTCAGAATGGCAAGGAAGACTCGGGGAACAACAAGCTAGTCAGCCTCACACTAATCCATGGGAAAGTAATGAAACAACTAATCCTGGAAACAATTTCCAGGCACATGATTGAGAAGGTGGTAATCAGTAGTAGTTAGCACATATTCACAAAGGAGATTTCATTCTTGACCAACGTGATAAAGTTACACAATGAAATTACTGGCTTGCTAGATGGGTGGAGGGGAGACTAGTGGACATTGTTTACCTCCACTCAATAGTGTATAGAAAGAGCTGAAGGGAGGGTTCAAAGGACATGATGCACAGTGACAGGAAAAAGGCAATGACCACAGGTTAAAATATCAAAGATTTCTCCTGAATATCAGGAAACATTTTTTTACTGTGATAGTGACTGAGCACTGGCACAGTTTTCCAAGGAGGTTTTGGAGTCTTCATTGCTGGACATACTCCTTGGGCAACCCAGTCTAGACAGTTCTGCTTGAGCAGGGGTTTGGACCAGATGACCTCCAAAGGTCTCTTCCAAGCTCAACCATTCTGTGATTCTCTCCTAACTTTTTATTATGAAATAAAAAAGGGAGAGAAATAACAAAGGGAGAGAAGCACATATTTCCTACCTAGACTTCACTAATGCTGTCTCCCATAAAATCCTCACAGAGAAGCTAATGAAGTACCAGATAGTGAAGGAGACAGTGAAGTGGATAGAAAACTGGCTGCACAACTGTGTCCAGAGCATGGTGATCAGTGGCATGAAGTCTTGATGGAGATCGGAGACCAGCAACCAGCAGAGTATATTTCATGTTTCACATCTTCATTAATGATCTGGATGATGGGACAGATCTCAGCAATTTTGCCCATAACACAAAACCCTGAGGAGTGGATGATTTGTCAGAGGGTCACGCATTCTGCCATTTAGAAGGAGTTTGTCAGGCTGGGCAAATGGATTGATACAAAACTCTTGTTTAACAAAGTGCAAAGTCCTGCCCCTAGCCAGGAACCCCCTGCAGCAGTGCATGATGGCCGAAAATCACGGACAGCATGTTGAGCAAGAGTAACTTGGTCGTGCAGCAAAGAACTCCAGGGATGTACTGGGCTGGGCTGCATAAGAAGTCTTGCCAACAGGTCAAGGAAGACAATCCTTTCCCTCTCCTTATCTCTGGTGAGGCCACTGCTAGAATACTGTGTGGAGTTCAGGGCTCATCAGTAGAAGAGAGACATGGAGCTTCTACAGAGTCCAACAAAGGGCCGTGCAGATGATGAAGGGACTGGAGCAGTCTTGGGAATCCGGAAAGGTCTCAGCTGACTGGAAGCTGGGAAACATTGTCCCAGTTTTCAAAAAGGACAAGAAGGAGGACTGTGGAAACCACAGGCCTGTCAGTCTCCCTTCAGTGCCTGATACTGAAGTTCCAGAAGTTGTTATGGAGAAGATTATTCTGGGGCGTGTTGAGAAATGCCTGAAAGACAATGCTGTCATCAGTCACATACATCACGGCTTCATGAGAGAAAAGTTCTGCTTATCAAACCTGATTTCCTTTTATGACAAGGTAACACACCTGATGGATCAATGGAAACCAGCTGAGGTAATTTTTTTGAATTTCAGTAAAACTTTCTGTACTTTTTCTCACAGTTTCCTTCTGGACAAAATGCCCAGCCCACAGCTGGATAAACACATCATGTGGTGGGTGAGCAATTGTGTCAGAGGTCAAGCACAGAGGGTAACAGTGAATGGGGTAACATCAGATGGTTGACCTGTCACTAGTGGGGTTCCACAGTGATCCATCTTGGGCCCTGTGCTTTTCATCATCTTCATAAATGACTTGGACACAGGACTGGAAGGGATACTGAGCAAGTTTGCAGATGACACAGAACTGGGAGGAGGTGCTGACTCCCTTGAGGGCAGGGAGGCCCTGCAGAGAGACCTCAACAAATTAGGGGACTGGGCAATCACCAACCAGATGAAGTTCAAGAAGGGAAAGTGCTGGATTCTGCACCTGGAATGGGGCAACCCTGGATGTTTGTACAGTCTGGGGAATGAGATGCTGGAAAGCAGTGTCATCGAAAGGGACCTGTGGGTCCTGATCAATGGCAAGTTGAATATAAGTCAGCAGTGCCCTGGCAGCCAGGAGGGCCAACCATGTTCTGGGTGGCATCAGGCAAAGCATCGCCAGCCAGTTGAGGGAGGAGATTGTCCCACTCTGCTCTACATTGGTGTGGCCTCACCTTGAATATTGTGTGCAGTTTTGGGCACTGCAATATAAGAAAGGTATTAAGCTCTTAGAGGGTGTCCAAAGGAGGGCAGTGAAGATGGTGAAGGGCCTTGAGAGGAAGCCGTATGAGGAGCGGCTGAGGTCACTTGTTCTGTTCAGCCTGGAGAAAAGGACACTGAGGGGAGACCTCATTGTAGTCTAGAACTTCCTCATGAGAGGAACAAGAGGGTCAGAATATTAGAAAAAATTTCTCATTCACAGGGTGGTTGGGCACTGGAACAGGCTCCCCACAGAAGCGGCCACAGCACCAAGCTTGAGAGAGTTCAAGAAGCATTTGGATGATACTCTCAGGCACATGGTGTGATTCTTGGAGATGGGCCTGTGCAAGGCTAAGGGCTGGACTCAATGATCCTTGTGGGTCCCTTCCAACTCAGCATATTATGTGATTCTGTGATTTAGAATAAGCATGGAGCTGGTCCACTTTGTAAAATAAATAAATAAATCATAAAAATTAAGAAACAAACTGAAAGTCTTTGCAAGGAAATTTCTTGCTCAAAGCAGATTTTTTTCTTCATGGGAGTTATAAACCCTTGAAAGTAGCAGGTTTATAATGGAAATGCTGACACGACTTTAACTATAGCATTGCAAATGGCAATGCTATAATTAAGCTTCGATCTTCTCTGGAAAAAAGGAAGAGGAAGGTTATTGTTCAATGGACTGCTCTGTCATTTGCTGCAGCAATTCTTAATTGTGTCTCATTACTGAAAGATGATCATTACTCTACTTGTCTATCTGATTTAGAGACCACTAAAAGTGTCTTGTAACAAGCAGACGTCTCCTATGCAACAGGCCTTTGGCTCTCACCCTCATTACTCAGAATCTGTCCAATTATTTGTCATTAAAGTAATAAAAAGGACTGCAGCAGAAAATGTGGGAGGTAATTGCTGGAGGCCTGCCGAGAAAAAAACTGAAAACTGTTTTCAAGGCACTGGGAAAGTGACATCGTTAATTAAGTGTTAGAGAATATGCAAATCAGTCACAATCTCAAGAGACTGTAATAAAATAGAGAAAATATTATTATCATTTGAGGTAAAAGAAGGCAGATTTACCCAGTCAGTGTTAGGCTTAGTCACTTCCTGAGAATGGCAATGGCAAAAGGGTGCAAGCTCCAAATAAAATGAACAGATGGGTGCATTTCAGCATAAAGTGCCCTTCTAATGTTCTGCAGCTCAGAGATAGGAAAGAAGGCAGTGGCAGTATAGGATCCCAATTAAAGATTTCCTATAAATGCTGTTTATTTGATTTTTTTGTCACATGAGAATGTGTATATCACACACTCTGTTTCCTTCACAAAATGTCAGAAACAAAGTTCTACAAGTGATTACACTGTTTGTTTATATTACTGAGTTTGATGTAATTTATGCTGCACCTTCAAGGGTTCATTTATTTGAGCAGAAAGAGAGAGAAAAAGAAATGAGAGGGGGAGGGAGAAACATCATGAAAGGAAGAGCAATACAAGAACTCTGTGCAACTGATAAAAAGATTGGGGGAGTGTCTTCAGCTAATTATTTACACAAAAAAATTATACAGCTGTTCTGAATCACACAGTCATAGAAGGACAATTACTGAAAGCAGCTGCAATGTGGGTGCATCATGAGCAGATGCAAAGGTGTGGCCCATCACTTCAAAACAATCAAGCCCTGAAAAATAAATCCTCTGTTATGCTGAGCTTTAGATAGGAAAAAAGATACCCAAATTTGTGAGGAAACAGTTCAGATATGAATTAATTTATTTAACTGAACATGTCTAGGCTATGTTTTCCAGAGCAGAAATGCAGGCACAGGGAGGAGGGATCTGGACCCAGAAAGCCTCTCTGTGGGTTCCTGATAGGGATCTTAACTGGGAAGGAAAGACAGAGCTACTTTTCAAGGTATCATACATTCACAAGGGGAGCCCTGGTGGTCTAGTGGTTAAGGTGCAGCGCTCTCACCACTGCAACCCCAGTTCGATTCCTGGTCCAGGTTCAGGGACACTCCCCCAGCTAGATGGAGCTCATCAGCCCCTAAGGCCATCCATCTAAGAGAAGGTCACTCGAAACAAACCTACATCCTGAGGACCTCACTGCCATTGTC
>JAWWLV010000100.1:36405085-36420252 GCA_035041135.1 Platyrinchus mystaceus | reverse complement strand
GGGCTCAGTTCAGCGCAGGCTGTGTCTCACCTAAAAAATCCATTGCACAGACTTGAAAGGTAAAAAGACCTTTCCCAGATCTTCGTTCGCGAAGACTGGCCACATTTTTTTTTTACGATACATTCACGCATCACATCTTGTGTAAGAACTATCAAGGAGTTGTTTGGTTCATGGCTACTCCATATTAAAGCATTTCTGAGGTTTCTTGGTTCAGTTGAGAAATACCTCAAGTAAAGCTTCCCTGTACCTTGCATGTGTCTCTACTTTCCTGCCTGCTGAAACAAGGGCTGTTTAACATGCAGATTTGAATCTGACAGGAGAGAGCCACTGCTTTGTAAAGATATGTGTACAGAAGCAAATTGGTAGACAAATTGTACCTTATCAACTTTGGCACAAGCAAAGTGTTGGACCTTGAGCTTTAGGAGAAGAGAAAAGCATATTTAGATTTGCAGAGCTTTTTTACCTGATCAGGTTTACCACAGGATGATCAGACAGAAAGCATAAGGATAACCTGACACTCCAGAAATAGTGAAGTCAATGAAAACTTGATGACTACGTAGAGAATCAGGCTGTGGCAAAGTTTGGTTTTCTTTAACTGGTAGGCAACCAAGCTAAATTATCACAGGATCAGAATGGGAATATGAAATAGTTGTAGTGACACATTTGGCCTCAGCATTCTGCACCTGGGCATTTAAGAAATTATTAAAGGTATTATGTAAATACATAGCATGACTTATTTGAGGGTTAGGAATTTAGGGAAAAGCAGTCTAAGTAGATATTAACTCTCTAGCTATTGCAGTTGCATTTCTGGAAAGCAAAGTAAAATGTGTAAACACTATGTAATTTTAAATTGTCATTGTGGACAGCTTTACGGGTAATTACAACTGTAATACTTTGCCCTATGACAGAGAGGAGATTTCCGTCCTACAGTCAAGTAGGATGGTGACTGCAAAATGCACAGAAGAATACCTTTAGGATACAAGGTTAATTCCAGAAAATAGCAAGTTGGCATCAAGAGATTCTCCCCTAATAGCACAGAAGAACAAATGATTTTTTTTTTTCTTGTATTGCTGAGGTGTCTGGAACATGCTTTGTCAGTCTTTTCATAAATTGCAAAACTATCCTAAATATACTTGGTTAGAATGGAAGTTCACCCAGCTAGTGTAACCTTACATGCCCAGTAAAATCATTTTTAAATAGTACACTGTGAACAAAACCCCACTGCACACAGTTCATATTTTCAGTTTCACATCTCAGTCTAATCATAACCAGGTTTTTTTGAGTGACAGCATTCACTATATTTTAGTTTATCCCTTTTACATCCCACACACCATTTCTGAAGTTTCAAATATTTTAGAGGTGTTGAAGTAAAGACTGCAAACATAATTCAGAAACAGAGGAAGTGTTTATCTATCTGTTCTTGTGCTAACATATACTGAAATATTTTTATGTCCTTATACCACTTCTAAAGATTTTCCAGGAGAACTACACTGGAATACACACAAGTTTAAGAACATGGCCAAACAGGAAAAGTTTCAAAAATAAGAATAAAATAATTATTTATCTATTCAAATTACAAAACATTAAAATATAAGCTTGTGCACCACAGTTGGAATTATCTGTAAGGAACAAGCGCATATTTTTTATAGCCCATCTTGGCTTCTTTCAAGAAACTGCATTGCACATTTTCTCCATTTTCCCAGTTTTCAAACACAGTTATAGACTATAAAACTAAAAACTAAAACTAAAAACCAGTTTTGTATTTGTACTGTAGTAAGTTTCACTTGATCTTTAGGACATGTTAAGTATCCTTTTTTAGAGTATACTAAATTACAGGAGGTGAGGTGGGGTTTTTTTCCATTTGCCAGTTCCCATATTGTAAGGTTATCTCCAGTGTAAATGTAGGCCACTTCAATTTAACACTTGCCTTTCACTTGCAATTTCTGTACCTCTCATCCTCTGCCTTTCTTCCATTTGCCTTCATTATGTCCTTTTTATTATTATTGTTTCAGGCACAGTGTAAAATGATGCACTTTACAGGTACAGCTCTCAATCCTCATCCTATTTTCACTCAATGACTTTTTTCAACATTAAGTGGAAAGTACATCAGTATTGCAGCCAATGTCATTAGCAGATTGATTTTTTTTTTTTTTAATGCTTGGAAACTCTGAGAGGAGGCAATTTTATCAGTTCTGTGAGTTTAACACTCTGAAAATAAGACTCTTCTCAGTCTCCATTCTAGCTTTTCATTAGATCCAAATCCCTGGTTTCTTTCTGAAAATTAAATGAAAAAAATTGGAAATAGTGACATCCCATTCTGTTTTCAACAAGTTAAAGTGTAAAGTTTGTATATTAACCCATCTAGATCTATAGTTTAAACTTGACTGAGTAGAAGGTTCATGAAATCTTTGTAAGGATATTTTTGATAAGCTGAAAAAAATGAAAACTATTTGAGCAAGTTTTTATTAATCTAACACATTGTAAACATTTTTCACTACCTGTTGCCTTTCTGGTTTTTCAAATTAAATATATAATTAGTTTGATTATATTCTTTCCTTAGAGATAGACAGGAAAATCTATGATTTGTGAAGGTGGAAAACAAATCAATAGGTGTCTGCCTCATTGGGAACCTGAGGGGATTTGTAAGTACACCAGCAAGAGCTGCCAGTTTTGCTATATAAGAAGCTCTTCTACATTGTGCCTTAATTTTACTCAGTTTGTTGTAGGTTATCTGTTGATTCTGATTGAAGAATCGGTAAAAAAATATAATAAGACAAACTCATCTTACTTAGGGCAGAGAGAATCCGCTGGAAATCTACTCAACCATTTCTCAACAGTGAGTTTTGTTTCATATTTTTCTACCCAAACAAATACTGCCCCCCCCCACACACAAGCCCAATACACTTGCAAATAAAGATTATCACAGATTCACAGAATCAACCAGGTTGGAAAAGACCACTGAGATCGTCAAGTCCAACCTATGACCCAACACCACCCTGTCAACTAGACCATGGCACTAAGTGCCACATCCAGTCTCTTCTTGAATACCTCTAGGGACAGTGAATCCACCACTTCCCTGGACAGCCCATTCCAATGTCTGATCATTCTCTCTGTAAAGAACTTCTTCCTAGGAAGGCTGGAAATGTGAAAGCTGTGAAGGGTTTGGGGAAAAAAAATGAAGGAAAACTTGGCTAATAGAAAGGTTCTGTCAAACTATTCATCAATTCTCGTTCTTGGCATGCATCACTTCTTATTTAAATATCTTTTGCCTTCCCTTTTCTTTTTTTTTTTTTTGTAAGTACTGTGCAACTCAGAAGAATTTGTTTTGCATATGGATCTTTAAGAAGAAAATATTACCTTCCAGTTAGTGTCACCTTCTCCAGCACAACTGTGCTTTCCTATAAACTAGTAGCCTCAGTAGAGGAAATCAAAAATTTAATTTATTTCAGTTTCTCTGATTTATGGTGTCAAAAAGCTCACACTCCTGAGTTTTAAGCAGAGATCTAATTATTTGCTTCTATAGGAAAATACTATCAATTAATGATACTTCAAATACAATTTTATAAATTTTACAAACCCTTACTTCAAATACAATTTTATAAATCTTCTGCCAACTTACATTAGAAATGAACTTACCTTTGAGATCTGAACATGTCCAAGTCCACAGTATACACATATGCAGAGCCAAACTTCATTTGTGAAACAGAGTTGAGATGAATGATATGAGAAAGATTATCACACTCCCACAATGATGCACTACATCTGACCCTTTGTAATTATTTTCTAGCATTCCCAGAGTGGGCAATGCACTATGTGTGTCATCACTATTAGTAGCTATAAATAAGTACTTGTTTTTAAAAAACACCTTGAAAACAGGGCCATTCTCTTCTATATTCCATTTTTCCTTCCCTAAGGTATAACTAACTTCCCACATGTTCAGGGAGACAGCTACAGGAACAAAACAGCAAAAAGGCACATTATATGGGTTTGGATCCCTCCACTGCCATGCCCTTCCATTAGTTGTGAAATTTAAACAGTTAGTTGCAGGCACTTAGCTATACAACTATTTTATGAGATCCCTATTTTGGTTACGTCCTGTTATTATTGTTGGATCTCATATAAATCAACAGTAGCTTACAGTCTAATAATCATAAATCCATGAGTTCTGTCAACAGAATTTGACCCAAGGAGACCTTCTTGTTCATACTGTTTTGCAATAAAAGAGGAGTAATCTAGAAAAACCCAAACACTTCTTTAGAACTGTAAAACTGAAGATAATTGTAAAGGATTGCTCTCTGTACAGTGTTCTGAAAATAGGAATCTAAATAGCATAACAAGGTGTCTTCCACATATTGTGTTGGAACAACTCTGATGCCCTCATGTGGGAAAAAGATATTTAACACTGCCAACTTGGCTGAAAATTTGTGCTAGGAAACACATGTAATCTTGCCCAAAGGATTGGAGACAAAATTTTGATACTAAGAATAGAATAAATTTTATTTTTATTTGAATTTGAACAGGAATATGCTCCAAATGCATTAAAAACCCCAACTAAACAAAACCAAAAACAACAACACAAAAACCAAACAGCCAAAACCAAACAAAACCAAAAAATCCAAGACATAAGAATTATTTGATGCAAAACATCAGGTAACAAACACATAAATATGTATCATTCCTATGAAAGCTTTTACTTCCTATAATTTCTTATCTAAGTGTTCAGAGTGGTATTTTATTTATCTCTATATTTAACACCCACCTTCAATAGAGAAAGAATAATTTCTCACTTCTAACTTCAACTATTAGCTCTTAGAAATACAGTATTTTCGAAGGGGAAGCCCAAATACTGTGTTTAGGGGATAGGAAATTAACGGAAGAGTGAAAAATAAAACCTGTTTTCTTTTGTTTAAATCACTCACATCTATATCCTGGGGTAGAATAAATTTTTGAAAGGCTTGCCATTTTACTGATTACCTGTCTGTAGCTTAATCTTCATATTACATTGAACATGAATAAAAAAGCAGATCTGCTGAAATCAATCATTTCTGGATTTGGAAATGTATTATTACTACATATTTGCACTGAAATTGTATCAAGATATTTCAGGAATAAGCTACACTTCTAGACAACTCTAAACACCCAGAAAAAAGAATTCTTCATATGCCAAAGACTTCAGGATTTGTGTATTCTTATGACCTGACCACAGCAAAACCTGTGTGAAAAAGAAGATATAAGGGTTACATCATTTAAACCAATGGTCATTCCATGGATTTTCTCCCCCAGATTGTTTAGATAAATGTGATTATATTCCCTATGGGACACCTTTTATTTCTTTTTCCATGGTAAAATATATGTGACAAAAAACCTACACAAATAACTCAGGGGTGTTTTATACTGTTAGATGATCTGTGAACAGTCTATTTTCTGAGTGTATTCATTATTTCACCATAAATACTTTATGTGAACATATCTGCCCAAGGGTCTACTGCAAAATATTCACTTTGGTTACTGTATTTCTTTGACTACTTTTTATTCATCATTTGTGTTGTGTGACTAAATCCCATGAGTTAGATGGCATTGTTTCTTCTTGTCAGTTACTTGACTGAAGAAAACCTTTGTAAAACAGGAGGCAGATCATTCCATCAAGAATATAATATTACTAAACAAATGTTATTTGATTTATACGCATATGAATTTCCTTCTGAAGAATAGTAATTCCTCATTATTTGTATAAATAGAAGTGTCTTTGGAACAAATGTTCATAGTAAAAAAAAAACCAAACCAGGTAAACAGAAGCATACATTCTGGCGAGGACAAAACTTATAGAAATTTTAGGCCATGAACAATTTTTTTCCCCATTGTTTACTCAGCATTGTCCTCTTAACTTAAAAAAATCCTAAGAAACTAATATACACTACAATTTTTAGGCCAGAACACAGATGAATGTAACATAAGAAAAATATTCATTGTGATGCTGCAAACCAGCATGAGTAAGCTCTTCAAATGTATACACAAGTCTTAGACTGATTATTGGAGTTGTCCTTTGTAATGAGGAGATGACTCTTAGAAGGTACATCTCTTCAAAGGATTATGGTAGACCCCACCTCCTAAAGTGCATCTCAAGAAACAGATATGAAGAAATTGAATTCTGCTCCAATAACCAGAAGATTCAGATTTGCCGTGAAAGGCTGACTTTAAAATATCACACCTTTTACCTCCACATTCACAGAAATTTGTCTTTGAGCATTGTATGGCCAGGGCTTTATTTCATTGGAGAATTATTTTCAGACAGTGAGGCAAAATATGGACAGCAAAAAAAAATAATAATTTCAAAGCAAGATGCATCTTAGAGTTATGAGGAATAAATAATTTGGTTTTATTATAAGCAAAGTGGATTTAGTAGAAAACATAAAGAGATGGGATTTTTTAGGTGTATCGTGAAATCTATGAGGTGGAAGGTCCTGTCTGGACCAGACGCCGGGGAAACTTACGGACGGGAATAGGGAAAATATAAAAATGAGAATGTACACTCAGCCACATGGTCGGCCTTTGTATGCAAAGAGACCCCCCCTGTACAATATACAGGGGGGTACCTCACAAATCAATCAAGGAGAGAGGGTAACACCCCCTCCTGAGCCCGACAAATTACCTTTTAAGGTAAAATACCTGAAACCTACTAAATATGTAACAGCTTATGTAACCAAGAATATACAAAAAGGTGCATTTTTCAAAATGCAGGGTGCTTTCTGGGCTCATGTGGCCTAGAATGTCACCCAGCGCTGCAAATAAAGATCTTCTCCTGCAATTTTCCTTATCCTGCAGGTATTTTTTGCGCCGTTTTCTTAAATTGAAAGCAAGGATTTTTCCAACGAGGGGAAGCCACATCACACGACTCAGCCAGCAGGACAGAGTGAGTTCCTATTGTGAAGGACCTTTTTTTTCTTTTCCTCCTTTCTCCTCTTTCCCGGTGAGGGGGAGGGAAGACCTCCATTTTTGGCTTCTCCAGCACACCCGGGGGCCCCCCATGTGGTGACCACCAGTGATCCAACAGCGCCCCCTGCTGACCAGCACAGAACACTGCAGGATCTGCATCTCCAGTGATCCAACAGCGCCCCCTGTTGACTGTAGTTAGAATTGCACCAACAGGCTCAAATTGAACTGTTTACCTTTTTTGTTTCTTTGTTTTGAAGGGGATTATTTTTTGGGTATAGGGTTATTGTTTGATTGTTTTATTTTTGTCCTTTTGTTGTTCTGCCAATACACATATATCTTTTAATAAAGGGCTGTTGGGGGTTTTTTTCCTTTTTCCACACTTTCTCATTTGGAGCCTCTTAATTTCAGATTTACAATTGCTTAGAGGGAGGAGCTTGGGTTTTCCTCATAACTCATCCTCAGCAAAACACTTGTGTCTCATTAAACTGAGAGAGAGACCAAGGAACCTCTTCTCAAGCCAGTGCCTTCCAACCATGCCTTCTTCTGTCACCTCATCACTCCTGGCATGGAAATTGCCTGATTTGAACACACAGGAGACCAAAAATAGTTGTTTGACAACAGAGAGCTATGGGAGTAGATAAGAATGAACATTATGTCAGAAATGAGAATGAAGGAGGTGAGAGAAACTATGGTTGGCAGTGGGAGGAATAGAGAAGTCTCAAAATGGTGAGGACAGACCAAAGAATGCTCCCGCAAGAGGCCAGCACTATAAAAGAAACAGTTTGGAAAAGACTATGAGCTGAGAGGAAAAGGTAAGTGTGATTGGATTTTTCAGAGGTACGGGACATAAAACCAGTAGCAAATAGGTGAGGAAAAAAACAAATGAACATATTCATTTTTTCCTACAGTGCTGTATCTAGAAATCCAAGTCAACAACTCTTGTAAGCACCATCTGTTTCAGAGTGCCTTAAAGGCATTCAGTACAGCTAGACACTGAAGAGCTGGCTATGAAGCAACAACTGAGTTTAAAACTGCTTATTTAGAAAGAGTATTCCAGATCAGCAATCCTGCTAAAATTTATAGAACTGAACCTAATTTTAATTTTAATCAGTGACCTTGTATTGACAAGTTCTAAACCAAATATGCCCAAAGATTGAATAAAGGAAATAAAATATATTGGTAAAAACTTAGGAATAAAATGCTGTGGCAGGGAAGGGAAGCAGACTTAGTATTTTATTTAAAATTAGCTGCTAAAATGTGAAGAAAGCCGATTAACAGTGCATTAATTTTTATACTGTGTACAAGTGACTGGTGCTAAACAGCCTCATTTACAATGACTCCCTGTTTGCCAGCACCTGCACATAAAGACAGGTGGATGGGAACACACACACACGTGCGAGTGTGAACACGCGAGCACGCACACACACACACTCACTAGTTGGCCAAGATTCCCTGGTCTGTAGCAGACCCTCATGTGGTCTTACCCTTAAAGACACATGGGCACTCTCACATCCAGAGTTGGCTGATGAAAGCCCACTCAACCCCTGCTCCCAAGTCCCATCACCTACTCACCAGCTGGTGCAGCTTGGCCATCACACACATCTTCACTCACTTCCAATCACTGGTACCATGTACACATGGCCTTCCTACTCCCAGAGAAAGTTTGTTATTAAGATAGAATTTATTAATAAGATAAGGCAGACTGCACTGATCAGGCATTACTCAGGGGAAGGCCAGACAAGTAGACCAATCACACATGACCAGTTCTTTTTATCCCCTTACACCTCTATTTTCCCAAGCTTCTTCCTCCCCCAGTCCTCCAGGTCCCTCTCTTTTTTCCACCTTTTGTTTCTCCCCTAAATATTCCATAGTAAATCTGGGGGTTTTTTGTAAAATGTTTAAATGTATGAATGATCAAAATATATTTTGTTTAGACCAATACATTTTATTGGCCATAACACAACAATATTCTTCAAAAGCTGAAGAATTCTCATGTAAGAGAAAGGGGGAGAAAGGGTTCTGCTCCCATCACACAGTACACACAACTCATACGTAAGCTCCTTAGAAGTACTGATAAAACCCTGTATCAGGTGCGCAGGAGAAAACAAAAAGGCTATCTCTGAACTTTTTCGGTTCTCACAACAGCTTTCATAAGCACACAGTACCACCTTTTCTCATGACTCATTGCTAGGAGGTGATATCCTATATCCAGAGGACATAGCAGCCCTTAAATACAGAGCAGCATTGCTGATGACACTGTATTTATACACTAGTTATCTCTAAGACAAAACACAGCACAGACTTCTGTATTGTACTCTCATACAAGAACAGTTGCAGAGATTTAGAAATATTAACATGTTTTTACATACTGGGTAGACTGTTAGACCAATACCAGTATTCAGAAAGCTCTGCATAGTCTTCAGTGCTATTTTGCCATATTAAAGAAATAAGACCAAGGATATTTTTCTTTCCTTCTTAAGCTTTGCCTTGGCAGGTTTTTGCCTTTTAATCCCTGAAAAGGCTTTTAAGAATCCCATCATGCTAAAACTAGTCTTCCTCTAAAAAATACAAGTCTTCCTCCAGAGTTATTTAAATCATTGTGTTCCCTACCAGGTACATATGGAAAGTAACTGTGATTTACTAACCATCTAGAATGGCTTTCATATGTGAATATTCTACAGAATGGATGCTTTCAGCTAATACTATACCGCACAGACACAGGAAAAGATATTTGCATTCTTCAATATCATACACAATATCAGTTAAGAAACACTTCCAGATGCTTAAATAATTAACCAGCTGGATATACCCAGCATCTGTTTGTGTTTGTATACCTCTGTATCAGGCAGAAAACAGTGATCCCCAAGTTGCATAAAAACCTTCTGATCAAGCACTGAAATTACTGTAATCACACAGCAAGGTATATTGCTTGCATTATATTCATTATATCATTTACAATAAAAGCAACAATACAAATAACAAATTAAAATCAGGCTTTATTTCAGCAACAGTGGAAGATTCCCACAGTAGCCTTTCAGTCTCTTCACTTTGTATTCCCAGTTTAGGCAATAACTAGTTCTCTGTAAAGTCTATTCTTTGCATGTCGTCTTTCACCAAAATCTGATATTACTTTTGTCTGAATTAAACATATACCTCAACTAACTGTGCAGCTACTTGAAATATTATAGGATCTGCAATTCTCAAATTCTCTCCAATAACCAGTAAGTTTAAGGAAAATCATGAAAAGTTTGAATTTCTAGTTCAGATGGCTATTCTACTTGATTAATTTCCATTTAGACATTCAAAACTTCAAAGCGGGGGTGTAAATTATATTAAAATCTGTGTCTGTCTTTAAGACCAGTATATATGTATTACTCAAAGGTAAGATGGTTTAAAAAATACATGAAGACATAGTATATACTGCCAGATATCCAAAAGATTCATTATCTAGAATGCATGCATTATCTGCCTGCACTTGTATGCAGAAAATCAGCAATGAACAGAAGGCAGGCATCAGACTCACAAAATTCTGTGATTCTGTGATCTCTAAAATCTTGAGAGAAACCTCTGATCAAGCAAAAAAAAAAATTTTCTAATGAGCTTACTCCTAAGACAGAGCACCCTTGACATGCCACATAAAAAGGAAACCACAAAGAAATACAGGCTGAAGGACAGGATGCCAAATTGAGAAGAGGACCCCCAAGAACCCACTGCCTCACTCAGCTTCATATCATCTGCAAACTTGCTGAGGCTGCACTTGACCTCACTGTTTGTGTCATTGATAAAGATATTAAAGAGCACAAGTTCCAAGATAGGGCCCTGAGGAAAAACATTAGTCACTGGCCTCCACCTGGATATAAGAGCCACTGACCACAACTCTCTGGCTGTGTCCATCCAGCCAATCCTTATCACCCAATAGTCTTCCCTTCAAATCCATGTCTCTCCAATTTGGAGATAATATATCATGTGGGATTATATGGAAGGCCTTATGGAACACTAAGTGGATGATATCAGTCAGTCTTCCCTTGTTGAACATTGCCGCCACTCCGTCAAAGGAGGCCACCAGATCAGTCAGGCAGGACTCGCTTTAGTGACACCACATTGGCTGTCCAGGTCATCTCTTTGTCTTATATGTACCTTAACATTGCTTTCATGAGGATCTGCACCATGATCTTCCCCAGCACAGATGTGACCCTCACTGGTCTGCAGTTCCCTGAGTATTCCTTTCTACCCTTTTTAAGGATTGTAATGACTGGATTTATTAAAAGTTAAATACTCTTACCATCTCCAGTGGGAAGATTTTCAGCAAAACGCTCTTCTATTTTAGACCTACAAACTAGTATCACACAGTTCTGTGTGCAAATTCAATTGCAGCAGGCTGTGTTATTCAGTGCCTGCTTTATAACCAATGTCAAAGCAATCAAACTTGTGTCTCATTTTGAAGCCAATTATGTCTTCACAATAAATTTGAAAACAATGACATTACAAAACAGAAATAAATTTTAAAAGACACATTGCTTTTGCAGGAAATTAACTTCTCACTCTAGTAATCAGTTATTGTGCCACCTGGAAGTCCCAAAGGTTTTGCTCATCAGTTTCACAGAATTTCAGGAAATCCCAACACACAGCACATTTTCCACACACCAAAAGCAGACACAGTGTTGAACATCACATGATTCTTAATAACTTTCCATCTAAGAAACATGTGACTTATTTTTGTGTATGACTAAAATTTGGTCATAATTGGGCCTTTGTTCCTCTTCAGTACAGAGACATAAGTCAGTAATATTTTACTTATTTCTCTGGAAAAGTTATGTAAAGGTCAGGATATTTATAAAGGCTGTACTCCTTGTCTTAAAATACCATAGCAAAACATGGTGCTGATAACCTGCATTGTTCAGGGGAACATGTAAACCTTTTATGGATTACCAAACCCTCCTGAAATCTGTATTTTTCTTTACTGTACTACAATAAATGATATTTGGAGTTCATTTTACTTACTCTTCATCGTTTTACTCAAGGTAATTCAAGACACTGCCCTTTTTCCAGATCACCTGTTACTGAATCACTAGTGAAATTGGCTGTTAAGTGTTGCTTTAGTGTTTATCTGCCTAGAGAATCTCATTAGACTTCAGCTGCACCTCCATACTGATTTGGAATTGTATTCTCTTCGCACATTTATTGTATGGCAGTTATCAACCACATCAGGTCAGAAGTACAGATTATTTAAGAAAAGATTGTTCATCTTTTCTTGAAGAATCCACTCAGAATACTGATCCTTACTGAAGCAGTGATTGGTATTTGTGCCAGTGACCACAGAAATCTGGTGGAGCATGAAATCCCATACTGCCCCTACTGCTACACTCACTGATGTTTGAATCACACCAACAGGAAATGTATCATGAATTAGCTCCAGGAGTCCTCAACCTGCACAAGTTCTAAATCTTAACCACATTATTTCTGACCAAACTGTGTTTTAGTGGCCTGCAGACAGGAAACATAACTTATATCTCAGTCACACAAGCTGTACTTCAACATATATTATGCTATTACAATCACTTGTGATAAGCAACTATTTAGTCACTTCAGTTTCCTCAGACTCAGCTTTGTTCCTTCCAAAATTATACTTAAGTTTTTGCACCAGCAATTCTGATCTTATACAACTTCCTCAAGCTGTTGCCATTCCCCAAATAAAATATTTTTAAAAAGGCATTTTCTTGGAAAAAGATGATTTTTCTTCTCCTCTAACTTCTCAGTTCCTACCATGCAGAAACTAAGAATAATGATTTTACTTACATGTTTGGGACTTTTGAAAACTTTATTTAAACCTCCTTTTGTGAACTATTCCCATCAACAGTATTCATTAGGATTCTTCACCTCTCTTACATACCAAATCACTCAATGCTAAGATCAGCAGCATGACCTAGTTTCTATTGCTAATGTCGTTGCCTCTGGCTCATAATGTTTTCACAGAGGATTTAATTTCTCATTTTCATATATTGTCTAGTATTGCCACCTCCATCTAACAGATATTTTGTCATTTAATGGCCTTATTTTCAACAGAGATAAACACCTGCATCTTCCCTCAAAACAGTAGATAATCGTTAAGTGTGTATAGTATTGTTTGACTATGTAGCCTCTTCATTTTCTCTTAATTATAAGAGAAATATTAACAGACATTTTAAATAATCTCAAGACTTTATTTGTGCTCAACATTATCGTCTCATGGTTTTGCATATAGTTTTGTTTTCCTTTGCTTTTATCAGTGCTATCTAGAATTAATTTAATTTCTAGTCTCTAATGTTTCAAGGTTGATTTCTCCTTATTTGCCATCAAGGATATTTTAAATGTATAAAAACAAGGATTTACAGTTATTTCTGAAATAATCAACAAGTTCATTGGTTTGTTTTTCACTTTGCTGCTCTTTACACAGTCAGAGCAGAAGACACAACCCCAAACACAAATAAGATTTTTTGATTTTTTTTTAAGCAAGCAATACAGAAAGTGGATTATTCAAATTTTAAAGGTGTATTATTCAGTAACACACAAGAAAATATAGACAAATCAAAATAAATAAAATGTCAACTAAATAGGCACACACTGCAGGACAGCTAAAGTCCACAATCACTGCACATCTTCAAGCATAAAGTCAAAGGACAAATTTGTAATGATGTGGAAGGTACACATAATCAAAACCACACCCTTTAAACCAAACACCAAGTCTACTGTTAAACAAGTTTACTTCATAATAAATTCATTATATGATCCCAGAATCCAATACTCAGAATATGTGAAAGAGTAATCAGAAGATATCAGCATTTACAAACTCACTAAGGTGGGAACTTATTTTTAGTCTGTAGTCTTTCCACTGTTAATTTACTCAAAACCAGTAAATCTCTGATTCACACCACTAAAAACTATCTTAAGGGAACCAATGGAACTACTTTCTTTCCAAGAATTCTACCTTAGTAGGTGAGGATAGTTGATGATGGATTCAAAGGCTATTAGTGTTCCACAAAAACCATATTGTCTCAATACTGAATTTTACATCATGTTAATGTGTTATCTATGCAATAATTAACAAGAAGGTGCATAATATGGGATTCATAGGAGTTTCATAAAAATTAGTGGTATTGCAAATGAAAAAATTTATGTTCATTTGCTATACATATGTTTGACCTACAAATTGTATTTCACTATTACTACTTGCAGTATGAGGCAAACTAATAAGTTACCAGATCATTAGTTCTTCTTTCACACAATATTAATCCAAATTTGAAGCTGTTACTGATAAGCAGTTTAGTAGTCTGATTACAGATCAGCAAAGTCCTTCTATTCTAATATATGGATTTGAGTTTAAATCATGTGTTTAATTATCTATTATTTTGTGAATTCATAAAATCTTACTTTTAACACAAGCTGAAAGGTATTTTTTTATTACACTTGTGTTAAGTGCTTGCAAACATATGAATGCCTGTGTATGTAATTTCTGTTCCCTTTCAAGAGCAAGAGCTTAATTTTTATATATTTATATTCTCATAAAGTGCATTACAGTTTTTATGTATCATCACACATAAACTTTTTACTTCATATTTTCCAGTGAAGGGTCACAAAGATGTTGAAGGGACTGGAGCATCTCATATCTGACAAAGGGGTGAGAGAGCTTGGACAGTGCAGCCTGGAGAGCATGCTCAGGGGGAATCTTATTAATGTGTACAAATACTTCAAGAGCAGGTGTACAGAGGACACAGACAGGCTTTTTCAAGTGCTGACTAGTGACAAGGTAATGACCAAAGGTAATGGGCAGATTGAAATGTGAGGACTTCATCCTGAACATCAGGAAACATTTTTTGTGACTGAACACTGGCACAGATTTCCCAGGGAAGTTGTAGAGTCTCCATTCTTAGAGATATTAAAAAAAACCCCAACATATGGACAAGGTCCTGGACAACTTTTCCTAGGCAGTCCTGCTTGAGCAGGAGGCTTGGCCTAGATGATCTCCAGAGGTCCCTTCCAACCTCAACTGTTCTGGGATTTGATGATTCTGTGACATCATAAGTAATAAAGCTTCCACAGAATATTCCGAGTTGGAATGGACTCACAGGGATCATCATAGAATCAAAGAATCATCATAGAATCAGCCGGATTGGAAAGGACCTCTGAGATCATCAAGTTCAACCCTTGATCCACTACCACCACAGTTACTAGACTATGGCACTAAGTGCCACGTCCAG
>JAWWLV010000100.1:36366054-36389434 GCA_035041135.1 Platyrinchus mystaceus | reverse complement strand
TACAAGTCCCTGCCATCCTTCTCTGTGAATTGAATGCTAAACTGTCTCTAGAGAGACGTTATATTGCTCACAGAATGCCTCAGCAGATGGTGCTTCCTGTTGCAACAGAAGGCTGTGATTACACCTGAACTCTACAAGAACTCTAACTTACACAGTAAAACAAGATAAATGGAAGTCTTACAGCTCTATCATTTTCCTCTTCTGTTCTCCCACCTTCAAAAAAAAAAAAAATCTAGATTTGGAAACTGCTAACATTTTACCAGAATAGTTTTATCACAGCTTCCATTTCCGACTCTATTTCAGGTCACTCCATACCTAGTTATAGCATTGCTTATTATAGTTATAAAATAGAAGAAACATTCACCAGGAAGAGTCTGTAAACACAAAATGAAGCACCATGAATACCATCTGGATTCAAAAGTTCAATGTTCTGTAGCAGTTTGCTACTGCATGTGAAATGGCCCTTTTACAGAAGATCTATGAATTCTTTGCAGGAAAGCATCCATCCCATCTATTCCCCTGATCTATTAGTTTCTGTAAAATATAAAGCTAATTTTAGGACATAAAACATAGCTTAAAACCAAGAACCATAGCAGTAAGTTAAATATGTATGTATTCTCTTAATAATTAGCAGACAAATAATTGCCATTTAAAGACAACCATACAGAATTCCTGTAAATTACTTTACATTTGGGTTTTTATCTCGCAAATACTGCTCTGCATGGTTTCTAAAGACAGCCTACATATGTCATATGGACAAGACAGGACAGAAAGAGTTCAATATCACTCACTCCAGGTATCAGTCATGCAAATTAATGTCTTTTATCTGACAGAGAAAGGTCATTGTCCCTTGGATGGCTGCATTGGTCTCTGCCTACATCTACCATTGTTATTTTGAGCTATTATTGTCTGTGAGCTTTCAGACATCATGTAGGTCCAAATGAAAAACAGTGCTCAGTTTGTTTGTAGAGTTCCAGGTGGCCAGAGACCTCTTGGGACCTTGCAAAACAAAGACAGATGAGAATAGGCTCCGGTCCTTCTCTTAAAGGAGGATATGGATCTGCCTACATCTTAGTGTCTGTTCACTGAAGATTGAAAGGCTTCATTCATCTAGTTTTTAAAGGCAAATGACTATATTTCCACTAAAAATGGTTCCCCATAACAAAGACACCCCTCTGTCCCAGATTAAACTAAAGAAAAAATTTAACTTGTGTTGGATTGAACTAAATAGAGAGTTAAATTTGTATTTGGGTTTAGCCATTTTTATCAATCTCTCACTTTTCATATAGATGATTCATCAATTTCATTGCAAACCTTAACAGAACTAAGCCATTGCTGTTTTCAGTGAAATTTCAAGCGTCTTACTGTACAAAACCATTTATAAAATTTACTAGCTAAAAAAAAAAAATCCCTTCAAAATTTTACATGTTTCAACACTTACTCATTTCTTCAACCTTTTTGTATGTGCATGTTTTCCCAAAAAAGTAAGTTGGGACAGTTCTGAATAACATCAGGCAATGATCAAGTTAATCTCTTTAAATGGGGAAAAAACCTTATAAGGAGATTCTTAGTAAAAAATTTATCTTTTTGCCTTTCCTTGCATTCACAGAATACATCTATATAGTGTAACAGAGAGGAATGTGAAGGTAGCGAAGCAATTGTACTACTGCAACGGTTCACACCAGTTTACCAAGCTCTAACCAGGTCAACACACATGGTATCTGCCATGGCTGTCCTGCTTCCACAGTGTGCCTTTTTCCCGGTCTCAGCATCCAGTTCCCTCATGCTCCTCTCTGTAGATGCACTTTCTTCCCACCAGCACAGTCCAAGGGAGAAAAGTCTTTCTGTTCTGTGTCACATTTCTTACTAACTCAAGTATCTGGCTAGTGCATATTTTTCTATGACTCACAAATAAAAAGAATTGATGTGTACTGACTGATCACTTATTAGGATAGCACTCATACATAATATGAGCCTACCAGGCATTCTTACAAGAGGCATCAAAAGAAGGTGTGGGGGAATAAGCAGAACTCAGTTCAAATAATATTTTATATTAAAAGAAGTGCTAATTCTGGTTGTAGTTAGCTAGATAAACTTCTTTTAGGTGTCAGTGTTGATATAGACCTGCCAAGCTATAGGAGTGCTTAAGCATGATGTGCAAGTATAGCAACTGGACAGTGCTAGCAATTTTGTTAGAACACAAAAAAGAGAAACTAACTCACAATCATTAGGTCAAGCATCCCCAAGGGCTGTGAAGCACCTTTAAACACATGAGAACAGATGGCAACATTTTCACCTACACTTAAGATACAGGGATAAAAACCTGGTGGTCATCTCAGATTCTTTCACTTCTTTTTCCTGTATATCTGTAACAACAGCAAATCTTGTCACCTCTCATCTATGACATTTTAAAAACTTCATCAGTCAATCTCCCATTGTGGTGGAATAAAAAAAAAAAAAAAGCACCTCATTTCAGTTTCTTCTGTCATCAAGATAATGTATTGTTCTGTCATCATTAAGATAATACATTGCACAATTCTGTAAATGTCTTGCCTCATGCAATTTACATCCTTTTATTCTTCCTTTACTCCCCTTCATTATTGATGTGTGCTCATCTGCTCATGTATAATTTCATCTTTCTCATATTTGCCTCCTGTTTTCCTATGGTTACTCATCTCTTGGTGCCAGTTAAGTAATTTCATCTCTCACACATGGCTACAGTTTTCCTCTCTAATGTCTCTCCTTAGAATAAAAGCTCTGTGTCTAAGCTATCTATTCAGGTAAAATTCTACATTAAATTTCCTATTTAAAAAACAAACAAACCAAAACCAAAACCAACCAAACCAAAACCAAGACAAAAAAAACCCCTAATGAACAAAAAGCAAACCCTACATCTTACGTAATGGGAGAAAAAGAACAATAGACAAAAAAATTAGAAACTGCTTAGTCACTGTCACCTATAGCTTTACCCTTCTTGTTGGCCGTTGATGATGATGACGCTTAGTCACAGCTTAGTCTTGCCTTGAGTATCAGAGAAACCCATTTCCTTCTTTCTTCCCAGACTAGTTCATAAATCTCCTCTAGTATTTAAAGTTTTCTATTATTTAATTTCACACATTTTTCTTAGTACTATGGAAAATAATGATTCCTACAGTTCTCCCTAGCTTCTGGACAGAAACTTGAGCAGTGACTCCTGCCCCAAGAACAATACCAGTTCCACTGTCACCATCAGGTTTTTTTCTGAACGGACTTTTTTTTTCTTTTTATGACTGAGCTCTCTGTTTCTCAGAAAATCAGCTTAAATCTTTCTATATTCATACAAGCACCTTAATATGTTTGCCAAAGTTACAAAGTGGTATTCTTTGAAATCTCTAAAGGGCAATAATTCCCTGTGTGTTTTTGTAAGGTACTTCACAAACAATGAGTTATCCCAGATATTGCCAAAACATTTCCAAACTTGCCACATTCAATTTTTCATGGCTTTTTGTTTAGAATGAGCATTAGGTGGAAAATAATGGAAGGAAACTGGACTAAGCAGCTGCTGAAGCAGCAGACCTTAGTGGTGATACATAGAAAGACCGCTGAGTTCAAACAATAAAATTCACTT
Organism: Platyrinchus mystaceus; assembly: GCA_035041135.1. Taxonomy (NCBI): domain Eukaryota; kingdom Metazoa; phylum Chordata; class Aves; order Passeriformes; family Tyrannidae; genus Platyrinchus; species Platyrinchus mystaceus. Next base: position 36,385,827 of record JAWWLV010000100.1, on the reverse strand, counting down.
ACTAGACTCATGCAAAGATGGATCCAACATCACTAGTTCTTTCTAAAGAGATTTTAAAGCAGTTTTTTAGAAGGTAGAAATATTTTTCACAAACTTTGCATTCCACCAGTACTAGAAATGACATATTTCGCTGAATCTTCAAAAACCAGCTGCTGTTCATTCTGTTCCTCATCTGAGGAGTAGTTATGTGACATCCATTAAAAAAGCAGCCAATGATCTTCAAGACCTTATCCTCACACTTACCTATGTCCTGATCCTCACACCTACCTTTTCATGTTTGTTCACGCTTTAGATACCCTTCTTAGGTGGGATAGTGAAGGGAAAAAAGTCAGAAGTCCTGTATTTTCCAAAAAATTACATACACAAATATTACAGGGAAACTGGTTAAATGGAGTTTGAATAAAATTGCCAAATGTCAATGGTAGAGTAAAAAACTGAATCCAAAGCTTACTAAAGTAATTAGATAAATGCCCTTAGTTCCAAATCTCCTTTCCAATGCAAAGGGGTTTTTTTAACCTTTGACTTTGCTGGAACACTGTATACAATTATCAGGAAAGAGATGAGTTAGGCTTTAATATCAGACACATCAAGGGAGTTGTGTTTCTCTACATCGCAAATATCACCAGATTTCCAGAGTCAAAGCTTAATGTTACATGTATTTCAGCATGAACACTAACCAGAATGAAGATGATAACATAAAAACAAACAAACAAACAAACCAAATCAAACCAAACCAAAACCAACCAACCAAAAACCTGCAAGTCTAAGATGTCCCCTTTTTACTCCATTCAGAAGACTTCTGAAGGGTTTCTTTTCAGACATTTACAGGAAGATCCACTGTCACTATCTGAATGAAATCACATATTCCGCTTCTCTCCAGGACATCACCAAATGAGATAATCGAGATGTTCATCAAATTTTATACCAAGATTACCAGGCTATAATAGTGATGCTTAAAAAAAAGGTCTCATACAAGAAAATTTCATATTGTTACCAGTTCAAGTTTATTTCAATGTCAAAATAGAGTTTATGGCTGAAGTTTCACAAGAAAAATTCTAATATGAAATATTAATGGTTTGCATTTTTTTCCCCTCAATCAGTGGTTAAGTTGAGAAAACAATATGCAATGCACACTAGCAAAGAAAAAGTGTAGTTTACAATAGAATACATATACTAATAGTTGTTTACTGAGATATCAATGATTTTTAACTTCAATTTGGTTTTGAAGGGCTTTTTCCTGGAACACATACATGTAACAGTGACTCATGTTGGCAAAAAGTACATGTAATTACAACATCTTTAAGTCAGTTGCTATCTTCCCAGCTGAATTTATTACTCCTTTGAAGAAACAAACTCATCTAACGGAAACAAAGTGTTGAAACAAGGGAGCAGAAGTCTTAAGGAAGCTGTCAGGTTGAGAAATGACAGGCTCACTAAATCACTGTTATTCTGTCTATGTAACATGAAACTTAAGCACTGAGATATAGGAGCTCAAGAGGAAGGATAAGATGAGATTTCAAAACCTGACTGATGTTCCATCTTGTTTTCCAAATGTGCTGTTAGACTAGCAGATTTGAGTCACTCAGTGCGTGGTTACCACTTTTAAATATGGAACAGTTTCAAACTGGAATCCTGATCCATATTTTGTAATACGAACACATATTTATGGGAAAACTTCATGAATGCTGGAATTAAATCATGTTAGGTAATATATTCTATACTTTAAAAGTACATAAACTTGGTTTTTTTTATGGTTGATAAGGGTAGTTCCATTCATGTTCACCAGTCAGCAACAGACCTGCACACAAATTCTTTGGCTTGGATAATTAACAATTACTGTTCAGTAGTTTCCTAAAATGTTATTTTTCCTTGCTACCCATCATTATATTTGCATTTGATCAAAAATGTCAGGTAATATATCAACTAATCTCAAAGTCCCTTTCTTTCCAAGGGGTTGCGCTGGATGTTGCCCTTTGGATGAGAATCTTCATGTTTCTTTTGCATTGACATAAATTATGTTTTCAATTATATTTCTCAATGCAGTGCTAAGCATCTTATGAAGTCTTTGGGAAATAAGCATTAATCCAAACATAGAGGATCTTTTCAAAACTCTCTTTATCAGCTCCAAGACTAACAACTGGTGCACAGGCCGCAGATACTGCTAAGCTGCTAGTCAAAACACCCATACAAATTAACACTGATTTCCAATTAAATGTATTGATTCAACAGGGCTGAAAGTCTCCCATTCCTTTCAGCCACCATTTTGCATACATATTCTAATTCTCATTCAAATCTATTAAAAGAGTAGCAAGCTTATGGACCATGATTTCAGCCTTGTTCATCCCTTAAGAGTTAGAGTTGTTGGATCATTAATATCAATAATGAGCTAGAACTGCAATTAGTGTCTAAATGAAATATGCCACAAATTACAGATTTATCATTACATTTGTCAGTAAAAATATACTACGCCACAGCAGGGTAAGCCTAGAAATTATATGGTCCCAGAGACTTCAAAACTGCTAGTTTTTCCTAGAAGGCATCTGAGAACAATATTCAGAAACTCTGTCATTTGATTGCCAGACAACCTGTGTCAAAGACACAGTACATAGTACAACAGGAAAATCCACCAATTTTTTAAAACTGCAAACTCTTAAGTGCTAGCTGTTAAACAATTATTTGTTTGCCAGCTTGTCTGACCCATTGTCTTCTTCCTCAGATGTTTCTCCTTTCACCAGTTTTAAATTCTGTATTTTCATTCTTTTCTTGTACTAAATTTCAGACATTTTGTCTCACTAAACTGGCTCAAACAAAAACTGCCAGGCTGCTTAACCACCCAATTCTTCTCCTTTCTTTGTGTTCATTTTTCAAAATCTGTGGCAGAGCAAGGTTCTAAAGCCAGATTTGATCCTCTTACATCATTTGTGCATTTGCTGATGAAGTCATTGAAACACTGATCTCAGAGATATGCTGCTTGCAGTGTATAAAAAAAATCTTTGTAATCCCAGCTGATGTAGATACCATTTCTAGCATTCCATCTTCTCAAACATTTCACTGCAGGAGGAAGAACCATGCTGATCAGATTTTTTTTTAAGAGCACATTATTGATTACTTCAACATGAGTCCTACTTGTTTTAGGATATCGACAGTTCACTTCAGTCTTATATAGTTGTAGGTATTGTATTATTTTTCCTTTATTTATTTAATTTCCTTAAGTACTGACATATGTATAAGTGTATAAAGTATTCTAAAGGCCTAGTACTATATATGGGACTATCAATAGCAAAAACAAACCCAAAACCAAACAAACAAAAAACCAAACCCAAAGTAAAACAAACAACCAAACCAAACAAAAAAGAAAAACAAACACACACAAAAAAGACACCCCCCCAAAAAAAACCCACCAAACAAAACAAACAAACAAACAAAAAATCTAAATCCTACATTTCATATTAGTTCTGTTTTCATTTATTTTAAGACTTTCAAAGTATTTCCATTGAGCAGAATGTGCTGTTATAGCACTAGGAAAGGTCACTTTGAATCATTTGCCAGCAAAGAAAGACCATCATTTGTGGATGATAATCAGTGAAATACAAAGTAGCCAGTTTCTAACAAACTCTCTCTAGTTACCAATTGCAACTCAGCAGTTGTTTATATAAAAGTTTGTATCAGATATTAAAACAGTGTGATTCCTAGTGTTCAGCTGTCTGGAAGAAATTTGCACTGCAGATTGCCTGCTACTCAAGTTAGATTCCTTCCAGGATTTCCTTAGCAGTTTCCAAGAGTTCCCTGAAAAGATACCGGCAGCAGTTTATGAGCTCTAACTGTTAAAGAAGACAACACAAATTTGCCTGCTCTAATAAAAGTGACATTCAAAATATGAATAGTGAACAAAAAGGTTATGAAAGTTCTATGTGGATGAGCTCCACCTTTGGAGTTACAGTTTATTTGCAGTCGCAATGTGACCAATATCCCAAATGAATTTTTACACCACATAGTAGCAATTTCAAAAAATGTTTGGGAGAATGGAGTTGTCATACAGCAAAATCACTAGAGGAAGGACAAGGACATTCTTACCATCACTATCAGCCAGGCAGAGCATTCACAGTTGTCTGATATCCACTTCTCAACACAATCTCTTAAAGAGCCTCCTTTGTCCTGAATTTCTCCTTCATGGACCTAGCCACTGAACTAGAGAGGCAGAAAGCTGCTCGCTATGGAATAGACCAGGGGTCCTCAAACTACGGCCCGTGGGCCGGATACGGCCCGACAGGGTCTCCAGTGCAGCCCGACCCCCCCCCCCTCCCCACCAGGGGTTGGGGGGCTGTCATCGTTTAAATTAAGTTAAAACTAAGTAGGAATTTTAAGGTTTGTATTCTGTTAGTCAGGTCCCTCTGTCCATTAAGTGCAGAGCACAGTCTGCATCTCTGTAATAACTCCAACTTACTTTCCATACAGCCTTATGGCTCCTCAGATTTTTCAACTGTCATCTCTTTATCTTCTGCTAGATAAAGCATCTTCTGCTATTGGAAGAAATATTGGTCAGTCATTTTCAACATGAAAGGCAAAGGGCAGACCTGGCATTTTGTTGTTTATCTCTAGACATATCCTCATCAAAAAGGTCAGATTTTCATAAAAAATGCTATAGTGTCACTTTGTTGCCATGGGACAATTCATGCTCAAAGGCCTCCTTTTATCTTAGGCTCTTGCCATCACCATTTATAGTTCAGCATCACCATCATACACCACCCCTCATCATCACCAACATCACAGACAGTAGTTCAGCATTAGAAATAGGAAAGTTAGTAAAGGTTTGGAGGGTAAGTTCAAATAAGCATTCAAAAGTTCAAATTTTTATGAAAATCATTTCCATTTCTAGAGCACATCAGAAATCCTATAAAATCAAAATGCCTGGTAAATTTAGGCCATGACATGCAGAGAACCCTGAGAAGGAGATACAAATACATTGACTTTTTTTCATTTTTTAAATTGGTAATTTCTAAAGAGTAGTATCTGTCTTGAAAAACATTGATGTTTAGAGCAAAATTGAGTGCAGAAAGAGTAAGGGCAGACAGAACCCAAAGCCCAAACTGATGTGTCATTTAGAACACAGAAAATCAGGATAGAAGGGATCAGCCAGTAGGGTCATTCTCACACAGCTCCCTCTTACCTATCCTGTTATGGCAGTACCTGAGTAAGAATAGACAAATACCAACCCTCTGCAACTTAGCCCTGACTTCCCTCCCTATCTGCTACACCATTCCTTCTCCTCTTAGGAGTCTGTACATTGAGGAAAAGACATAGCATAAGTTAAATTGAAGGATGGGTGGCCAAGAAATAGAAAGGGGTTCAAATTTGACCAGCTAGTTGGAGAAAGTTACGTGTAGTCCATTAGCATGCTCTCTCTTAGATGGCTTGCTATGAAGATAAGCATATGAGTGAGCAAACTATACTCATAAATCTGCAGTTTATTAAAAAGGAAAACACACACTGTTCTTGAGAATATCTTTATATTTTGGCAACTATACAGTCAAAAATCATGTTTTCCCACTTCCTGAAGACTCCAGCTGATTGAAGTGATTTGGTTTCAACTTCTCTCCCAAAAATGTATCTTCAGGGGTCTGGATGTACCTTCAAGTCTATGGATGGAAACTTTCAGCTGAAATAAGGAATATTTGTGACAACAATCAAAAAGGAAACTTCAGAGCAAACTTCCCAGAATTTCAGTGTAAAAATGTGTCAGAGATATTTGCTTAATTTTTTATTATTATAAGTTAAAGTACAAGCACAAAGGCCTGGACAGGAAATTACCACATGAAAATCAGAGGACAGTGAGGTGGGGAGAAGTGTTCATGTGTTTATGAAGGTCGATTGAAGATATTTAACTGAAATGTACAGGAATCCTAAAGGACTGACAATGCAAAAGTTTACTATGGTTTAGCACAGCAGCACTATGCAAAAGCCATAATGTGCAATCTCATTGCATTAGCCAGCTAGTAAGGGTCACAGTTTCTGAAAATTAAAAGTCTGGTTAAATGAAATCATTCTGAATCAGAGGTAAGCAGAGGAGTGGCCTTTTCCTCCCCCTTCTTCAAGGATCTGCCAAGCATGTCAGATCATTCATGTTAAATTATGCTGCATGGCACTGAGATGTGCACTACTGTCATCTAATGGCTGAGTCGCAGCTGTCAAATCCTTTGTACCGTGAGCCTTCTGTAGCAATCCAACAGTGGTCCAAAACAGAGGAACACACCTTTATCTATTAATTTAAGACTAGTTCAAAAATAACAAAATAAACAACACACATGACAATCGGAGAAGTAAAATAATCTCAACTCTAACAGCTTCTGCTTACCTGCAGACAAGCTAGTTTATTAAAATCCCACGGCAAAACTTAGTTCTGGCACAAAGTGCAATGATCTTATTGATTTAGTCAGCAGCTTATTTGGCTATAAATTTTAAACCTTTACAGGAGGCAGAAAGAGGGGAATTACAGAAAATTAAAAGAATAGTCGTACAAGCAAAATGTTTGTCTGTATATCTATTCCTTGAATTGTTCTGTGGCTTTAACAACTTAAGTTAGAATTATCAATTCTGGCTAAGTAACAATTAAGCTTGTACTTTTAACATATTTATTGTCCTTACTGACCTCTCTATTCTGTTTACTTAGTAAACAATCTTTCTTAAGTTTTACTGTGTTTCAGTCCGTCCTAGGAAAACACTAATCTCTCCCAGGTTTTAGCTTTCTCTGTTCTCCTGCACCACAGTTTGACCTGCAGGCAAATGAAGCCATTCAAATATTTGCTTATCTTGTCATCTGTTCTCATCAGACCTTGCAATTCCTGTCATGCCCCACATGTCAGTTTAAAGCATAACGTCATTAATACCTCCAGCGCCCTAATGGATGCTTCACACATGAACGCATTAATGAAATGTGTTATTGTTTTCTCTCACAGGACATTAACAATCTCACTCACGCTGAGCCCCTGAAGCCCTGCGGTGCTGCTGAAAACCACTAGCTATCAAATGAACCCTCAGTTACGCCTCAGTAACTTTAGGTTCAAGTTTATCACTGAAGTGTCACTAATGTGAGGAGAAGATACAAGCCTCTAAGGTCTTTTGGGCCCAGCTTCAATTACCATAAAGAGTAACAGGAGGCAATAGCTGCAAGGGAAAAATACACCATTGTATAAATGAAACACTGTCAAGACAAAATAGGAAAAATCTGGGTGTTAATGTAGTAATTTTTTTTTCTCATTTCTGCCCTTTGTCTGTAGACTGGTGGCTTGTATAATGAAGACAGGATTGGTTTTCTGGAGGATACAACCACAAATAGTCTAGTTTCCTGAAAAAGATGTTCAATACAAGAGGCAATAAAGATTTCTTATGCAAAACACATTTAAAATTGCTTTTCTATATCTTTAAGAATTATATCCAGATGAGTTGTAAAATGGCCACAGCAAGTTATGTGGCTTTTACATACAGGTTAGCTAAGTAAGTCTGTCAGTTTTCTGTTAGGCTGTGGTAGCAAGAGTACTTTGGCAGCAGAAATATGGTAGTAGCTTTTTCACATCACAAGTAATGACACTACCCTTTCTATAGGTCAAAGGAGAATAAAAATCAAGTTTTTCTCTGCATTCACATCCACTATAAGAATCAGCCTCTGATCCTGCATTAAAAGTTTTTATTCCACAAAGCCAATGGATGAAGTTGTTTAAGGCTAACACTGTATGGTTAGCCTTAAAAATCAGAACTCAGAGCAGCTGATAATTTTAAATTTTCCTCTGTGTAGTATATATTATTGTGTAACATTCTGAACAGGATAAATACAGAAAAGTACTGCAGTTTTACGTAGTGTTTCAAGTATGAAATCAAGAAGTTCTCTTATACTACAGTCAAGCTTTGGCTCTTATTCTATTCTCAAGTAGTGACACTCCTATATAGAGGCCATGGGCACACAGCTAGCACTGAGACTACACCAGGAACAGGCAGTAGAGATCCCCAGCTGTAGAACAAACATATAAAAAAAAATATACAAAAAAAATAGTAAGTCCTGCACAGGTCATTCCTGGCTTGTTCTACTCCAGGCAACCTCCTTCCTGTGAATTACCCTGAAAGCTTCATTTTTCATTGGTCCAAGACATGACATGAATCTCAGAGCTCTCCAGCATAGGAAGTTTCTGATGAGCAGCCTGCAAGGTCAGGAAGGTGGGTCATCCCTATTTTAGATTATTGCCTATAAACCACCTAAGACAAACCCTGAATGCCTTCACAACGTTATAGCATAAGTCCCATATACATATGGCATATTGTACCAAATAACTCCCACAGATATGAAACATATATGGAAGAATGAGTCTTGTAATTAAAATTAACAAACTATCCCAGGAAATCAGGAACTTTTACTGCCACAAATGCACAGCTGTCTTCTACAGAATCAAGTGGATTACCATGAAATGTTTCACTCTTCCTAAGGTACCAACAAATAGTTGGTGTTTCTTGTTTCTAAGATTGGGACAGATGGAAACTTTATTTCAGGATTTCTAATATTTACAATCCAGAACCATCAGAGTCTCAGAAAGAGTACAAAAATACTTATTCACAGAATCAGTCTACCTGTGTAAAACATTTTCTTTTCTCCAGCATATATTTCCATAAAGAGAGAGTGGTAAAATCAGTGCCAGCACATGAGAGTTTTTTTCTCCCTGTCAATTTATTAGTGTATCACGTCATCCTCCTCAGGATCTCCCAAATCAGTGATGGACCACAGCGTCTCTGGCTCAGATATCACAGACTGTCTGCAACATCCTGATTTTTTCTTTTTATTGCCATTAGCTAATCAATATGTCCCATAAACCTGTGACCACCCAATGATATTACATGATACTGGACTTCAGTATTACGTGATACTGGACTTCATTTCTGAATATTTCCAACCAAGCATTTTTTATTACCTACTCATTTCTTTCTCTTAATTTGCTAATTAACTTCTAATTTGCTAATTAATTTTCAGGCTTATGCTGGAGTGCAGAAATTTTATCCCATTTGCTGCTGAACAAGCTAAAATAAGGCATGCACCACTGCCAGCAAGGATTTCCTAATGACTTCCCTCTCTGTTTTTTTAATGTGTATTCATATACACCAAAGAGAAGAGTGTTCCAGCACCAGAAATGCTGATTGTTAACTAATAGAAAAGGTGAATTGAATGCTATTTGGAGATGCTGTACAGCATAAAGTACATGGTCACATGCTTGCCACATGGTTATGAGTACACTCAAGCAACTCAACCATTTCTTTGGTTGCATGCACAGTAGTAAATTAAAGTGCCAGGGAAAGTTCCCAGACACAGAAATCCACTAATTTCTAGTACTACGTTTTTAAAATGGCCCCTATTGCTTCCTAAACAACTTCCAGGTGCACCTCAGGAGTTGGAAAAGGGCTCTTGCCCATGCTAATAGCCAGCTTAAGAGCAAACTCTGTGTTTCTGATGTCATCAGTTTAAAAGAATTTGGACATAGGCTGCTTTATGTGAGTGTCAGAAAGGCTCCAACATCATTTAGCCTACTTGAGTAAATTACAGCCTTTAATATCACTTCATTATATATGTTTATATATGTAATGATACATATATAAGTATATATATATATACACACACACGTTTCCATACCAAGTTGTTACTGGTTTCCTATTTAATCTCCACACATTTTTGTACAGGAGAATAAATACATGAAATATTAAGGTATATTCAGATACTTAGCATATGAAATGGAGAAAGTACCTATGTCTACACAAGGAGGCAATTCAATGCATTTATAATTAGGGTGGTAAAACATTGGCCCATTTTACCCACAATGGCAGTGGATGCCCCATCCCTGGGAGCATTCAGGGTCAGGTTGGATGGGGCTCTGAGAAACCTGGTCTACTAGTGAGTGTGCCTAACCGTGGCAGGGGAGTTGGATTAGATGATCTTTAAAGCTCACTTCAAGCCAAAATATTCTCTGATTCTATGATTCCATTTAGAATGGATCTGTACATTTAAAGAGCAGGTGCTGAGGTGTCTTCACGTATACATCTGGACAGCATGCAATAGAAGAGGGTGCTACTTCAGTTTAGTGTGCAACCCAGGGCTGAGCATTTCCAACATCCTTATACTTAAAAGCTATTTCATTCTCTAATATATATGGAAATTAACTTCTTGAAATGTTGAGAACTGACAAAATATTTTTTGTTATCTGTTTTACTACCGTAGTTTCTAGCTCCTCTTACCCAGGGAAAGAGACCAAAAAGCAGCAATAAGGCCTGTGAGAACAATGAGAAAGGTCTTGCAGAGGCAGCCTCCTCAGTCTATGAAGGTGCATTTCAAAAGCAATTTTTAGAATATATACATTTAAGTGTCCTAAAAATCTGCAAATTGACTTCAACTTTGCTTAAAAAGTTAAAAGACTTTATCACAATTAATGATGTATTAATTTATTTGTCGTTATACACATTTTCTTAGTGTCACTTGGAAATGAAAGCTAGTACAAGGTATAAAGTTTGGACAACACTATCATGCATATGAGAAATTAAAACTAAAATTTATTTAATATCTATCTTTTCACTTTGCTTAGTATTTTTGTTCCACAGTCTGGGAGCAGGTGCTGCTTTTATTCCTTCCTTCCCCATCAAACCAAAAAAAAAAAACATTTCCCCAGGCTGAGGAGAAGCTCTGCCCAGTTGGTACTGCTTGCCTGAAGCTTTTAGTTCTCCATATCTTTAGCCAGAGTAGCATCTAGCCAACAGTTTAATTGGAACAATGCCCAGATACACCACATTAATTCAGGAATCTACCTTTTGTCAGTTAGCATTAGAGACTATTACCCAAGAAATACACACATGAACACACACACACACATATATATATATCTCTGCAGAAAAGTAGCCAACTTTTAAAAGTGCCCAAGGGCAAGATTTTTAGAAGTGTTTAGATGTCTAAAGATTCAATGGCCTGTAGGTTGTTTTAAGACACTCCCCATGATATCTTTAGATAAAATTTTTTAAGATTAGCAGAAGACTGAAGTTCTTCATAGCCATAGGTAATGTGAGAAGACAGGGCAAGGGAAACATAGACAGGGAGAAAAACACTTTTTATACAGAGTAGGGTAATGTCAACTTTTACTGGTTATGCTTTCATTGCTTCTAGTGAGCAGTCCTCAGAGCAGCTGTGATCACAGCATGCCTCCTGTCCATGTGGCAACCTGCTCTGAAGTGTCTCCCTGTACACTACATCACCAAACAGGCACACACAGCTTCATGGACTTTATAGAATGCCCTCTGGCTATACTCCAAGCCATGCTTTCAGATTTTATTTTCTGTATGGGCATGTCGTAGTTTAACTCCAGCTTGCAATTAAATACTGTGCAGCCTCTCACACACACTCTCTGGTGGGATAGGAAAGAAAAGCATGAAACGGTAAAACCCATGGGTTGTGATAAGAACAGTTTGATAACTGAAATAAAGTAAAATAATAATAATGAAATGGAAAAGAGAGAGTGAGAGGACTAAAACCCCAGAGAAACAAGAGATGCACAATAAAATTGCTCAGCACCTGCTGGACTGATGCCCAACCCATCCCCCACAGCCATGGAGCTCTTCTGGCCAGTTCCCGCAGTTATATACTGTGCACGATATTCTATGGTATGAAATGTCCCTTTGGCAAGTTTGGGTCAGCTATCCTGGATGTGGCCCCTACCAGCTTCTTGTGCACCTGATTCAGGGTAAGCAGTACTTAGCAACAACTAAAACATCAGTATGTTAGCAACGTTTTTCTCATACTATATCCAAAACCCAGCACTGCATCAGCTACTAGGAAGAAAATTAACTCTATCTCAGCCAAAACCAAGACAGGGCAGCAAGTTCAGTCTTCATGTCAGAATGTAAACCATTGCCAGCAACAGAGAGAAAGCCTACATTTGTGTAACTAGTGGTGACCACATACCTCAGAGTCTGGCTTGTAGTTGACTGATATAGAAAGATCTAATGAGTTGCAAGACTTTATTTTCACTGAATAATTTTGCTGAGGAAGATAGAGTTTGAAATAGACAGTGCTAGCTAGCAGTGACAGCAAGAGAAGAGAGCAGATGAAGATTTCCAAGTAACCACGTGCAGTAAATAGGGTAACTTTCCCTATGAACCTCTAAGCAAAACCCATACTGTTATAGTATCCCATACCCTTTCTTCTATCTCATCCCTGATCCAGGTTATATTGCCAAAAATGTGTCAGAGTAACAGGATTTCTGGGATGTAGCACAGAAGCCCAATAGAAAGCAAGTCACAGATGAGATGATCTAGCTTACCATTTCATCCCAGCGAGTAGGGCCATTGAGATTTTTTAACCACTGGAAGGTGATGATTTTTCCTTTGAAACTGGGCTATCCCCATAATATCAGTGTTTTAAATACATTTTAGTTACACCTTGAATTTCTACTTGCAAACTACACAGGCATATTAAATAAATTTATTACTGAGAACACGGGATAAGTCTATTCTTCACAGCATTAGTACACTATGCTTTAAATATCTAGTATCTCTACAAGCAGCATTTGTGGATGTCATCAAATACTGTATAGGCAAGGATAATACTGCTGATGCACATGAAAGCACAGCTTAACTGTTTTCAAGAACAATGAGATGTACACAATATTTCTAACTAAGGAAGTTACTTGAATCTTTTCAGGAATAAGTATCAATGGGTGGATATTATCTAAAGATCTTGTTTTCTGAATGTTGATAGACATTTGACAGGAAGTTCCCTATCAATCTAATATTATTAAAAAATAGAATTTATAATTTACTTGCCAAAATACATTGAAAACCTTCATAGATGTCATCTCATTGAAATATCACATATAAATTCTACACTGGTTCTCTAACATAGTTAAAAATTTTAAGTACTACTGAAACTTACTTCTGAAAACAACTTTCAAGAGTGGTTTAATCTATCCAGGAATATATCAGTGAGATCACTTGATGAATAAAAGTAATTAATTTGATTTGGTTGTATTTGCCTTTCACTTTCTGCAACTGTTCATACTGAATTAGATTCTAATCCTAAAACAAGAGGTTAATGAAACAAAACAACTTTCTTTTTTGTTCTAATAATTTCACTAGAATCATCTACCACAGAAGCCTGACCCCAAAGTCGTAGGGTCAGGATCAGGAGTTATACCACACGACCTGGAAAAACAAAGAGTACATGTATGCAGTGAACCGTAACCAAGAGTTCCATACACTGTATTTCTAAATAGCTTCAGGTTTTGCAAAGCACTAGAAAAAATTTTGATTGAATGAATGAACATTCCCTAGTTCAGACCAGTAGTTTTTTGATTGAAGAAATTCTTGCATTTAGATTTTGCATAAATTCTGGAGCAGTTGCAATTTACTTTTTTTGGACTATGGTAGTTTGCCTCTGTATAGAGATCTGGGAACACAGCCATTATTCCCACAGATGCAAGCTGAGTCAATATAAATCACCATCTTTACTTATGATAGTGGAAAAGAATGAACAAATAGCATCACCTGAACCTTAACAAAATGCATCCTATATTTGCCTCTCTATAGATTGTGTATCATTAAAGGATGCTGAATCAGACACCAACTGACCTTATTAATATTGCCTCCATCACAGTCATATTTAATCATATCACCAAACTTAAAATTCATTTAGAAATACTGAAGCATTGAATGTTTATCACCTAAGAAATCAGCATCATCATTTTCAAGAACAATGGAAACCAAGAAAATCTGTAACATCCACATCTATCCTTATCTAAAAGTGAGTTTGTTTGACAAGTCTTAGTCATATTCATTAAAAAAAGCAACAGCACAAGAGAAATACTTAAGATTATATTCCTTGGTTCCTCATATGCACTTAAGTTGTTAGAGGTAATTTGTTATACAATACATGTGCATTAGTTAAGGGAAGATTAAATTGCAGGAACCTGTTAGCACATGGAAGGACTTAAATTAGACTTCTTTATGTCCACTGACTTTACATGTATGAAAATAAACTATCAATGAAGCTGCCTCGGCTTCCGGAAAAAATCTCAATTTTATTTATAAAAAATCTCAATTCTAACTCTACTTCAGTTTAGTTAGATTGCAGCATTGCTCTTCCTTTGGCCTCTGAGGCAAAACAGGGTGATCATTACACCTTTGTAAAGATGAAACCTTTTATCCATGCACAATAGGCATCAGTTTGATGAATCCCACACCTGTCCTGAACTTGGAAAAAAATCACTTTTCAAAATACCCCTTTTATCTGTGTCTTGGATTTAAACTAAACAGTTTGGTGCACTTTGTGGGCATTCCATATAGCTCACAGAAAAAGAGTCTTTATAGGAAGCAGAACCATGCTAAAGAAAATCCAAAATCAGAAAAAAAGTAACCAAACTGAAGAAGAAGAATATATCCAAAACAACATCTTATTTTCCCATCTGTATTATTTGGTCTATTACTGCTTACAACAGTCTCCTGTCAATAAATAGGACAACTTGTTCAAATTAGGTCGTTGTCTAACTTCATGAAAGATTTTGGAATCTAAGTATGGGGAATACACAAGATCCTTCTTAGTGATATTATCTGGACAGTAATAGGTGACATGATATATGAAGAGCATTTAAAAATGGCCGACACAAAATTGTCACAAAACATATGCCAAAAGCCTGATAACAGTGTGAGGCATTTAACAAAGGCAAAGCTTGCATGAGATTACCATAAGAGAAATTAAACAGTCTTGTTTAAGAGGTTATCAGAGGACTTTTAAGAAAGAGGAATGCGCTTGAAGAGAAGGTGAGTTTTTAACTGTGATTGAGGAGAAGACCTTGATACCAGAGCACCCATTCAGAGTGGGTTTGACATAGCCAGAAGTCATCTCACCACTGTTGTGACCTTAGCCTAGACCTGATGAAGCAGTCTCCCTGCCAGGCGTGTAGCATGCACCACTTTGTGAGTTGATGGCGCAGGGTGCAGGAAGAAGGGTCCCCCACCTCAAGTAGACCTGTGTGACCATGTAGAGGGGGATCTCACCAGGGTCAGCAGGGTTGTGGAGAGTTACATGCATGCAGATGGAGCTGCAGCACCTGCACCTCTCCCAGGAGGGGTAGTGAAATAGGGGTACCTGCCTTTCCAATTTGCCATCTACAGATCCTGTGATGATGGGATTAGGACTTTGGAGAATTACTATTTCTGAGGATTAAAGAAGCATGCCTAGAAATTTGTAGAAATTTTGTAAGTATCTAGAGTTGTCTGTTCTGTTGTATGGCTGATATTGATCTTGAATGTGTAGTTCACAGATTACCTGATAATTACATGTTGTTAATGAATCAATAAACAACCATCTATTTATTGCCTTCAGCTACTACCTGTAACTACTCCCTTCTGGACGGTCAAGAAGGTTAAAGACAGTAGAGAGCTTCTTGGATACCTTTTGAAACAAGGATACTTTTCTTCTCCACTCCTCTTGTTCTAGGCCAATTAACTCTGAAATGGGAGCTAAACAAATGACCTTGAAAAAGAACATATATCATACCTCTCTACTTCACAAATTGTTCTAAAATTTGAGATTTTCAGGAGCTCTATCCCACTACCTAACTATTTTGCAAAGACCCATTTTCTCCATCCAATTAAATCAATTTCCTAAAACCAACCTCAGTGAAAGCTGCCCATTCAGACACTACCCATGGGCTTGATACAGCTACAAATAGGTGGAATTATTATAATTAAGTGTAGTTGCTGTTTGGAAGAGTGCCTGTAGGCTCTTTAGTCTATAGCAACTATAGACTATAGCAACTACACTTAATTACACAGCATAAGCCAGAATTTAGGCATTAGACACATGTTATAAACTGGGGATGAAACTTTAGTAATGAATATTCATACCATTATGTCACCTGAAGACAGGGGAGAGGTTTATGTGGGTCAGAGCTTTCTCAGGGTCTTAGGAGCTGCCAAAAAGTGATTTCCCACTTGAGTTGGCCTGGGGCAGAAGATAAGTGGCATCAAGAACCAGAAACAGTCCCTTCCTTCCTTCTTGCTTTCAGTTGCTGCAGTGGTGTGAACTCTCTGAGGTGGGCCCAGGGCTGTCTCTTTTCCAGGATCCTAGTCACTGCCACCACCACCCAAATGAGCCCAGATCTACTGGACAGACTGATGGCTTGCTGGCATTCTACACCGACACCAAGGGACACAAGACCATGCCGGAGTCAGTGTTTTGGGGTTGCCCTCAAGCCCAGCAGCACTGCCTGCACAGATCCACTGCTGGAGTGCCAAAGCCACTTTGCCGCAGCCCAGCCAAGCCAAACATGTGGCAGAAGAAAAGGAGACTCTGAACTGGTATCATCAGTTTCCCTTTTTGTCCCCAGCACCACTTGTTTTTGGCTTTGTGGGTAAACTTTTTTTCCCTTGTATTTTTGCAGTTATTTTGTAACTATTTTCTTTTAGTAAATAGTTATTTTTTCACTTACACCTCCTCCTATTTTTGTCTCTTATATTAGGGGAAAGGGAACAAAAGGGGAGGGTGTAGTGGTTTGACCTTGGCTGAATGCCACCAAAAACACACAAACTCCACCTCCCCTCCCAGAGTGAAAGGGAAGAGGAGAAAAAAAAAAAAAGTAAACCCAAAACTCACTAAGAAAAAGTCAGTTGATATTTACACAGAGAAGGAACAAAAAAAACACTAAAACTAAAAGCACTAAAAATACAGCAAAGAAAACCAACAGAAGATTTTACTTGCCCACACGAAGCAGAGCGTTCCCTCCTCCAAGAAACAGCTGTCCATCCAGCCAGCTACCCTGGAAGAAGAAGGAACTGCCTCCTCCTCACTCTCTTTTATATCTGAGCTGATGGTGTGGAATATCATAGAATCATAGAATCATAGAATTTACTGGGTTGGAAGAGACCTCCAAGATCATCAAGTCCAACCCTTGATCCAATCCCACTGTGATTACTAGATCATGGCACTCAGTGCCACGTCCAGTCTCTTCTTAAACACCTCCAGGGACGTTGAATCCACCACCTCTCTGGGCAGCCCATTCCAATACCTGATCACTCTCTCTGTAAAGAACTTCTTTCTAATATCCAACCTAAACCTCCCCTGGCAGAGCTTAAGCCCGTGCCCTCTTGTCCTACTGCTGATTGCCTGGGAGAAAAGACTGACCCCCACCTGGCTGCAACCTCCTCTCAGGGAGTTGTAGAGAGTGATGAGGTCTCCCCTGAGCCTTCCCTTCTCCAAGCTAAACAACCCCAGCTCCCTCAGCCTCTCCTCATATCTCCTTGGTCAATACACATCAGGTGACCTAGCCTAAATTCCCTTCCAGGAAAAAGAAGTGTTACTTGGCTAAACAAACCCACTACACAGGGATTTCATCTTATTTGAGTTCCTGTCTTCCAGATATACCAAGACAGCACATTTTTCTTAAAATCACCACCGAATATAAATAAGCTAATTAGTCCCCAAGTTATTAAATTCTAAACTTGTACAGTGAAAGGAAAATGTTTTATGTTTATTACCAGTTTCTTTGTAAATATAAAACTAAAAGTCTTTTCTTACACTTAATTTAATAAGAATATTGCTTATCAGTAAGTCTATCAGAACAGCACAGCCCTCTGAGTAATTGCCTTATCTATTTACTAAAATTGCATCCCTCAGTTCCTTTCAATCTGTTTTCCCCAATTAAACAAGGGTCAGATAGAAAACTAATCTAATATGTATTTTACCCCATCAATTCTAGGACAATGATTCCACGATAATTGTCTTTTCTAGTTTCCATGTCAATCACATGCCATCTCATCAGCATTATTCAATCTTGCATAATCTTTCTAGAAAGTTTTATAATTGAAAGATTCTTAAATATAGTTTAATCATAACTTTTTTTTTTAAGTAGAACAATTGTGATTAACACTGGAGAGCATTACAGGCCCAGGAAATAAAATGGCAGAGCACTAAATATCTGGGCTTCTATGGAAAGATTAAATGGCCTTGATTATTCACATTAGGAATATATGAGGAATATTTCCATTCCTCCTACCTGTTGTTAAAAAATTTATCTATTTAGATCATGTAAAGAATTCTCTAGACACCTGCCTACCACCTTTGTAGTAAGATTTTCTGGTAGGCCAAGAATTTCTGATTCCATATGTTCAGAATGGTTTTTAACATAAAGAGAAAGATGGACATGATGATAAGAAATAAGAGATTTTGGAAGAGGAATATTTATTTTCACAGAAAAAACATTGTGAAGCACAAAATGAAGTAGTAGTAAGCATTTAAGACAGTATCCAGTTAGTGACTCAGAACTATTAGTCCTTAGTATAGAGGCCTCAAGTAAAAGAAAGATTCTCATTCAGCTCAGTAGGCAAACCATTCAGGGGAATTGTCAGTATCAATACTGTATAGGAACTTCAATAACTGACAGTTTTATAGCTGAAATAAAAGAAACACAATTTTCAACTTCCAAAGATATGAGTTAGCTTCCCATTGCAATCTAAAGGAAGACTTCATAGGCATTTTTTTGTTTGATATAGTAATTAATAACTTTTATTATAGAAATCTCCAAGAGGAATAAGACCTGTTTAAGTTCTGATGATGTGGTAGAGCTATAAAACATTTGTTTGCACTTAAAAAACCCTCTCAGTTATATGTAACCAATAAACAAAAGTTCCTATATCTTTTAAAAATGCAAAAGGAGTAGGCTCTTATTTTTCTAGACTTCAAGCCATGTTTCATTAAAGCAAACTGACTGTTAAAAATAAATGAAACACAAATAAAAATAAAACAGGAAGAAAAGAAAAAGAAAAGATGCACAAAACAAACAATCAAAAACCAAACCAACCAAACAAAAAAACCCAAACCTCTTCCTGCTCTGCTGGGGAAAGTCCCAAAGACAAAAAAGACTAGTCAATTATCCTTTCTTATCAATGTAAGTAAAAGTTTATAGACCAAGCAGATGAAAGATAATAGATCTAACTTAATCTAGATTAAGTTAATACAGCTAGATAGGAATTGCAAAACTCTTCCTAGATAGGAATTTAAACACGAGTTTTCTATATGCAGTGTATAACCAACATGCCTGCAAGACAATGCCAGAGATGTTTATGCAAACTGTACACAAGTTAGGAATGGAGAGAGAGAATAACAGGTACACACCATGCACAGTTTTATATTTCTGTTATAAACTAATTGAAATGAAGACAAACAGCAACAAGACTACTTCAAATCTTGGAAATAACGCAGCTTATGTAAGTGAAGTCAATGAAAAAAACCTGCTGTTTACTTTTAACAGTATTCATACTATTATAACTGACCACAGATACTGATTCTCATGTAGATATAAAACATTAGTAAAAAGTTAAGCATTGTCACAGATGTCAATTACATGAAATGAATTCTTATCCTAAAGAACACTGAATATTTCCTACAGAAAAGCAGAGAAAGCCCATTGCTATACTTAATGGATCCCAAGGGGACTGGAGCACCTCCCCTACAAAGACAGGCTGAGAAAGTTGGGGCTGTTCTGCCTGGAGAAGTGTGTGTGCAGACCTCATGACAACCTTCCAGTATCTGAAGGGGGGAAACAAGGAAGCTGAAGAGAGACTCTTTGTCAGGAACTGTAGTGATAGGACAAGGAGTAATGGGTACAAACTGAAAGAGGGGAAACTTAGGTTAGACATATGGAAGAAATTTCTTACTATGAGGCTGGAGAGGCATTGGAACAGGTTGCCTAGAGAAGCCGTGGATAC
>JAWWLV010000100.1:36328167-36356962 GCA_035041135.1 Platyrinchus mystaceus | reverse complement strand
TTAACCTATTTGGAAACTGTAGTAAAAACTTGTGTAACTTCCTAATTATCATAACCTGTCCTCCCATTAACATGTCCGGCCCCCAAGGCCCTTAAAAATGTGTTTTCTGTCCAATTAAGCGTTCCTGGGATCGTGTTAGTTTTGTTTTCTAGACCGCCACACTTTCTGACAGTGGCAACACCTCCAGTGTATTTGCGTCTTCATCCTCATCATCCATTGACTGGCCTTTCACATCCAGAGATTGTATCTACAGAGGCACATGGGTGGGTGAGTTGAGGAGGGGTTTCATCTGCTACTCTCAGTGAGGGCTTGTCTCCATTCACTCCTTTCTTTTGACCTGGTATCCTACCGCCTTCTGTCTGTTGGGGATATAGAATCCACTTAATCTTATTTTTTTTCTGGTGGCTGTTGCTGCCTCAGGGAGTTACAGTGTTACTGTACAGTGTTACAGAGCTATTGTAACTTCAAAAGTGAACACCCTGCTTCATCTCTATTGGAGAGGTTCAGTCCAGGGAACTGCATATGGGGCTTAGATATTGTGCCACACAGTGCACAAGTGAAGGCAAGGGGAAAAGGGAAAAGGGGGAAAAGGGGGAAAAGGGGGAAACATGGGAAAAGAGTGAGGGAAGAGGAAGGGGCAGGGGAGGGGAAAGTGGAAGGAGAAGGGAAAGAGACAAAAAACCCCCCTGCTATTCACACTGCGCAGACAATCTGAGTGTGTGCCACTAGGTCGAGTCATCAAAATAGGTCATCAGAGCCCAAGTTATCAGACTTTATCAGACCTCTGGAAATCTTGGAGGAGTGGTCAGAATCTTCATATTGTGCACAAAGAGTTCAAGGAGGACACAGATAAATAAATAAATAAATAAACTCTGCAAAACTGGCAAATCATTGAGATTTGGCTACATATGTAGCAATCAGAACCATGGTTTTTAGGTCTTTTTTGGTCACATGCTTGCATCTCACCAGTAAATACTTGCATGACTAATTATTTCTTTTCCCATATGATCTTTTGTAATATTCTGGGAAGCTCATCTTATCTGTGTTGATTTGTTCTACCATATTTCTCACTGTTTTACCTGTCCTCACATATCATATCAGAAACTACTCGACCATTTCCCTGAAAGAACTAAGTTGCAAAAAAAAAGGTGAAACTACCTATTTATATCAGGTGGTTTGTTTAATATTACTAGCCACTTCATGACATACATTCTGCAGAAGATGAGAAAACAATCAAAAACATACATATTCTGTCTTGATAAGGGTATACATATTTGAAAAAAACCCAGGCGGAAAACAGAGAAATATCATTTCATCTATCTTAAAGTGAGATTTATATCTTAATTCTTTGAAAGGTCTAGCTTTCCTTGACATTCCCAAATGCCTTCAACCGACAACTTGCTATTCTGTACTTAGTGACATGGGAGTCTTATGAAAAAATACACTTTACCAGAGTTAACACTATCCATCTTGCAGTATCTTCTGGTAAAATCAAAAGAGAACTAAGTCTTCTACCACACAGAGCTATACCATCTAGTCTACACTTGGTTGTCCTATCTTATATGAGAGTTTTTTGAGACATGTTTTAGTCTTACCCCAGAGTCAGGGTCAACTAGAAGAACTTCAAGTATCAGCATGCCCCTGGTTTCCTGCTAACACACACTAGTGACTCAAATAACACCTTATGTCTACTTACTTATGTTAACAACAGAAGCAATAAGATGTGTAAGATGAATCCGAGGCTGAGATGTGAACAATATTACAGGGTCTTTGTCTCTGTCGGCTCCCCTTGATCCCCTGAAACAATGGAAGAGAAATGATAAGCCAAATCAATCAAACTGCAATGCACAGACCACTGCTCTGGAAGTCTAAATGGCTTACAACATATACTTGCACTCTGAAAAGGTTTAAAAACTACTTTTTCCTCCACAGATATGGTGTTCACCATTGAAGAGGGCTTACTATTCAGAATTAATTATTTTAGGCAATTTATTTTAGATCTTATGCTCTTCCATTTTATGTTTCCAGTAGATAGTAGAGACCAGTTCCACAACTCACAAGCTTCTCCCTCCTCACTGCTAGAGATTCAGCTGTCTCTCATTGAAACTAAGCACGCTTTAATTAAGAAAGCCATAGCTTATGCAGCCATCTGGTGAGCTTGGCTGATGAGGACTAAGCCTCATCAATACCTGACTTACCCAGACAGAAGGAAAAGGAGCTTGGACAGAAGTACACAGACTAGGGTTTTCTCAAAATAAACTAGAGTTTTACAATACAGACAGTGGTCATGCACTATCCTTCACTTACTTCTTGTGGAGAAGTTCCTGAAGTTCTGGAGAAGTTCTTTCATGAACAGTAGAGTCCTTGAAACTGTGATTCCAAGATTACCACTAAAAAAGGAATACCAAACATCTGATAACAACATTTCATAGAATCATAGAATGGTTTTGGTTGGGACCTTAAAGCTCATCTAGTTCCAACCACCCAACCATGGGCAGGGACACCTTCCACTAGACTAGGTGGCTGAAAACCCCATCTAACCTGGCCTTGAATACTTCCAGGGCACCCACAGTTTCATCTGACAATTTATTCTAGTGTCTCAGCACCCCATTGTAAAAAACTCCCTCCTTATATCTAATCTAAGTAGACACACTTTCTGTTTAAAGCCATTCACCTCTGTCCTATCACTGTTTGCCCTCATAAAAAGTTCCTCTCCAGCTCTCTTTTAGCCTCCCTTTAGCTCATGAAAGGCTGCTATAACGTATCCCTGAAGCCTTCTGTTCTCCCAACCAATCAGCCACAACTTTTTCAGATCATCTTCACAGAAGAGGTACTCTAGTCCTCTGATCATCTTTGAGACCCTCCTCTGGACTTGCTCCAACACATCTATGTCATTTTCATGCTGGGGGCCCCAAAGCTGGACACAGCACTCCTGGTGGGAGTACAGGAGAAGAGGGGCAAAATCATCTCCCTTGACTTGCTGGCCATGCTGCTTTTGATGCAGCCCAGGATACAACTGACTTTCTGGGCTGCAAGTGCACACTGCTGGGCCATGTGCAGTCTCTCATCCACCAGCACCCCCAAGTCTTTCTCCCCAGGGCTGCTCTCAATCCATTCTCTGCCCAGCTTAGCATTGCCCTGACCCCGGTGCAGGACCTTACACTTGGCCTTGTTGAACTTCATAGGGTTCACACAGGCCCACCTCTGAAGCCCATGATCCATGCTGCTGACAAAAGTGTTAAATGGTGCCAGTCCCTATACTGATCCCCAAGGAATGCCACTTTTCACTGGTCCCCACTTGGACATCAAGTTGCTGACTGCAACTCTTTGAGTGTGGCCACCCAAGCAACTTCCTTATCCATCAAGTAGTACATTTCCGGCTACTTAAAAAGGATGAATCAAATTGTCAGTGTAGATTTCTAGATGGTTTTGGCAGACAGCTACGTCTTATAGACTGGACTCTGGAGAGTACTCCGGAGACAGTGTAATAACCATGATTTGTCTTGTTTCTCCCAAGAGCCTCCATAATTGATTGTCATTTGTGTGCTAGGAAAAAATACTCCTAGACATTGTTAGTCTCTTATTTGCTAAGTTTTGAGAGGGTAAACTAAGTAAGTATAACAAGCCTTTAGACAGTATATAATAGACTGAGTCCAGTAGTCAAAAAAAGTTGCCCAAATACTTGTCACATCCCTCTTTCCCTAGGTGTAATCAGTTGTTTCAAGTCTGGATTGAATTCCAGGTTTGGGGTTTAAGCTATTAGACTTCATATGTATCGAACTCATTTGAAAGACAAAGCTTCTGCTTTGCCATACTTGAAGAATTACTAACAACAGAGTTAGAGCTGAAACTTCAGTGACATAAGAGAAGGCACACCCTGTAAGAGCCTCAGCTTCAAAAAAATTACTTCCTAGTTCCAGAACAACCCTTATCTATCTCTGGGACACATTGTAACTGCTGAACTGCAAGAAACTGCAAGAAAGTGACTGGAGATATATGACTACTGAGTTAGTCGAGATGTGAAGACTAACCTGTATCTCCCGCTTCTAAAATACACTGCCAAATAGGATTTTTTCATTTATACAAGGAATTAAGACCTCTTCATTTACCAAAATCTGTATTTGCCAATAATTCACATTTCAACTGTACCACAATAAACAGCAACATTTACATCAATTAAAAACAAGTGGTTCAGCCTTCTATTTTAATACATGTTGAAAGCTAATTAGCCTATTAAATCAACCTGATTATGTCTTTTTAAATGTCTGCTTTTCTTATTTGCTATAAGAAAGCTTTTAAACACAAAATATACTAAGCAGCATTTCATCTGAATCCTATCAAACAAAGTTATTGAAGCATGAGTTCTATATAACCAGTGAAGCAGAAGACCACGCTATTACATGGATAAATGCTCCAGAGTTACTGAAGCAACACAAAAACAATCATAGAAACATGGCTTTTGAAACCTCATAAGCAACTCACTTCGGAAAAAAGTGTGTGTGTATATATATATTAATACATACACACACACGTGAATATAAGCCAATGCCCCGAACAGATACATGTGGATTTGACTCAAAATAATGTTGTTATTTCTCCTGCAACTCCTCCAAAAAAACAGAGAAAACAAGGAAGAAATTAAAGCTATCTATGAGACTTGGGAAAAAAAAGACTTATTTTCTTATGTTTTATTGTTTTTTCTCACATGTTGAGATAAAAGAGAAATAACAATTCACAAAACATTTACTCTCTGGAAACATCATCATCTCATAATAGGTTCAGCATTCATCATCTTACAAACTCCTCCTGGGCTCCAAGGGGTCTCTAATGCAACTCATACCTAGTTACCATTTGGGATTAGACCCTATCTTTTAGACAGTCAAACTTAAGCCCACGTATGCTTGGCATTTTGGCATTTGCTCAATGACTCAAGAGGTCTATTGGGTACTTAAGCTTGGATGACCCAGCTCCCAATCTCCAGTAGCTGCAGCCACCAACAGATTCGTCAGGCAAATAGATAATGGCAGTGCTGGGGCTGTTCCAGACAGTGGACATGAGCAACTGATCTTGAAATCCTCTGTCAAAAAGAAGAAAAAATCTTATGTAAACTAATGTGAGTTTACATAAAACTGTACAGCCGAGTCCCACCAAGGGCTGTGCCCTGCTCACTGCATGGTGTGTGGGAGCTCAAGGCAACACCAACACCCGGAGTGGGGCAAGACTGAAGACCACAGAGAGGCTGGCTGAGCACAAAGTATTGTTCTTCTTTATGCAATTTGCCCAGCAATGCAGAAGAGTATGTTTGGAGTCTGCAGCCCTGACATCCTCTCAAAAATAGATATTGTTACAGGTTGTCTATATAAACAGCACTCTCTCAAGTCCTCCATTCACCCTCTTTGAGCTCTCTGTTCACATCTCTCCCCAACTCTCTGAGCCTATTCCTTTTCATATACATTAATTTCCTCTCCACCCTCACAGCAGCCTTGATAGCCTGCAGCAGGACCATTTTATCTCTTTCCTCCCACACAGGGCCTCTTCACACAATATGAGAGGGGGCTGGCTCAAAAGAATCCGTCCTGCGACATATCCCCAACAGCAGACCTCATCACCCACCATATCACCACACCACTCATGCCAGGGGACAATGTTTTACACCACCACCTCTAGTGATGGCATAGCCCTGCGGCTCCACCCTCTCACCCTCTCTCAGCAGCCCCTCTGCTATGGGGGGAACTATGGGTCAATCCCCCTCACTTACCAGTTTCCAGGATGCCCCAGTCTTACCATCAATCCCCCACCAGCATGGCTGGCACCTTGCAGAGTTGGGACCTCACTGTCAGCCAGCAGCAGCAGATTTGGGCAGATCCTTTTCTCTTTTGTTCATACAACACCTGGAAATTTTTAATTCAAGCATCCCATGATTCCATACGGGCACCAAGCTCTCCACGGCTGCAGACAGCTGTATAAGGCCTCAGTGACAGGGGCTGTGGGTGCAGTTGTGGGCCAGTTCTCACTCAGTTCACAGCCTCCACAGTAAAGGCAAAGGCTACTGTAGCATCAGGTCAGTGACTTTGATTCAGGGTCAGAGGTTCACCACTTAATGAGTTATTTCTTCTTTGTTTGCAAGTATTTTCCATTGCACACAGTAAGGCTAGCATGAAGCTCATTTGTTTCCAACCGCAAACATTTGTTCATTACCCTAGGCTGATCAGCAGGGTACAGAACAAACATTTCATTGATGAAATGGGGCAATGAATAAATAAATACCTTGGGACTAGCCAGTCTTAACATTTACAGTTGTTTTAGTTAAATTAGTTATCAATTAATGCATGCCTCTAACTATCAAAACTCTAATCAGGACAGTCTCACAGTGACAGTCTTCTACTTCTTATATTTTAATTATTTACTTACTCAAAATTAACAAGGTCAGGCTATCAAGACACACATCTTCTTCTTAGAAGAAGAAATCTCTTTAGTGTGTCCAAGACACTCTAGGACACAAAACACAGCACAAAATCCTCAATCTGTGAAACACTGTCAGTCAGAGGAGAAGAAGGTTTTTTTCCTTCAATTCAAAGACTGTAATGAAATGCTTGTCTTTAGAAAAAATTACCCTATGCAATTTTTTTTGATAATAATAGTAACCTCAAAAATGAAAAGCAATCAAAGAGTGAAACTAATCCATGCATTTTTGCAAGGCAGCAGCTGGCACCCATAGCCACAGACACAGCCACTGCTGCACCAAAACTCCAACATGAGAACAGCCAAACCAAACTACAGAAAAAATGAACATGTAGAGGGTGGGGGGAAGGGCAGGTAGGTGGTATAAGATTCTTGAATGTGAAGCTTAGCATTTGGGTATTTTTCACAAGCAAGTGATAAACCACTAGAAAGGATGTTGTACCGAAAAAAAAGAATCGAATTTAAACCACGTTTTGACCGTATGCATTTGTCACATGGGGGATTTATGTGTTAGTTTTTGCAACAGGAGCCAAACCTGAAGGATAAATGGTTGGAATAGTTTTATATCGGACATTGCTGCCCTCTAGTGACTTCACAGGACAAGCAATTGGGGAAGAGCATTGGTTACAAAAGGTGATCAGTGATCAGTTGGATATCATTGGATATCATTGAACTATGACAAAGTTTTATGGGAGTGAAATCTTAGTTAACCTTAGCCTTAAAAATATCATTTGAGTAAACAAAGTATTTGAATTTAAATAAATACATATTTCTGCAAGCGGAATGTGTAGTGCAAGAAATGGTCACAGACTACAATTAGCAATACTTTTGTGTTGCATTAATATAATGTATGACAAACAATTCAGAAAACTTGCAGCTGAAAACAAGGAAACTATATTACATGACAATTAGTTCAAAGAACAAATTGATCTATCTAGGAAATTTTTCATGTATGTGACAGTGTTTACACTACTGGGGAGTTTCACAATAAACAGTGTCAGACATTTCAACAAAAAGCAGTGTAAATCATAAATGTGCAACATTGCCTTCATTCCATAAATTGCATATGTGCAGAATTGCCCAAAGTTTCAGTGTCAGTAAATGACTGCTATAAGGTTTGCTAAAAATTCAAATTTATTTTTTTTTTTTACAAAATGTGTATTTTATCGTAGACCTGTTGTTTGATAGTCCTCAATACTGTAGTTCCAACTTTTTAGTATTTTGTGACTGCTTTTTTTGTTTAGCTTACAGATTTGCATTTTTATGGGACCTTGCCCATTTTGCAAAAAATGATGAAATTCATAGCAAAATCTCAAACCCATTTGTTTCACAGGGAAACAAACATGGGTTTTATTTTATGGGGAATATGATCAGAGAACATGGCCAGGACTTAAAGATCAAAGTCAGTCCTACGGCCACAACATGTTTTGTATTTTGCAACTTGTCTTCAGTAAAGTGCTCTTTTGAATCAGACAAATACTGAAAAAAAAAAACAAAAAACAGTTTGTTCATGCCACTGTTAGCCCTTGAGTTTGCCAACCCCTTTTGGATTCTCATGCACTTGTGCTGTGACAAACAGAACACATTCCTCTTTTAGGTTAACCCAGGACTATAAAGCTCCAGATGAAAGCAAAGCTAGTTCTTCCATCATTAGCAAACTTTAGTTCTGTAATGAACCTGGCAGAACAGAGTGTGCTAAATACTAAACAGCTGTCTAACTAATAATCAGTGTCTGGGACACACAAATGCACTCATCTAGCTTCCTGCACTGCACTTTTCTACTCCACCAACAAGCTTTGATCTGAAAAGAATCAGTGATAAAAACAGTGATAACAACATATTTTGCTATCTGAAATCTCTCAGAGAAAGTGTCTACCACCTGTGCTCTTCTTTAGTAACATGGCAAAGAAACTACCACATCATTAACTGAGAAAGTTTTCCCTGAGTCAGGGCAGAGACAGGTCTGGGAGTGTCAGCGAACAGAGCCCTTGTACTGTGAAACAGAAGGGATGGAAGTTTGCAAAGAAATAGATATGGGTGAAAGAAAATCAGAAAAGAATAACTGAAAGTAGATGAATGGAAGAGATGTGTTAAAGCATTGAAGGAGGACAGTGAAATTATGGGATGGATAGACATGCAGAGTAACAGGACAAAGCTAAAAATAAAAAACACTAAAATAAGAGCCAGAAAAGTACAGAATTTGCAAGCAGAACAGTAAGGTTTTTTGCCTGTGCTGTGCAGATTGACTTTTGGTCTTCAAATATTTTATTACATTTTTTTTGATAAATAACTTTTCTTCGAAAGAAAACATTTTCACAGTTTGGAGTTTAGAATAATCTAAAACATTTCACTGAATTGGTAACTTCTGGTTTCACTTGCATCACTTACACACTGAGTTTAATGCAGCACCATCTGCTCTCTTACACCTAGATTTTGTTTGACATCTTTCACACAGTTAATTTGCTCCATTATTTTATCTTAGAATGTGCATCTATTTGGTATATAGAGATTAAGTGAGTTTGTTTTGTGAAATCAATGCAAATCTCAGGCACTTTGACTTATTCAATTGATAAAGGCAATTTTTCTCATAAATTTACTGAAAAATGCCTGAAGATTTTCTCCATCCACTCCAGTTACAATTATCTCACTAAAACTATGCTTGTGACAGGAAAAGAACAATTTCCTAAGAATTACAAAAAGGAGATCTCTACACAAATGGATAGTTTTCAATGGAAAGCTATTTTCAGGGAAAAAAAAAAAAAAAACACCAAAAAAACCCCAAATCAAATATGAAGCAGTCAGTATTGTGGATTAAATATAGTAGCTTTGGCCTTTTTTCCTGTATCTTAAATTTTGTCAGTGATCTTTCATTCTGGTGCAAACACTTCAAAACTTTTTCCTCATGGAAATTCATGGTTGGTGCTGGGGAGCAGGAAAAATAAGCAATTCATAAGGAGTATTTTCTCCATTCTTTAGGGATTCCTCCTGGATTCCATCTTTGATTTGTTTCTAATTTTATATAAGATTTTTAAAAACGCATTTTTCAATTAGAAAAAATTAGAAAATCTTAGAAAATCTGTGATTAATTGCAGAAAGTAACAGAAAAGTGTAAACAGAAAACTACAAGTGCATATTTTTAGTTGCAGTAAGACACAAGAAGCCCAGGAAAACTAAGACACACCACACCTCCTCGAGCCCCTAAACCAGCCTCAGACTGGTAGGGACAGTGAGGACACTGCCCCTCACCCTGGCTTAGAACCCCAGAGTAGCTGGTAGGTCAGAGGCCGTGCCTAGGGGATTGGCCACAGCTTGTGTAGTGCTGTTTTTGAACCTTTGCCAAGTTCCCTTATTTTCTCCCTTGAATTAATAAAGACACTTCTTGGGAACAAGTCCGTGGCTTACGCTCTTACTGCCATCTTGAGGAATTAAAGAACCATATATATATATACATATATACATATATATATATATATATATATATTTTAATTTAAGCAAAACTCCTAGCTAAGCCTGTGAGCCCGCAGCTCCAGGGCTGGAGTGTTACAAGCACTACAAGCTTGGGGAAGAGAGGCTGGAAAGCTGCCTGTTGAAAAAGGATCTGGGGGTGCTGGCTGACAGTTGGCTGTCCCAGGTAGACAAGACGACCAATGGCATCCTGGCCTGTATCTGACATAGTGATTGTTCCCCTGTACTCGGCCCTGATGAAGCCACACCTCAAATCCTGAGTTCAGTTTTGGGCTCCTCATGACAAGAAAGACACTGAGGTGCTGGAGCGTGTTCAGAGAAGGGAAATGAAGGGTCTGGAGAACAAGTCCAATGAGGAGAGGCTGAGGGAGCTGGGGTTGTATAGCCTGAAGAAAAGGAGGTTCAGGGGAGACCTTATCATTCTACAACTACCTGAAAGGAGATTGTAGCCAGGTGGGCATCGGTTTCTTTTCCCAAGTAACAACGACAGGATGAGAGGATATGGCCACAAGTTGCTCCAGGGGAGGTTTACACTGAATGTCAGGAAAAATTTCTTCACTCAAAGGATTCTCAAGCATTGGCGGCTCAGGGAAATGGTTAAATCACCATCTCTAGAGATATCTAAAATACATGCAGTTGTGGCACTTAGGGACATGGTTAAATGGTAGACCTGGAAATGTTAGGTTGATGGATGAACTTGTTCTTGGAGATCTTTTCCAACCAATATGATTCTGTGATTCTATGGTAAAATTAAATTGGCCAATTTTACCTGAAAAAGCTTTTAATTTGTGTTCTGGGGCATTTTTTTTTCTTTGATATATGGACCTCTAAGTATGTTTTATTTCATGTCTAGAGCCCTATATAAAGCATATTTGCAATAATGTGGTTATTTTTGGCTACTTTTTTTCTTTTTTTTCTTACCTTACCCATATCACATATTACTGGTTGGAGACAGAGCAGCTAAAACATTGCTAGAATTAGATACAGGAGCATAATTTCAGGACTTATTCAGGAATCACAGTGAGGGACATCTCCCAGGTCAGATGTAAGCTGATGACTGTTCATTGAGGCTAAAAATTTGGAGGCAGCCAGATATCAGTGGTTGGCTGCATAACCCTTGCATGCAGCTGGCTGCAGAAATTGGTGAACCATAACAACATTAAGCTGACAGGTCACAGATGCTATGCTGGATTGCTGCTCATGAGCATTGACAAAAACAAAATACACTGAAGAAAAATGGCTATTGAAGTGCATTTTATTATACAGCTATTTGTAATACAGGAAAGGTGTAGTTTTTAAACAAATATATATGTAAAATTACAGTAAATGCAGTGATCAGTAGATTTAAGGAGAAGCAAACTGCATGAACATGAATTTTACTTGTAAACAGTATAAAATTTAAAAAAAAAGTTTTCACTATTTAGAGCCTTATTCATATAATATATAGACTTTTATTAAAAGATTATCATGCAATGGGCACAATTTTTTCCTCATACTAATAAGAAAACACACTTTTACTTTGCATACTTAACTTCATGATCAGTGGTTTTATTTGTTACTCAGACACTTACTAATTTCCTATCAGTCCATCTATCTGGAGCCATAACTGAAGGAGCAGGAACTGTAGAAAAAGGACTTCTTTGTACAAACTCAGTAATGCAATCGCATATACATTTCACATATCAACTTCTCTCAAAAAACAAGATATTTAAAAAAAATTAATAATGATGAATCCCAAGGATATCAATAAGAAAGGATTAGGACTGATAGTAATATAGTGGAAGAGAAGTAATAAAATAACCGGTGCTATAAAAAGGTTCTCTAATGCATAAGTAGCCTAGACAGGGTCAGAGGGATAGTATTACACACCGTACCAAGTCTGGCAGAAGTAGTGGTAAAGGGCATTTGAACTGCGCTTGTAATAATGATCTATTTTTATAATTACCTGATACAGCCAGAAACATCTTGGAAATACGTGTCTTTTAAATACAATGAAATGCCTTGACTATATGAATATATTTGCCTCTTGGGTTTAAGAATTAGGGTTCTCTGTCTGCAGTGTTTTCCCTTAAAATATTGCCTAGCATTGCTGTAGAGCAGTGGATTGAGGAAAAAAAGCAAAACCACTTCAAAAGGATCTCTATATGGATTGCCTGCACTAGGACAAAACCTATTACTTTATTTGGGGATCTACATGTATGCACATCTACATGATGTTCCTTGCAGGAGTGGCCCATAGATATTTTCCCTGAAGTACATTTTAACATGTCATACAGATTTATAACTGTAGTTTTTTTTTCCTAAAATAACTGAGGATTTTGTAGTTACTTACACAGAAAAATACTTAAGGCATATAAGGCCAGAACTGTACTTAGAAGCTGCAGCTTGTCTTATCAGGACACTAATATATGCTTAAGAGGCACAAAGTGGTTACAAGATCTTATGTGATCAAAACATTTTTAAGAGTGTCTCACAGAAATTATTGCCTCAGAAATGTGTACTACATTACAATTAAAAAGGGTAAAAAAAAAATAATGCTTCCATGTCAACTGAATAAAAATAATTCAGCTATAGATTATGAGGAAAAATATGAAAAACCTTTCCTTTTCAAATAAATACATGTACTAAGCGAGCACATTCACTAACTAAAACAATAACTTTGTGCAATTGCATGAACAGTTCTTATGTACTGAACAAAACCATAAAAGCATTCAAAGGACAACAGTGTGATCATGTCAGAACATAAAGCTGGTGAATGTCATTTTACCTCTCAGGCTGAAGGCAAGATAGCCCTTCAAAGCAACACAATGAAAAGAGTCATGCATTGTATAAATACATGCTTTAATTTCTAAATTTAAATATGTTTCCAAGTTTTTTTTGCTTTAACATTAATAAAACATGGTATTATGTGAACACTAAAGACACAATGGAGCTGATCATCACAGGATTTCCAAAACCGGTTCCAACTAAGCCATAGCTATATCCCCATTCGGTAGTGCTTTTTAAGTCTTCTAAACATTGATCATACATTTAATTCAAGATAAAACTTTGTTACAGTTAACAGTTTTCAACCCTGAATCTTATTTAAAAAACAACACTGTTTCAAATTAAAGTTGCTTTACATGACGCAAAAAAATTACAGAGCTTACAAAAGGAGCTCAGGTTACATAATTTGGCTAAATAACACAAGATAGATTTTGGTCATTAAAATAAACAGAAAAAAAAGTACACAAAATATCAATGGCCTAATCCTGCAGAGAAAGAAAAACAGGTGTGAAGGCAGGCCCCTGAACTCACATCCTTCAAAAAGCCTCTCAACAGGCATGGACATTCACATGGCACTCTCTGTATGATAAAAATATTAGATATGAAAGCAATTACTACACATGCACACATGCTGCTAATTCTGGAATGTGGAACCCACATTTGCAAGAGGTTGCAAGAGGTAGTCCCGATGTTATTATATTGGTCAAGAGAACACCAAGGGTGATGTACAGACACCAAAAAGGTGAGTTATCAAGATTGTAGATAAACTCTTCTTAGTAGAAGGAGATGATATAATGAGGGGAAAGTGCTACAAATTTCTAGCCACTTGCAAAACGGAGGTTGGACATGGAGAGAAATGTTTATCCTGAAGGGGAGGGCAACCATGGGAACAGGTTGCCCAGAACAGTGACAGTATCTCTGTCCTGGGAGATTTTCAGAGCCTGGATAGCCAAACCTAGAGCTAACCTGATCTAGGGCTGACAAAAGCCTATCTCTGCTTGGGAGGTTGTACAAAACCACTTCCAAGAATCCTTCCTGCAAACAACTTTATGTGATTCTCTGTATTCAACCAAAATGCTTTGCCCATGTAGGTATGTCAACAAGGTTGAGGAAAGCATATTTCACCTCATTTACTGCAGGCCAAGACCACAGAGCTGGTGAAACACAGTAGCTCAGGACAGACACAAAGAACAGTGAGCCTCAGTCATATTAATACAAGATTATGGTGGCTCTCACAGGCCAGTGATCTATTTATCTAAATTATTAGATCCAGTAATTAGGGGATGGCCATACTGCCTTCAAAGTTGTGCAGCCACAGCTCAAATGGTGCCTGAGGCTAGAAAGCTAACTAATGGAGGGCATTTAGTAGTTAGAGTCCCACATCAAGTTAAAGCATTATTAACAGAAAAAGCTTCTAAATGGATGACCAATGCATGATTGTTATAGTATGAAACTTGTCTAATGCAGCAAGATGATTTAGAAATCAAAGGTTGAAAAAGTTTCAATTCAGCTTCCTGTTTAAACAGGGATGAACAAAACTCTGAAATAGTTCATGATTGCATTCAGGTAATAGATCTTCAAACATGAGCTAGAGTTTACCTAACAGATGGTCCACCATCCAGAGGA
This sequence comes from Platyrinchus mystaceus, assembly GCA_035041135.1. Classification (NCBI taxonomy): domain Eukaryota; kingdom Metazoa; phylum Chordata; class Aves; order Passeriformes; family Tyrannidae; genus Platyrinchus; species Platyrinchus mystaceus. The sequence goes on along the minus strand of JAWWLV010000100.1, from coordinate 36,342,643 downwards.
CAAAATGTGTTTATTGATGGATCCTCACAGGTAATAGAGGGGAAGCGAAATGCTGGGTATGCTATAATTGAAGGAGAACAGTTAAAAGAGTGTGGTAGATTACCTTATATCTGGTCAGCACAAACAGTTGAACTATTTGCTCTGATATAAGCTTGTGAAATACAAGAGGGAAAAGTAGTTAATGTCTATACCAATTCCAAATATGCATATAGTCCATATGTTCATATATGTTTGAGAACTATGGGAAGGGGATTTTTAACCTGTAGAGGCAAGGCGCTAGCACATGAGAACTTGACAAAGAGATTATTGAAAGCCACGGATTTACCTCAACACATAGCAGTGGTCCATGTTAAACAACATCAAATGGGATATTCTGCAGAAGCGATTGTTAGTAGATTAGCAGATGAAGAGGCCTGGAAAGCAGTACTTTTGCCTGAGGTATCTGAAGTATTTCCTCTCCTACTAGTGACTCAATTAGTGCCAGAAAAAATGTCCTTCTTGCCACAAGAATTAGAAACAATTAAAAATAGTGGAACAGAAAATAGAGGGGAAAATTGGTTCACAAAAAAGAGTAAACAATTGATACTGAAGGCATTGGCCTTACAAATATTAAACAGCTTCATGAAGGGAGTCATTGAGGCTCCTGAGGGCTGGCAGAGGCCTTTCTTAAAATGCATGTTACATTAAGCCTTTTTGCTTTACATGTTCAATGGCACCCTCAAAGTTCCAGATGAGTAGAATGTATGAATGATCAAGAAATATCTTTTAAAATTAGTAATACAAACAAAAATGCCCTGGACTCAGCTTTTACCTATAGCTTTAGCAAGGATAAGACCTAAACCTTGAGAAAATCAAGTTATCTCCATTTGAGATAATCCTCACATCTGGAATCCCTTATCCGGTTGGGTTACAAAACAGAAAGTAGAATAGAAATTATTGATTTGTTCATAAAGCAGCATGTGGCCAGAATACTGTTTGTTGTAAAATCTCTTCAACAGGAAGCCCAGCTGGAACAAACTCTACCCTTGGATTTCACAGTTCATGACATCCAGCCAGGAGATTGGGTTCTAGGTAAGTAGCAGAAAGAAACACCGCTGGTGGCTAAGTGGTGCAGACAATATCAGGTGTTACTGACCGCAGAGACAGCAGTTAAGACTGCTGAGGACAGGTGGACTCACCATACACAAGTGAAACCTTCTAATGCACCAGAGGTCTGGACTTCACAAATAGAAGAGAAAGAAGGAAAGCCTAAACTTATACTACGCAGAAACTGTGAGTAGAAGCACATGTGTTGATTTAGGAAGAAGTTCCTGCATCTACCCACTGAGCATCTACTAAATTTCTACTCAAATGGCCCTTCCTATCAACAATCAAATGAAGATAAAACTTTGACCCTGTTTCTTAGTTATCACCTGTGCACTGGTCAAATAGAAGGAAACAGATTTTCAGAACTAGGGGAAGAAATTGCAAAAGCTCAATTCACAGAGACTCCCAATAGCTGGTCCATAATGCTCAATAATCCTTTGAGAAGTCTACTCATTCTTTTTCCATTTTTGTTTACTTCCTCCTGTAGGGGAGGTATTAAGTTCTTATTGTCTGTTTTTTGGGGGCTTTTTTAAATCATCATATATTTTAATTCCCAAACTATTCCCCTGTATATGGTTTAATAACAAGTGTTAATACATCCTACAAAACAAATTCCTTTTCCAATTTTCAGGCAATCAATGTGTGTTGGTCACAGATCCAATAGCGTCCTTTAAGTGCCTGGTTTCCATTGAACAAGGGACCATTCCAGAGTTCCTCATCTTTCGGGACTTGAAAATAAAGAGTATTTTTCTTTCCTAATGGCCCACCACTATACGTATTTCAGGATCCTTGTTGGGATAATAATAGTAAGGAACTCCTGTGAATTGATTCATGAAGCAGGAGAGCCCATCTATAATTTAAATCATATAATTTGACTCCAAGCTATATTGGAGATTATTGCCAATCAAACAGCTAATGCCTTAGACTTGCTGGCAGACCAAGTAACCCAAAGGAGAACTGCCAACTTTCAACATCAAATGGTTTTTGATTATTTGTTAGCAGAGGAAAGGGGCGTATGTGGAAAATTAAATAACTCAAACTGCTGCCTGCAAATCAATGACAATGGAAAATCAGTAAAACAAATAACAAAAGAAATACGAAAGTTAGCCCATGTCCCGGTGGAAACTTAGAAGGGGTAGGGCATAGATATGTTTTCATGGCTTGCAGTTGGACGAGGAATAAAGAAAATACTATTCTTTTTTCTTTGTGGGCAAGCTACCTTAATTTTCCTGCCTTGTATGATTCCTTATGTGACTTGCACATGTGATAAAACTGAAGCAATTAGTAGCTATGCCTAATGACCCTGAAATGGCAATTAAAGGACATAAAATAATGGCTCTGAAAATAGTGCATAAATGAGAATGACCAACTACTCATTCTCAAGAAACTTCAACCTTAGATATTGAAGCAATCAAAAATTTTAATTGTTTGGTTAACAATTAAAATCAACTGTTAAAAAAATGGCACGCCCTTTTGCAAGAACATAATTTTTAAAAAAAGGGAGGATTATTAGGAATAAGTAGAATGTTCTCGCAAAGTTTGTAGTAGTCACAGTTAGCTTAGTAGTAGGGGATAGAAAAGTTATGTAGTTGCCCAGCATAAGATATTACAGCCCCCAGAACATGGAGACCAATCAGCAGCAAGGGATAAACATTCAGTAACTTCCATTTTGAAAATGTTGGGACCCTCAAAGCCCCTAATAAGCATGTAATAGGGGACATGTAGTAGGCATGTCAGGAAGTCTGTAAACCTGGAGTACGTATATCAGTTAGTGTAGAAATGGAGAGGGACTCGCATTTTGGGCAGAGGGGATAAAAGAGACTGCGACCCCTGTCCAGTTGAGAGACCTCATTGGGGGATTGTCCAAGGAATTCTCTCTTTTATTTGAATGAAAGTTTTAGTTAGCTCCTCTGTCTCTTGGCTATTTTTGAGGCTCTTAGTACATAGCTTTTTCAGAAAACTTATAACCATGACCTTCTTATCCTGAGAAAATGCAAATGCCTACATGTTGTAAGGTCACACTTCAGAAATTAAGCACTGGATCATCTTCCTCTCTTCTCCCTACTGCTGCAGGAAGAATTCTCTGCAAATACAACCCAAATTAATACTACTTCAATTTCACTCATGGAGATAAAGAAGAACACAGAAGAAGCCCTCATCAATGCAGTCAGTTCAACATGGTTTTTCTCCTCAGAGAAGCTAATTAGAACTGTAACTTTCTTGTTTAAATAGTACAAGATTAATACCAGACAAAATGTATGTGACTAGGCATATTTCTCATACACTTGAGTGTCCTTCACTCTCTGCCAGCAGCTCCAGATAAGTCTCTGGACTACAGTGAGGCCTCTTGTACTGCTCTGTGGGAAGATGTTACAAGCCTGAAGTCTCCCACATGGAATAAAGTAAAGTAGTGTGTGAAGATTCTCCTAGTACTTTAAAAAAAAACACACCGCCAAATGTGTTTTCTCTTCTAGAGCTTAATTACTATACTGTGAAATAAAATGTCTTATTTATTCTGATATTAGATTTTTCTGTCTTGTTAAGAACAAATTTCCAGATAATTACCTGAGGATTAACTGCTCTGGTAAGAGTTTGAAAGAATGCCTAAAAACACTGTTCTTCCTACCTTAAACTTTTTTTTTTTTTTTGTAAATCATGAATCATCTTGTTTTTGAGAACTCTACATTTTATACAACAGATAACACAGTACAGGCTATACAGTGTTCAAATACAGTGCTGATAAAAAGTAGGAATCGCTGCCAGTCATATGGGTTTCCAATCAGTCCATAAAACTTTACCCAAGGTTGATTTACAGAGCTAGCCTGGAGATGTTTTAGTAATAGATACAGAGGAGACAAACTAGTTTGCTGGTTCTGAAAAGATCCCATTCTGATCAAAATTAGTGAAAGTTAAGAAGAACTGGATCAAGACAGTTAACTGTATAAATACGTACAATTTTTACTATACTTAGAACTCTTTGGAACTATTTTAAGCAATAATAATTCAGTTTTTAGAGATGCTGACACTTAAAGCTATCACCCCCCGCTGAGTTTCTCAGAACATTCCCAAAATCAGGCAAAGGAATTCTCATTAAGGTAAGTGGCTGCTGTTCATTTCAATCAGACTCCTATGTATTATTACAATCCCTCAATTACTGACTGAACAGAAGACATTTGAAAAACAAGGGGAAAATTACAATCCCTATCACTCTGTAATACTAATAGTGATAAAGTCTAAACAAACAGGCGGGTTGGATCATTAATTCATTTCAGCAATGAATGTAACAGTTGTTACATTCTCTCTGGAATTTTGAATGGTAATCATCCACACAAATGTTTCTTTCACCTCCGAGCTGTGTAGGATCAGATGTAAAGTATACTTCTCAGTTCTGAAACAAACCACAACTCCCAAAACAAAACACATTCTAACTCACCAACTTTTGAGAAAGTACACCAGAACCCCATGTACCTGCCACTATCTTTTTCCAACAGAGATCATTCTGCTTCATGCCCTAAACTTAGGGTTTACGTGGACCTGGGCAGACTTTTAATGATTTGGAGTTTTCTTAAGAAATGCTTCTTCATCATATAACTGAGGGCCTTAAAAACTAGATAAGTAGACATGAGCAAAAAGATTAATTGAATTTTCTCTTTACCTATAAGTGTCATATGATACTACTAAGTTCTGAAATACTCAGGCCACGAAGAAACAAGTAGGTAGAGAAAACAATATGTACTGCCATGTTGTATGCTGTGACTACTGCAGCACTGATTCTGAGCTCGTTTCACTGTATTATATTACCTAAGAAAAGTGAAACCAGAGTCTGTGAAGTGAAGGAATTGCACAAATATGAATAGAAAGTAGAGTCCGAATTTTTAACATAATGCACAATTTCTAAACACACAAATCCGTAATAAAAAGAAAACATTATTGAAATATTTTGGCTTTGTTCTTGGTTTGTTTTTTGTTGTTTGATTTTGGGTTTTTTTAATACACAAGTTATTTAGGTCAGGAAAATTATGTGTCTCTTAAACATTGCAACAATTTTTTGTGAGTGCTGATTTCTTGACAGGTGTCCCAGCCAGGCTGGTTACTGACCTCGTATCATCTTGATTATCGCTTCGTTTTCGCACTTCACTGTAAAAAAAAATCACAAAACAAAAAATGCACTCAATTACAATATTTCTATTCATGTTCACTGTTTCATTTCTCCCACTTTATCTTACAGAGCTCACCACCATCTGTTGCATGGCTAAAACTATGGAGTTAGTGCACAGAATCAACATGTCTCATAAGTTTCTAATTTGGGAATCATATGGATATTCCTACGCAATTCATAGTTAGTGATAAAAATACAATTATATCTCATACTTATGTTCTGATATGCCTTTTCTTTTGAGAAATTTTATTTATTTGCTTCAGAATATGTTCATAGCTGAAAGTATAAAACTAAACTTCTGTTTCAAGTATAAATTTATCTTTAGAATAAAAATGCACACTGTTGGATGTTTTTTACAAATGTGGGCTTAAAAGTTGAGCATGTTGAGTGATTACTGATTACAAAACATCAGCCTTGAAAAATTATACTGTAATCAAAAATTATTTGGAAAGGTAGTGGAAGTGTAATGTTTGGCTAACACATTATCACAGAAATACCGGGGTGCTAAAGGAATATATAAAGAATTTCTATCTTGTAAATAATTCAGAGAAAGGGACATCAAAGAAAATACGTGTAATTAGAACGATCAGTAACAGAACTGAGCATATACTAATATATGTGAAAGAAAAATTAATTATACATAGAATTATACACATTTGAAAATAATTTAAGAGAGAATTAAGAAAGTAAATCCATGTACAATTGAAAATGAAATTCATTCACCAAATAGGTTTTAAAATTGTGGGTTCCATAATTGAGCTCTAATTTGAATATTAACTATTGAGACAGCTTTGTAACATTTGCAAGCAAAAAAGTTGCTTGATTAAACTGAGAATAAATCCTGTCCCTCATTTATCTATAACAATTCAACATGGTATTCTCTTTAAATTTTTTTTTGTTTATGTTGGTACAATCTTAAAACTACATATATAACTTTGTATGTATACTCACATATTATGTCCTTTTTATAAAATATACTCAGCTGTGTTTATTTGAAAAAAAAAAATATGGTTACCGAGCAAGATGAAGAACTGCTTCTACAATATTAGATCCATCTTTAGCACTTGTTTCACAGAATAGTGCGTTATAAGTCTACGAGTAAAAATAAAACGTTAAGCCAACTAATCTGAAATGGTTCCTATATGAATATGTATATTTAATTACAAATGGTTTCTTCAATGACACAAAAAAATGACTATACACATTTAAATGAACAGGATTTCTTCTGGTACCCTTAAATCTCCAATATATTCACTTTAGTACTGTGAAAGAAAACAGTAATTGTTTTCTAATTATATCTGGTTTACATTTAGTATAGTCTGAATTAATAAACTGAATGAAAACCATACCATAGTTCTTAACTCAAAACTCAATCTTCTTGTTCACAAGACTACAAAATATGAAGAGAGTTCCTAGGACAGGTTACTTAATCTATCTTATTAGTTACTCAAACTACAGTATCTGATATTCTAGGTTAACCAAAAACATTATTCCATAAGTAACAGACACGGTATCTGCTGCAGTTCAGTCAAACAATCGTGCAAGCACTTAGAAACTCAAGACTCTTAATATTCTCTATATTTTTCTGCAAAATATAGGATTTGTGCATCTCTTATCCCCCATATGAATACATGCAAAAAAATTGTCCACACTTCTATTTATAGAAGAGAATTCCTTTTTTCTTTCTGCACATGTGGCAGAAATACAAGCTAGCCTCTTGAAGACGAAAACATTCCACTTAAAACCTGGACAGACACAAGCCAGTTGAAAAGCCTCACTAAATAGCTTGCCTCATATTTGAATGAGCAACTTCTCTTTGGCAGCAGAAAAACTCAGTCTCCTAGTCTTTTTTACAAGAAAAAGTAGCCACTTTTTTACAAAAAAGACTGAGAAGACTATCCCAGCCAATAATGAAATTCAGCTTACTAGACACTGAGATGTGATTTAACCAAGCAAACAACACCAAAACAGGGTAGTTTTAATGAGAAGTATCCATGAATACTCATTACTCGACTTGGACACATGACCGGAAAATTACTTCTGTTTACTAACTTCTTATGTGATTTTCAGATTAAAGTTCTTAAGACCCTTTTATACTAAAGAGGTACTCTTTGACCTTACCATAGCCAGCTTTTCTCCGTAGTTTACAGGCACACATTTTTGCCCTTGTTCTGTAACAGCTTGACGGAGATCTGCCTTGTTTCCCACCATCATAATTGGAATATTCTCGTGAGTTGCATCCTGTAAAGAGAATTTTATTTCCTTATTGCTAGAACACTCAGAACACAAAAAAGTAGCTAACATCATGTCACACATTTCCACAAAAAGTCTTGCATACTATCAGAAAAAGTTGAATAATTATGAAACTTATGTTGAGAACTTTTTATAAACCATTCAATATGTAAGCACTCAGCTTAAACATCAGCCTGCACAGACATGATTCCTTTCCTACAAGCCCTGCTTCCCAACAATTAATTTAATGTGTGAAGTTAATCTAACGGAATTAGTTATTGCATCCAAATGCTATATGACAAAATCACTGTGGGAAAAGTGACCAACTCCCATACCACGATTTTTAAAAACTGCTTTCAGAAGATAAACTAAATATTTTGCTTGGCACTTTCCTCCTATTAAACACCTTCAGCACGAGAGAAAACCCCTTTGCATTAAATGCAAATTCACATTCAAATAAAAACCTAGAGTATTGGTTCAAAATGCAAAGACTCCAAGGAATACTCAAGCCATCCACCAGAAGGTAACTGAAATGGGCTCTCTCATGTTCATTTCCAAAGGAAATGAATGGGAAGAGTGTGATTCCACAACAACCTTTTACACAAAGATGTATCATATTGCATGCTAACTGAATATGTCAGGATACATTTAGGACTTCAATGTAGTTTTTATTTCTATGAGAGCCTGCAGTCTGGCTAACTACAATTTACAGATAATAAAATTTTATAAATAATAAGTTTAACAATGCAGTGAAACACAGCTTATAAGTTGTATATACTTAAGGGTATTACCTCAATCATATCCACCCATTCTCTCACGTTAAGAAAGCTTTTTTCACATGTTACATCATATAGTAGTAAGACACCATCTGCTCTTCTGAAGTATGATTTAGCAATACTTCGGAATCTTTAAGAAAAAAAAGATTTGCACAAGGCCATATTATAAAAAATAATTAAATTTAACATCATTAAGAAAGGAGCATTTCTTAATTTCACTACTGAGTACCATTCTCTCCACAATCCATGATGAGTTTTCTCATAGCTTCTTTTGTAAGTGGTTCTTAAAAACTATCAGTGCAGGTGTACAAGTGCGCCTTAAGGAACAAGAGGATTCTGTCCTAAACAACAACCAATATTTTGTATATCAAAACAATCTACAGTGTATCTATCACAGATAATCTTTTCTCAAGTTGTGCCAGGAAGGATTAGATTGTCTTTACTAAACATCCTTTCTGAAAAGGTGGTCTGGCACTGGAATGAGCTGTCCGGGAAAGTGGCAGAACCGCCATCCCTGTGAGTGTTCTCAAAGGCATATGTGGATGTGGCTCTTGGGGACATGGTTTAGTGGTAAACACAGCAGTACTAAGTTAACAGCTGGACTCAATATGTTTAGAGGTCTTTTCCAAGCTTAATGGTTCTATGATTCTACAATTCACTTACATATAACTTCCTAAATTGAGGGGGTTACTTCACCTCCTTTGAAAAAAGGTAGCAAACCAATCAAATTATTCCAGGGACTAACTATTTTTGCTTTGAACTTTACACACTGTACTTAACCAAGTACAGCAACTTTGTATTTACATTAGATATTAAAATATTCTTCAAAAATTTATTACATGGAAGGAGAATGATTGGGCCACTACCTCCCTACTTCACATAATCACCAATTCAGGTAAAAGTAAGCACATACAGCCCAACAGAAATTTCGGTCAATGAACAGATTAAAGTGACTTCCAAGGTGCTAGATTAACCTCTAAATAAGCCCCAAAAGCTGTCAGTAAAGAAGTAACGGCTCTCAAGAAAAGATGACTTAGGACTTTGCAGAAACTTCATGTAATTATTTGAAGAATCTTAGATATATATTCAGCAATCTGTGAAGAGACTTATGGCAAAATTCTAAAGTTTTTGGGAAGAAGTTTTCATATCCTAAATACAATGCAAATCAGGACCAGGTTTTTCAAAGAGGAGAAGAAAGGAGAGGAGGGTGAAGGGAAAGGAATCTCTAAGAAAATGCCTGCTTAAAAATACAAATGTGTAAGGACAAAGAAAGATAAAAACTAAAAGTAGAAAAACAATGTGCATCTACTCCATCTTTTTGCATTGCAAAAGAGGGACACATGGATTTAACTAATTAATCCTGAGGTGAACCTTAACTACTACTCTCTGTGGAGAAAAAGATTACCTCAAGCATCACCAAAGCTAACAAAAAAACATTCCACGTGTCTTGGAGTCTCAGCAGAGAAAAATCGCATCTGTTTATAGACACTTACATATGGTCATACTGACTTGCTGTAGGACCACACAATTAGTGGATTTTTTTTCAGCTAGATGAAAAAAGGCAAATGACTTTTACAAACAAAAGAATTCAGATTAGAGAAGTGCAAAGGATCACTAACCTCTCCTGCCCCGCTGTGTCCCACAATTGTAGCACTGTAGGTTCTCCATCAACAATTAGTCTTTTCATTTGAAAATCCACACCTGAAAAAAATCATGTGTATAGTCTAACAAAAAACATCAATAATCTTTAAAAAAAACACAGAAAATGAAAAGTTATATGCTATATACAACAGTTATTTCAAAATTCATCTTTTTTAATAGGTTATGAGATTTCAGTTGTTCACATACCTTTGAACTGCAATAATCCCCTTAATTTATCCGTCTTTAGAAAAGCATTTCAAAAAATATTTTGCCCAAGTATTTTCCCAGAAGAATTGATACAAATTGCATCCTGAACAGCAAATAAGATCTCTCTCTCTCTCTTTTATCTTGCTAAACCGTTTTATTCAAGAAATAAAAATATTTTATAAAACAGACTTTTTTTCAAATGACAAGGAAAAAGATAAATTGGAAAAAAAATCCTGACTCAGAGGCAATAAAACAAATATATAAATATGATTCAATTGGAAGACAAAAATTTAGTCTGCCGAATTGTTAAGACGAGTTTGTTAGTTGACAGCTATAATAGTACACACAAGATGTCAGTCAGAATCCCTCTAGCTGTATTCAAACCAAAGCCTCAGTAACACTTTGAAGAAATTGAGAAAACAAATATTATGAAAGGATACTATGAAATACTAAGGAAATAGGGAAGAGCTGAGAAAACAGGAAAGCAATGAAATATGCAAAAAGGTTCATACAAACACTAAAAGTTCCTTATACTGAAATTCTCTTTTCTGGTGCTTTGTGTTTTTCAGAAACAGGCTTTGTATAGAAAAACTAAATTAGACCGGTACCCTACAAAGCTACAAACAACTGTTAGGCACTGCTAAGCTTTAGTACTCAATTAGCTCTCTCAGCCTAAGAAGCTGTGCCTGTACATGCAGGTAACCCTAGCAAGCAATCACAGATGGAATCTTTTCACTCACTTCTGCAATACAGCAATGAAATTCACTTAAATATTTAAAAAAGAATAACAACTATACCCAGAGTTGCACTGGTATTGCCTCGAAACTCATTCTTGCAAAGTCTCATAAGGAAACTGGATTTTCCCACTGCTGCATCTCCAGCAAGAACAATCTTGTAAGCCTTCTCTGAACTGGGGTATTTTGGAATGCATTCGGCTGCATCTGACTGAAAATAAAAATAATCCCTCTATTGCAACTTATATAGAAAGTATTTTCTGTATATTGCTCTTTTTTCTTTTTCCCCTAAATAATTGGTTACCTGGGGAGTGAGAGCAGATATGTATTTCCTTGTTGAAGCAATTGAGCTGCTTCGACTTACTGGTCGTGAGGGCTTCCAGTCTAACACTGCAGTGCTGTTGTCAGGACTGTATGCTTCTTCATCCCTGATCTCTGGAACCTGAAAGCACAAATTAGCTCTCTGGTGAGAAAAGTACACTTTTATGGAAAGGCACAGCCAAGATTCATTAAAACATTTGTTTTAACAGTTTGGATCAAACAGAGATGAATGACCAAATAGAGCTGTGCAATTCTAATCAAAATACTGTGATTATTCTGTTCTTATTCACATTTGCTGTTGACTATAGCCTACATACTGTCCTTATACATGTTTACGTTTCGGCATACATTCTTTCAGTACTCTTTCCGATAGAGCACATTAATTTCCAAATGAAAATTTCAGCTTAAAAACAGTTACAATAAAAAGTACTTTATTTCAAAGCCTATTTTACAAATATGAAGAATTTACCTACAAGACATTACTCTATATGATATTACTACTCAAGCTAAACTAAATACAGCACAGCTGTAATCAACACTATTCATAGCATAGTCTCCACAGAGATTATATGTCTCTACTGAACAGCAAAGGAGTTGCCTTAAAAAACCCTAGGTTCTACCGTGTTTGATACTAGTCTTGCTATGAAATCATCACTAAATCTTTCCATTTTGCTAACAATAGAATGGGCATAACACCTTCTTACATTTTTAAATTCTCTGAGACCTAGCGTTTAAGTCAATGTAGGCACCAACAGTATTCTTCTTTCTTGTTTATGCTTTTTTCCTTCACTGCCACAGCATACCAAGAGGAAGTGATTGGAAACCTGTTTTACTTCTATAGTGTCTGCTTTTTTATCATTAGAAAATGAGCTCCTCTCTCCAAACTGTTTAACAACCTTAAAAAACCATGTATAGTTCAAAAATAAAGTTACTACCTCAGAAAAAAAAAGTAAAAACAAACATTTTATTTTAAAGAGAACTAAATACTTATGCATTTTCCAAAACAATTTTACTAATCTTATGTGAATATGCATAACTCAAATACTTAGTTTTAACTGTCCTATGGAGAAAGATCCACTTTATTTTAAAAACAGGGAACTAATTTTGTCTCCAATCAAAGGTCTTTCTCAGAGAAGAAATAAATCTGGCACTTACATCTGTATCAGAAGCATCACCACCAAAGACTTCTTGCATGCACTGTGACCTTTGAAAAATCCTTTGATGTCTGTACTCCACTTCCGAATCATACTCATTTGAATCTCTCAGGGTAGACAAACCACTGTCAAAACAGCTTTCAGGTAAGCTGTCAACTTCACAGTTTATCCTTTGCATAGGATCACAGAGGGCTAAAGAATCAAAATCTTCATCCACACAAGACGAATGAGATGATCTAATAAGAAAATATTGGAGGGGAAAAGAATAAGTTATTCCACAATTGTTTTTCCCAACAAAATCTGAGACATTCTGAAACAGTTGATTCTTAGAAATGCTAATATTAAAGACATGTCAAGCCTATCTTGCCTTTATAAAGAATTTCCTTCTCAATCATATCTCTTATGATGTTCAGATTAAATTATTTAATCTATGTTATTGATGATGACTTCCCATGTTTCAGTATGTCTATTTATTAATTAAAAAAACCTCTTTAAAAACATTCAGAAAAATTACATACTATGAAGACATCAAAGGCAGAAAATTATAGACAATTGTTTAGCTAATTTTTGGCCTATTCTAAAACATAAAATGACCTTGACGTACTGTGTCTCATTTAAATGATTGCATTTGCTCACAGTGGCACACATGCTAATAAGGAACAGCTATGAATATAGAAAAGGGAGTAACCAAGTTCAGGAGACCAGTAATGGTGGAAAAAGTCAGTGAAACACATTTTCTTACAGTTCGGCAGGCTACGTTAAACCTAAGATTTTACACAGAAGTCCTTTCTTTTCCCTCACCCCTCCTTCAAAGGCTTTTTTGTTTCCATTTTGGATGCTGTAATATATGAAAATACTTTAATGGATGCAGCAATGCCAGTATGGCTTACAGGAAAAAAACCACTTTTATTTATGCAAATAAAACTACATAAAAGAAAAATTAATAGAGTGAATCTTAAAATAATCAATCTTACAAAAAATGTATGATGGCTACAATCATAATTGTGTTCCTGCAGCAGGACAGGAACAGGCACAAATTACAGTGAGATAAAGAAGGTCTTCAAGTCACAGCAGAGAAAAGAGAAATAGTCTGGCTCTGCCTTATTGGGAATGGATGTGAGGCACTGAACTGCTAAAACAGACAAGGTCAGCATCAATCCTTGTAAAATTAACTTGGTCCCAGAGGGACTGAGACCTCCCAATGTGATGGCACAGCACAGCAGAGTACACTGGGGAGAACACCAAATTATGAAGTGGTTACTGAGTCGAATTCCTGCACGTGGCCAAATGGGGGTGACAGAGGCATCATTGTTCCATGCAATAACATTCAGAACTATCTAATTTACATCACTTAAGACTAAAGAATAATCACATGAATGAATGTGATCTTTGCTTTAGACTACCACAGCACAAATGCTCTTTGCATTTATGCACCTACGAGCCTATACCAAATCACTGAAATATAGAAGAAGAGGGTATACTATAACAAAGTTAAGTTTGTCAGGCATTCCCTGAAAAAAAGGTCTTTAGTAGCAAATTTTCAATCTCACTGAACCATAAATTCAATGCCAGGAATTTCATACATGCTTAAAGCAAGTTAGACCAAGATGTGCGTTACAAATAAAAAAAAGAAAAAACAGAACTGTGCAAATTTCTTCAAATATGTTATGAAGGCAAATCAATAGTTCTTAATGCCGATCTGCTGTCAGGAGACAAAGTACTGAAAACAAACTCTCTGTCATTTGATACTAAGTCACATCTGTTAAGAGTGAGTTTTATTTCTACCACATAAGCTTTCTTCTAAAGTAGCTTGTATTTCTCACTTTTGTGGAAATGCAAGGATTGCACCCCTTCAGAAAATTACTCAATGTAATATGCAACTTAATAGTGGATGCCTTTCAAAATTTGCAGAGGGTCCAAACAGAGAGAAATTGAGAAGGACAGAAGAAGGAAACAGTTTCTGATGAGCAAAACTTTACAGCCAGCAAACACATCTCACATAGAGACAGCACCCCTTTCCAAGATACTCTTCTCTCTGTAAATGTAAATGTAAGATACAGACTACTAAGAACTCTATCAGAGATCTCTCTAAGGTTTGGAGTACCACTGAAAGAAAAAGAAGACAAAATAATCTATCAACTGAGTAAGGACACACATTTTTGCTGG
>JAWWLV010000100.1:36315803-36328067 GCA_035041135.1 Platyrinchus mystaceus | reverse complement strand
CACATTTTTTCTGGCAGATCTAGTTGTTTAAAAAAAAAAGTGTGAAAGTGTAGCATGATTTATACTACTTGGGGTTGGCTCCATTGCCCCGTATCTTCAGTGTCTCTGCGATGATCTGAGGAAGGTCTGGTCAATGACATGTATCCAGTAAGTACAAAAATAAATACCTCTGACCATTTGATATATGCATTTAGGTATCTTACTGTTTTCCGTGACTTTTACCGCACTAATAGCCGAGTGTACTCACTGCTCTGGCATGTCAGTGTGAGATGAGGGAGTTTTTTCTTTTGAAGAATTAGGCCCACATTTGTGATAATTAGTACATGGGAAAACAAGACACACAGGTTGAACATTCAACCAAAAACATTTTATTTCCTAAGTACTGGGTAAGCTAGGTAACAGAGGTCCTCAGAAGATATTTGTAACTTCTTGTAGACAAACAGGAGAGATCAAGAATCAAACTAGAATCAACAGTCCAAAACCAACAACAGGTTGTCTGAACTCTCCATAAATTAACGATTTGCACTGAGAAGTGTTTTCCTGAGCTTTCTGAAGTAATTAAAAAGATTCCTATTGACTTCAGTATCCTTTGGGTGTTATGCTATGGTCACAAATTCCTTCTAATTCAGATAGAATTATTCTCTCTGTTATTTGACAGCAATTTGCTCTACTATGACAAGTGTGATACCCTAGTCATTTTTAACTTAACAAAAGCAAGCCTGGCTCACCTGTCATACCGTGGATTTAAAGGAGAATGTCCACCATTAAATTTAGGACTGCTTCTAGAATTGGTACTTCCTGGTGAGGTGTTTGCTAACCGCTGCAACAGATACATAACAAATGCATAATAAGTTTGATAAACAGAGTGAAAGCATCCAGATTTGTTGTGAAAAAATTGTGCATCATCAAAACGAGAAATGTGTATTTTAATACGTATTTAACTACTTACATTTAATTAAATCTCATTCTTTATATAGGGATGAGGGTCAAAAGGCCTATTACATATAAAATTTAGGCCCTCCTGTTGCCTTAATACTGAATGTACTAACGACATTCAATCACAAAAGACAATGGAAATTCCAATAAGATTATTTTATTGACTACACTTGAAGATTCTGAATTGCTACACTTTGAAAAGTAATATTTAGAACAAGGCACATTGACTACTAAATCAAAAATAAAATGGAAATGTCACTGGCTGAGCTAGTTTCAGTAGAGCTACCTCTAGTACTTCTTGAGAGAGACAGTGAAAGAAAGGTCTCAACTGATACTAGGTAAAAGAGTATTCTGTACATTCTGTCATACCTCTAAACATTTATTCACTGGAAACAGTTTCTTCTGTGTACTCTGTAATATGCTCCCTTTTGTTTCAGGGCATGATAGAAGGAAATGGTACCTCTTGTTGCATCTGTAGTGAATATCTAGTAGTTTGTATCGGCAAAAAAGCACTCATGTTTGTTGGCACAGAACACTGGAAACAGGCAATGACCCTTATCTTCCTCCTTCCTGTCCAGTACTGTCTTTGTGGGCCCATTATTCAGGCCCCAACCTTTTAAAAAAGTTAGTTGCTTTACTCATGATGCTCAGTCATTAGCTTTAGAGTTTAGCAGGTTTCACGAATGGCAGTGTAGAGTAGGTTTCTCGTTATTTTCAAGCCTTCCTTTCTCTGTTTTTTTGGAGGATGTCAGGTTACAACTGTTAAAACAGATTCCCATGGAGCTGAAATAGCCCAAAAGGATTTGACTAAGGTCTCTGTTATCAGTCGTCCCTGCTATTTATTTTCCCAGTGCCTGGACAAAAGTTCAGGTTAGGTGAAAACCTTGCTACTGAGAAAGGGCAGTTTTCTGCAAAAGTGTACTTTCAGTGGTAGGGAACTCAATACAAACGTATTCCTCTAGTGCAAGAAGAACTGGTGATTTATTCACATCATTAAACACATGTAATCACAGCATATTAAAAAAATCACCATTTTCCAAAGCATCTCAGAAAGCAGTTGTGCTCCAACAAAACCCCATTATTTCACAATGCATTAGTAAAATCTAACAAAATTCAGCTACATAAGAGTATTCCCACAGAGAGTCCACTAAATAAAACTCAAATTTTTCTGAGACCCACTGAAGTACCAATTTAAATTTGATTTGTTAATTCTTACACCTTCTAGTACAGTGTAACATAATCATAAATACATACCAATGATCTGTTGTACTTGCTGAAACTGTTTTCAAGTGCACTTCTTAAACCATCATTGCTGTCATGTAACTTTCTATTAGCTGATCTAATAAGGAAACACAGTTTAACTTGCAGGATTAAAGAAAACTTGAGAACTATGTAACTTATCACAAAGAAATACTGAACAAAGACTATCAAAAAACCCTTTTTTTCTCTTTTGATAAACACTAAAGAATAACATGAAATTACATATACTCAAACAAATCATTACATGTGAAAAATCCACAGTGAAGTTTAGCCCCCAGTGCCAGCTTAGGAGACCTGTTTTCACTTCTGCAGCACGGTTTCTGGTTCTCTGATTGGAAAAAAATACTGCAGAAATAGCCACCAAAAAAAAAAAAAAAAACAAACAAAAAAACCCACAAAAACACCCAAAAAACCCCACAACTAGTACAGCCATTTCTGTACAAAGTGACTGCCCTCTAAATACTGCTGAGGTGACTCTAAGGACAAATGTGATTCATCTGCTTGAAAGAAAGAATATTTTTAGGATAAAGAAATTAACTAAAGATATAAAAAAATCTATTCATTGTGACTTTCCTCCAAAGCAAAGATTTGTGCACCTCTTGTATAATACTCCGCATACATAGTATTTTCCAGACAAAAATAAGACAGGGAGTTACTGGAGAAGCGAAGGCAATAAAAAAAAAGAGCCAGGCAATAATTTTTATGATAGCATGGATAGACTCAAATCTCATTCAGCTTATCATAAAGTAAAGAAATTCATTGGGGCTAAGAAAAGAAAAAAAAAATTAAATTAAGAGTTTGTGTCTCAGTAACACAGTGGTCTTACTAGAACAGTAACGTCTATGACAAGATATTGACAATATCTTCCATGACAATTGAGGCCATTTTAATATTTTCACTTTGTATTTTTTTCCAAATCTCAACGCACTCTTTTGCATTAAAAATATTTACTCCCACATGCATTGGGACAAAATTTGATAATAAAAATCTGAATTACTGAAAACTTACTGCAGTATTTCAATTTGTCTTTCCAGATTATCTCTATCTTCAGTATACTCACGGATAATTTCTAGGTCTCTGGAAAAGGAAAAAAACCCACCAAGCTTAAACAAAATGATACCTTTCTTTTTATTTTTATATTTATATTATATTTATA
Organism: Platyrinchus mystaceus; assembly: GCA_035041135.1. Classification (NCBI taxonomy): domain Eukaryota; kingdom Metazoa; phylum Chordata; class Aves; order Passeriformes; family Tyrannidae; genus Platyrinchus; species Platyrinchus mystaceus. Next base: position 36,324,715 of record JAWWLV010000100.1, on the reverse strand, counting down.
CTTTTATAATTTTTATATATTATATTATATTATATTTATATTTTTATTAGATCCCTTTTTTTATTTTTATAATACTGCTTTTGGTAGAGTTTACATTTATGCTGACACATGTTGAAAGTAGTTTTATGCAAAGTAAGATCACTTGGTGACTTCATTAACCTCTGCCATTATAACTCAACAAAGCCTGAAAAATGAAAGAAATACAAAATAATCATATGGATTTCCTCCTTTCCCCTGAAATAGAATTTGTGTTATCTGAAGACAACCACTCAATGAAACTGTCACTTACACTCCTTTAAATAAGTACCTAGAAGAATCTTTCATTCACTTTACAAAAAAATGCTTGAGATTGATATGGAAGGCTTCCAAAACTATTCTCCCTAATATTCAAACAGATATTCATCTGAGTGCATGACATGGAGAAAAAAAATTGGCTGATGCTGCACTTTTATTTCATTTCTAACTAAAGTCCTACTTAAATCAATGGACATTCTTGCAAAATTATGAGAATTTGCATCATATCCAGAACTTGCTGTTTCAAAAACAAGAAAAGTGAACAGTGATGGCATGTGTATCTGTCCTTTATGGCAAATTTAGAAAAAAAACAACTGCATACATAACAACTACATCAGAGAGCAGATTTTTTTCCCCTAGTGAAAATTATTATGTAAAAGTAACTTACCTCTCAGTGTTAAAAGACTGATCTGCATACTCGCTTTTCAAGCTATCTAATTCACTCTGTAGAAAAGCTATATTTGTCTGTGCTTCTAAAAGATCTTTCTTAAGTTTCTGATTTTCCTTTAAAAAAGAAAGATATTAGATGTTAGATGTCATAGTCACCTCCACAACATGTTGATAAATTATAATGACAGAATAGACACCATCAAAATTACATTAAAATGAAACACACTAAAATCTTGGCATAGAGGGGGAAAGAAAATGAAAGAACACCAAATCAATGGAGAAGTCAGTAAACTAACATGCAGAAACCTTTGAATTTTTATTTTTCATTTCAGTTACACAAAAAGGGGACTATATAGTCTCAAGCCATTTCTAAATGTTATATATAGAATGTGTATGCATGTATACAGAACAGGTACTTTTCCAGCTTAAAGGATCTCAGAGATTTATCAATTACTTTAAAAGTTTACTTTGTAGCTTACCAGTATTAAATGTAAAAAACACGACAAAAACCAACAACAACAACCAAAAAAAAAAAAAAAAAAAAAAAAACCCACACATAAAAATATGCACTGCAGAGACTAAAATCGAAGCTAGTTTAATATGTTAATAATAATAATCTCTTACCAGGAACATATCATGCATTCTTTTTCTCAGTTCACCCACATCTTCCCTGTGATTTACATTTTTGGATTGCTCCTCCAGCTAGACAGATAAAAAAATGCACGATTATTCTGATTCAAAGCATACAAAAACTAATTGAAATCACATTAAGTAAGCCCTGAGAAGTTTTACTACTTAAGTTTTTAAAAGTAGTTTTGCCATCTGTGCTGGCAGGCAGCATTACTCCAATAACCACTGGCTTTCAAAAAAATTTTTAGATCAATAATTAAAAAACGTTTAATGAGCATTTTGCTCACTTACTCTTTAAAATATGCATAACTAGTGACACAGAAGTCAACTATTGAGACGATACAAACAGGTGTATTCCCACTAAGTTAAAAAAAAATTATAAAAAACTGTTACTACCTCAGCTGTGTAGTATTTATACTACAATCTCTCATGTTTCTTGTGAGAAATTTCTATTTCTATAAATGCTCTTTCAAGTTCAATTCAATATAAAGAATAAAAAATATATCGATATTGGTTGCTATAATTCTGCTAAAACTTACAGCAAAAACTAATGTCAAAATTAACCCCAAATTACAAAATGTCCCAAAGCAGTCTTGTACCTGAGATTTCAGTTTGCCTTACTATCAAATTAAAAGATCAGATTGGAGTTGGGTTCTAAAGGGCAGTATATTACTGTAAATTACTATATTTGGGTTGCCAATTTAATTTAAATCTATAAATTATAAATGCTTAGAGGCAATATGTTGGATTATTTCTATGTACCAAATACAAGACCAGGTACTTGCAAAGTTAACAACTTGATGGACACTTGATGGACCTAGAAAATTTTTCAACAACAGAATTTGGATAACAGTTACTCCCTTTCCTAAGTATTTCAACAAATTACTGAAAATTATCTTCAGTTGCCATTTCCTAATACACATTAGGTTACAAACTTATAATTATGATTATCCATCTTGAGGGAAGTATTTCAAGGTCAAAATCTTTAAAAACACTTCAAAAACCCACCAGACTTCAACTCACTCACCTTTTTAAGCTTTTTTATTGTCACTTGAAGATCCCCAACTTCAGTATCATACTGGCGCTTCAGCTCATTTAGTGCTTCTTCAGCTTTTCGCTTCTCCTGCAATATTTTCAATTTCATTAGAAGTTGAGATAGGTTTCAAAGGTTTATTAAAAAAAATCATTCATTTTGGAAACCACTCTTAAATTAATGTGTGCAATTTTGTCTTTCCATTGTGTCAACCTGTCCCTTCCTTAGGATCCACAGATTCTGATTCTGTAATTGAATGGTAAGGTGGAAGCAAAGATATGAGACAATTCAGTGTTACTCATGTCTCTTGTGTTTAATGTTCTCAATGTCTTAGAAAAGAATAAATAAAAACAACCTGAAAAAAAGATCAAATTTTATTTGTACATACATATAAGTAGTATATATGTAGTGCACATGTAGTGCATATACAGATGAATATATACACACCCACGCACAAATTGGTCCGTTATGTTTTTTTTTCAAACCAGTCTTCTATGGCTCAGCATACAATGTGCTAGTAATAACATTACCATGCCACCATCACTTAGATTTTTATTTTGGTTTTTCTCTTAAATGATTTTGCTCACAAGTGTTGGGATGTTCCAGGACCATGTCAGTAAAAGGTAAGCAGATGACAGTATCTTTAGTTTCATATGGTACTCAATCTGAATACCAGTATCTTAATATGATATACCAAAAAATACCAAACCAATGATATATCAAACCAAGTACACTATTCTGAGTTTTATTTTAATCAAAACAGAGAGATTTTGAAGAGAGGCTACATCAGCCACAATGAGAAGAATGGTATGTATGGCACGCTATAAATGAATATGTGTTTAACTCACTCCAGTCACTCCCCAGAGACTTCAGTGCAGTTTCACAACATAAGAAATCAGAATGCAGCAGTGACTAGTGGTGCCAATGAGACAGGTTGAGTTTTCACATGGAAAAGACAGACATGGACTTTGCTCAGAATTCAGTGCTTTCCTGTAGGTGATGTTGAAATCTATGTGTTAAAACAGTAATCAACGTAATCAGTTTAAACTGGATTTCCTTATATTTGTTTCCCTTGAAGCAACAAAATACAAGATAGGTTCTGCAGAGGCAGGTGTCACCGTGAGTGAGATCACTCTGACAAACAATAGCCTGGATTACAGGCATTAAGATTAATGGCTTAGCACAGTCCCACAAAGTAAATAACATTTACTCTCAGGGCGTTTTACTAGGTGGAGTATGTGGAGCTACAAGGGAACACTGAGGAGTGAAAATGAAAAAAGAAGTGTGAGAAACAACAGCTCATCTATCATACCTAGAGGTAGATGTGAACAATGAAATTGCAATCCCTGCAACTTGGTGCCAATTTGAGGACTTTTTAGAATGAGAATACAGACTAGAAGTGGGTAACACACAGAAGACATACTTTTGCTTAATGCAAGTACATAACTGTAGATGTTCTCAGAGTGAGAAAATGCACACATCCCAGTCATGTTTTTACAGCAATGAAAAAGTCTTCAGGGCTTTTTTACACAATTTATCATTTTTTGAGAAATAGCAATTTTCCAGAGAAAATGTATTTGTTTTCTAAACATAACTGCTTAGTCTCTCTGGAAAGGAACATTCATCTCTACTGAGAGATGCATTACCAGTAGTTAAACATATTACAACACACTTTTTTTGCAGTGGTGATATCTTTACTAACATTTTTATGCCACTACATTTTATTTCTAGGAAAACAATTGACTTTTATGGTTTGGTAGGAGTGTCTTCTCCTGTATAAAAGAATATGCTATTTGAAGCAAATCTATCAGAATACCATTTACTTTCACAGATCAATTACTGTGAACTACTTAAAATCAACAAGTTGGCAGAAAGCACTTTGTTGCTTCTGATTCTGCAAATGCTCTGGTGAAAGAACCCATAGCAAACATATACAGACTTTCAGTATATTGTGTGTCCTACCGAGCAATAATTATGTCCATTGTATATGTTTTAATTAATGTGTATCCTATGTCCCCATTAGAACACTTTCACAAACTGTTATTCTTATGCATATTATAAAGTTAGGCTCATCTTATATTAATTTAGTAACAGTTCAAAACAAAGCAGACAAGTGGTTTTGCTGCTTTGAACACAGTCACATATGACTCTAATATATCTTTCAATGGGTAAGGACAACAGGATTTTTGTACTTTTCCATCAAGACTGCCAGTTGGTTGAAACAACAGCTAAAACTCAAGCACATCAAAACAGATTTTCCCATCAATTTTGGGAGGTGCAGGCCCTCACACACTGTTATCACAATTACCCTCTCTTAAGTCCATAACTCTATAAAACGTAGTTGCAGGATGAGAATGGAGGAAAGAAAGATCGTTACTCCAGGCAGATACACATACTAGGACTAAATGATCTAAGTACTAAATTCTACATAATTTTATCTACTAGTTTCCATTCCTTTATGGTGAAAGATCTTTTTCTCCGATCTGTTTGCAATATTAGTCTCAGAAAGAAAATCCCCTTGGCCAGCATATTCTCATAAAAGAGAAAGACACCTTTTTCTTGGTTTTCATTACATCTGAGCAGACATTCCTCTTTGGGAAAGCATTAAGAGCATTCATTTTTACCTCATGGATAGCTTCTTTTCATCCAGGTCCTGCTTTCAGCAGCCCATCAGGACCAAAACCACATCTGGCCATCAATCCTGCTTAAGACCACTGAGAGCTTGGTAATTATGAAATTCTGTAAATATAAATTACTCACTTCCTTTTTAACTTTATGCTCTGCAGCCTGTATCCGTTGTTCCATCTCTTCCTCTAGCTCACTGAGCTGAACTGCTGCTTTCTCCTGAGCTCTAAAATTTAAAAGAAAATATTCTCTTAGCAATTGCCCTCTGGTTTGACAGAAACACCGTGTGAAACAAACCGGCTTACCTCAACTGAAACAAATTAGACAGTCATACATTGAAACACTTAAATATTGCCCAGACCTTGAAACTGATGTGCCTGGGAACCAAAATCCCAAATTATTTTAAAGAGACAGGCAAATTAGATTTTAATCAGTAGCTACAGAAGATGATTAGCAAGAAATACATCATATCTGCATTTTTAAAATTAAGTTACAAAGATAAAAGGCCCCTCAGGTTATCCCATGAAGAGACTTCAGAAGGGTAACTGCAGCAACGTGCATCACCCACACACACAGGTTCTCTGTTCCAAGCTAATCTGTTTGCTTCTGGCAGTAATTATGTGAGACTGTAAATGCCAAGTAGTTAAAATAGGTAAATACAGTCCTTGAAGCTCAAGAAGCAAAAATACGGTTTCTAAAATGAAAGCATAATGGAAATGTATCATAAAACTCAAAGTTGCAGCCAATGAAGAGGAGTCAAATTGTTTTAAGACATTCAACATAACGATAGAGTCTACAAAAATTTGGTCCAGGACTTATCCAAAGTAAGAACATGGAACCCTTTGCATGCTGCTATATGTGCTTATGCACAACTGCATGCATATAAACTAACTTTTGAACTTGATTTATGGAAATACTTTGCCTGGCATATTTTGGCATTAACTCTCAGTAGTTTAAGCTAATGAAGCATGATAGAGAAAAAAAAGAAACTGCAGAACTGAACTAGAAACAAAACTCACTATACCTTTTTACCGCTATGGCCAAAGTTTCCATCTCTGTGCTTTGAAGTTTGATCTCTCGGATGAAGTTCTTAATTACATGCTCGTATGACTGGATTAATCTTGGTTCTGCTATGTGTATGTTCTGATACAGAACACTGACCTGCTCTTGTCTGAAAATGAGAGATACCATTTTAATGCACTTATTTGGAACAATGTTCTATAACAGGTTTGAAAAATTTACTGCAAATCAAGATGGAAAACCTCTTTGCCTAGTTTTAAAATTTAGCAAGCTAGACAAGGACTTTGAACATTCAGCGCAGTATGTCTCAATTCTTCTATGTTGCATTTACTGTTCCCGCTTCTCTACTTTCATATAGCTACTGCAAAAAAAAATAAAAATTCATCGTAGGAGAATTGCTAACAGATGACAAATTTTATAACTTCCTAGCACTTCAGTAGTTATCCTTCAGAGCTGTAAACTGCTCACCAAAACAGGCAATAAACTATTCCAGAATAGTTTCAAATTTTAGACAGAAGTAGACACTGTTTATATCCAGAAATAGCTGATGAAGAATGTCACTCATTCAAAGAGTGTAAATATACACATAGTCTTTTAAATGAGTTGCATGTAAAATAGAAATAGCACTAGCCACAGCGAGATGGACAGTTTATCAGTCTTGCAAGGCAGACAAATTCAGCACAATCTAAAACATAAAAAAGTTTTAGTCAGCATACAAGATTTTTAGAAATATGAAATACATCATCATCATCATCATCGAAATACAAGCATGATACAAACATCTGTGTTCTGTAATTTTCTATCTTCCTTTTAGTTTCGCTAAAAATATGCTTACTACTAACGTTTCTTAGAAAGAAGGCAAACAGTAGGAAAATTACTTGTTAATGTAAAAGATTTGTTACTTAAGCAAATGTTTTCATGACTGCCTTGCAAATCACAGGTCATTGAAATAGGATTGGATCTTCAAGGACCTATATAACTATATATAACATATATAACTATATAACATGCACAATAGCAGAGACTTCCTACCATAGAAATTATTAATGGAGTAGCAAAATTGAAGGTTCAGTGTCTTACACTGATGGGAGTAGAGAAACAATTAGATTGTGCTCACTGTACTTTGCTCCAGGAATAGAATACGTTTGCAGTGGAATACTGCAATGTATTTCCACAACTTTCATCCTCTTAACAAGAATGTCACACCCACAGCCGCTCCCTCTTCCAGCTTCTGCTGAACACTGTCTGAGTACGCAGGGGATGCCACAAGGAAGGCCAAAACCCACTTGGAATATTAAGGACAAGAGCTTCTACAAGTACATCAGAAGCAAAAGGAAAATCAGGGAAAATCTGAGGCCATTGCTGAATCAGATGAATGTATCCTAGTAAACCAAGACACAGAAAAGGCAGAATTACTGAATGCTGTATTTTCCTCAGTTCTTACTGCTGAGGCCAGCCCACAGGAATTTCAGACCCTGGAGGTAAGAAAAGGCTGGAGAAAGGAAGAATTCCCCTTGGTCATAGAGGGCTGAGTTAGAGATGGTCTAGGCAGACGTAACACTGTAAATCCATGGTGCATCCCATCAGGGCTGATGGAGCTGGTAGATGTTGTTGCTAAGCCAACCTCCATCACCCTTTAAAAATCACGGAAAACAGGAGAGGTGCCTGATAACTGGTGGAAAGCCAATGTTAGTCCCATCTTCAAAAGGGGCCAGAAGGAGGACCTAGGAAACTACAGCCAGTCAGCCTTCACCTCAGTCCCTGGAAAGGTCAAAGAACAGATCCTCCCAGATGTCATCACCAACCATGTTGAAGAAAAGAAGGTCATCAGAAGTAGTCAGCATGGATTCAACAAGGGGAAATCCTGCTTGACCAATCTGATAGACTTCTATGATTGCATGGCAGGACAGGTCAACAAGGGTAGAGCAGGGGTTATTGTCTACCTTGACTTCAGCAAGGCTGAAGTCCTACAACATCCTTGTAGGTAAGCTCAGGACACGAGTTAAATGAATAGACAGTGAGGTAGATCAAGAATGGTAGAGCTCAGAGGATTGTGATCAGAGGAGCAGAATCCAGTTGGAGGCCTGCAGTCAGTCGTGTTCCCCAAGGATCAGTACTGCTTTGAGCCTTGTTCAACTTGTTTATCAACAACCTGGATGAATGGATGGAATGTAGCCTGAACAAGTTTGCTGACAATATGAAACTGGGAGGAGTGGCTGATATGAAACTGGGAGGAGTGGCTGATACACCTGAAGGCTGTGCTGCCATTCAGTGGGACCTTGAGAGGCTGGAGAGTTGGGCAGAGAGAAACCTAATGAGGTTCAACAGGGCAAATATAAGGTTCTGCACCTGGGAAGAAATAATCCCAAGTACCAGAACAGGCTGACCTACTAAAGAGCAGCTCTGAGGAGATGGATCTGCGAGTCTTGGTGGATGACAGGCTGCCCATGTGCCAGCAGTGAGCCCTTGCAGCCAGGAGGGCCAATGGTATCCTGGCATGCATTAGGAAGAGTGTGGCCAGCAGGTTGTGGGAGGTGATCCTGCCCCTCTACTCAGCCCTAGTAAGGCAACATCTGGAGTGCTGTGTCCAGTTCTGGGCTCCTCAGTACAAGAAAGACAAGGAGTTACTGGAGAGGGTCCAACAAAAGGCCACAAAGATGGTAAGTGTTCTGGAGCACCTCTCTTATGAGGAGAGACTGCAGAAGTTGGGCCTGTTTAGTCTAGAGAAGACTGAGAGGGGATCTTATCAATACCTACAAATATCTCAAAGGCAGATGTCAAGAGGATGGTGCCAGACTCTTTTCAGCGGTGCCCAGTGACAGGACGAGGAGTACTGGCCATGAAATAAAACACAAAAAGTTCCACCTCCATGAGACAAGATTTCTTTCTGTTGAGAGTGGCAGAGCACTGGAACAGGCTG
>JAWWLV010000100.1:36268453-36313716 GCA_035041135.1 Platyrinchus mystaceus | reverse complement strand
CCCCCCCCAGCACTGGTCTTAAGAGATATAAGATATTTAGATTATATTAAGCGTTGTCATAATTTCATTTAACCCACATAGCTATATGAATCCTTATCAATTCATAGAATTATTTTTGGTTTGCTGATCATACAGTGACCATTTGCCTAATGATCTACACTCTGAATGCAGCTCAGAGGGAGATGATGGAATTTTTCAAGAAATAACAACTCTACAGTTGCTCAGTATCTTACATGTGCCCCCTATGTACTTAGCAGAGAGTATGCCGCGTTACATGGGCCCCCCTTAGTCTGATCCTAAGGGCAATACTTGGTTTTAGAACACTATTCTAATAAACTCTTCCTAGTGTAGGTCAGCTTGTAAAATTTCTCATCACTTGTAGCAGCTCTGCTGTGGTATGGACATGAAGAGGTGAAGTATAAGGTGGTCTGAGCCAGGAATGTCTGAGCTGGGTGGTCAGTGGAAAAGAAAGATCAAGCATTATGCATCTGATGATTATCCTTACACTGGAGACCAATCGACTGTGTGTGCCATGAAGAGATAAAGCAGTACCTTTTTCTAAAAAGCAGACACGTTGCATATACCACTCTGCATCAGCTACCAGAAAAGAACAACCAAATCTATTACAGAATGGAAAGGATCTAACTTTGTCACAGCTGAGTACTCAACATCTTCTAGATTGAATGCCTTGAGGAAAAACAGATTACACAAAATTTTAACATGGTGTAAAACTCAAGGTATTTGTCAACTTGAAGCGCTATGGGTTTCATTAACACTGCTTTTTCTTTTTCCGTATCTGCCCCTTCAAAAATAGGTTGCATTAAAAGAAGACAAATAAAAGTGCAACCCCCCAGATGAGAGAGCTCAGCCAAGGTCTGATTCCCAGAGAAAGGATTTTTAATGTTTCCAAGGCACAAATGGTGTTCCCTTCTAAAAACAGAGGGGAGATTTAGAGGCAGTGGAGCAGGAGTAGAAAAGACTGTGGGACAGGCAGGGAAGGATGAAGTCTGCGGAAAAGGAGAATGCCTCAAAGGGCACTGTTATGGCAAACAGTTGTAGGATGTTAAAATACCAGGAAAATGAATGCTACAGTGCTTGAGTTAGTTAGCACAGGTGCTGTTCTGATAAAGCAAAAACAGAAGAGCAGTAAAACTTAGGCTAGCTCAGAAAGTCTTCTGACTCACAGAAAGGGTTCCATCACATTTTCAGCAGAGCATATCTGTCAAACCCCTATTGCGAGATGTATTAAAAGACAGGACAATATTCTTACACCAGAGATCCCCTCTTCAGCACTGTGACAAGGGAGGACCCAGTATTTGTTTTTCATCAGAATTTGCCTTTATTTCCTCTCCAGGGAACATGCTTCAATTTCCAAGGAAACCTCTCCAGTTCTGATATCATGGCTCATCATCTCTTGGAAGCAAACACAAATTGCTGACAAGAGTTAAGGCTGTGCTCTATATTGACTTTGGCAAAAATCCATCCTGGCTCACGACAGCAAGAGCATGACAGGTTTTGGGTGGGGTTCTTTTATGCAGCACAGCTCCTATTCTTTGCTGAAGTACTAAAGTATATCCCATGAGCATCACCTGTCTTCACAGTTTAAGCAGCTTGTGTTAAGAACAGCATATTTTTCTCATTCTATCACATCCCTCAGATCCACATTTTCTATACAGCTAGAGATGACATGACTTTGGGGCACACTGTTATCATAATCACATTAAGTACATTGGAATTGTATGATGCATAAAATCTCACAGTCTGGCAGCACTGAAATCAGAGCCTGATGAACAGTCAGCTTGGCCAAAATTACAAGACATCCAAATAAAAAAAAAAAAACCCAAGACCAAAAGCAAAGCAATGAAGTATGAGGACTCACAGAGGTAGAATTTAACTCAAGACAGGGATAAAAACTTTCTGCTACAGATTCATCCACTCCATCATGCTCAAATTAATTTAGTTCATTTTCCAATAAAGTTACCGAATTTGCCAAATATCTCACAAAAATTTCCTCAGAAGGCTTAAAGTCTTTGTTGATAGTCCCACGTCTTTGTTCTTTCTGATTGAAGGTCTCTGACATTAAATTTAAAAATCTGTTTTCCAGAAGTTTTTTGCCTGTAATTTATAGACAAAAATAAGTGTCATGGTATTCATTAGTACACGTTTTATCTTGAAGTGTCAGTGGATGTTGGATCTTTCTTTCCTCAAGCTGAGGAATGGAAAAGGATAGCCATCAGGAGACTTTCCCACATGCTTACAGGAGCACATGTCTATTAGGAATGTGGAGGGAACCTTTCAATCTTACTACTGAAATTCAACTAGATCTGAGATTGGCCACAAAAAAGAATGCAACACCCAGTAACATGGTCAAAGGCTAAACCTTTCCAATATGGGCAGGTACTCACTGCCTGGAGCACTCACTGCCTGGAGTGCCAAACAGGTACATTTCTGAACTTTTTTTGTCTACTCCTGTACCATTGCAAATACTTCTTAGAGAAATAAACTAGTGAACATGGTTGAGATCCCAATAAAACAGATCTCCAGTGGCAATTTACTACATATATGCCAAAGGCATTGCATTCTTTTATGTTTAATTACTCATTAGTCCATATTAAATGTAACCATACAGAAAGTTACCTACATTTTTGAATGAAATGAATGCCAAAAAAAAAAAAAAAAAGAATTCCACTAAAATCTCACTTCACACATTAGGTCAACAGAACTGTGCAACTGATACACCAAACTGCAGAGAGGTATGATCCATAAAATTTTTAAGAAAGTAATTAAATTCAAAATATGCTTATTGTAATGTATGCTTATTTTAGTACCTGGCACAAGGTAGTAAGTACCTGGCAGTAAATAATGTTGCATCAAATGTCCACTACTACACTAAAGATTGGATCTGTTACTGGGTTTCACACCTCAATATGAAGGCTTATTTACAGGTTTTGAAAGTTCAGTAGCAGAAAGTGAGGCTGAACCAGTTGCTGAAACAGAGACAGAACCTTGTGTATCACTGAAAAATTTCCCCTTGATTTCCATGGGTATTCAATCAAGCTGAGGCGTGATAAAGACCACAGGTGTTTACTATGTTTCTCCTGACATCAACCCTGGTTTTATCTCACTACTTCCATCTACTATGCCTTGTTTCTCTTTATATACACTGTAACAGCATCAAAGCACATGTGCCATTGTCTCACTAGTTGGGGGCCAGAAGGCAGAGTATTTTGAAGGACTGAAACCCAAAATGATCATGATAAAAATCATATGATTCAGATAAAAAAATATGGACAACTAACTGCACTGATCTGGGTTTAAGGAGTTTCTTCTTTGCAATTGCTTTCCTCATAGTTTTCACTACCAACATTACAACAAACATATGAAGAGTAACAAAGCACAAAGTAAGAACACCAACTGTCTTATAGCATTGGAGATGCAGTTGTGTTCTGAGCTAGGTCTAGTTTTCAAAGAAAACTAGGCCTTTTTTTTTTTAAATAATAAAAAAACCCCAACTTAATGACAAACAATTAAAATAAACTAAATAATTTAAATAAAAATTTAAATAACTTTTTGGAATTCCAGCTTGTACTTCACATGATTTTGTTATATTCTGTTGCTTAAGATTCCTCAAACAATTTCAATATATTCATTACTAACGTTAAGTGGTCCTAATGATTTTAGTGGGGCTACTCAGATGAAAAAACCCCTTACACATATGTTTCAACAAAAAAGGTGTGACCTGCCAATGGATATAAACTGAGTTGTAACACAGACCTGCTTCTTGCACTTCAGGACAGTAAAGAGAAATAACAAGAAAACAAAGGGTACTTTGTTCTTCAGCTGATGTTGGCACACACCTAATTAATACAGCAAATGACAAAGGATGTTCAAACGTATTTATAAAGCTGAATATAAATAGGAAACATTTACATCAAATTACAGCCAACCTGACAGTATTTAACTATCCAAATTTAGTTAATTGCAGTTTTCTTGTAAAAGAATCATAATACAAATTACATGAGTCATAATGAATTTAGCACAACTACGGGATGCATCGGCACAGTGGAGCCAACAAAACCTATTACCTTTCCCTCCTACTATCTTTTTAGACAATCATCTAGACTATACTCAAACTGCTGCTGCAACACATAGTACCCAAGATACTGACATAGACTATTACCAAAATTAAATTGTTTTCACAAGTTACCACTGTTCATGAGTCAGATTTTTTCCACGTCCTATTGAGTTTCTGTCTGACTTTAGGTTATTAACTATTTCTGCAAACTTTCAAAAAGCCTTTTGTTCTTGTGCTTCTTCTGTAGAAATCAAGTGTGTAGAAAGGAGGGCATTATGCACAAGTTAAGACAGACTTACATGAAGTTACTGATCTGTCTGAAATGGGGCAGTCCAATAAAACTAACCAGTGTTAGTCCAAAAAGAAAACAATTTACTTCAGTTGTGCATATGAGTAGCAGGTTCTGTAACCAAAAATTTCTCTGAAGGAATCTTTTATCTCTTAATCCAAACACATTTTTAAATGTGGCTAGAACTAAATTATTAGGATGAGTAAGAATTTAAAAGGCAATATCTATATATAGATATAGTCATATACATTCATGATATATTCATATACTAGCTGCTAAGTCCTTAAAAGCAGATTGTTTTCCATCATAAATTACAATTTTAAAATGAAGCAAAATCACTCTATACTTTTCATGGCCAACATTGTCATACCAATTTTGAGCACCTCAGGTTTCAGGTAGATTACTGCAAGTCACCAAAGTGTGCCTCTGTAGATAGGAACCAGCCTGGTACTGACATATCCGTGGTAACCGGGTTTAATCTCAAACCAAGTTACCGTCAATTATCTTTATTTCCTTGACATCGAGGACAAAGGCTCTCACGAACTTTAGTGAACTCTTCAAACCGAGAGCCGTACTTATCAACACCGTTAACCTCGAGGCAAAACTGTTGTTGGCCAGCATTTACCAGGAAAAGGCTGACTGGGCTGGAAGAAAGGTGCTGGGGCTGGTCGGGGAATAGCGCGGGGAGAAAGTTCCTGCGGAGCCGGCAGAACTTTGCATCCAGTACGTTCCACCGGCCTGAGTTTCCCACGTGGGTCGCTGGCAGCGCAGAGGAGAGTAAGCAAGAGAGGAGATGCATGCTGTAAAAACAGCGCTGGAAACCACTCAAGCCGGAAAGCAGACGTGAGGAGGGCTCTGTACACCTGCAGGCGCAGGGGCCAGGCTACACGGCCGTTTCCCAGCGGGGATTGCATCAGCACCGGCGGCAGGTTCCGCCAGGAGGGCCGTTTCTGCCCCGCGGGGCCGCTGTGCCGTCGCCAGCCTCAGCCCCGCCAGCCGCGGGAACACGGACCCGCGCTCCGCGTCGGGATCGGGGGTGGCACGTAGCGGGCGGGCCCGGACCTTACCTGGGGATGTACCTCGCCTCGTCCCCGAGCCGCACTTCAAAATCCTTCCAGGGCTGTTCCAGCCCCGCGGCGACCCACGCGGCCGCCTCCTCCTCGTGGCCCTCCTCGCCCCCAGGCTCGCCGCAGCCGGGCTGCCGCCGTGTGGCGCCGCGGAACCCACGGGCGAACTCCGGAAAGGTGATGGCCCCGTCGCGGTCGCTGTCGAGGCGCTGGAAGATGGCCTCGGCCTCGGCCGGCCGCACCCGCAGCTCGGCGCACAGTGCCGCGAAGTCCTCCCGCTCGATGCGGCCCGAGCCGTTGGCGTCGCACGCCAGGAACAGGGAGCGCAAGCGGGACAGTTCGTCCCCCGCCGCCTCGGGATCCATCGGCCGGCGCCGGGGGCGCGGATCCTCCGACCGCGGCCGGGACTGGACAGGTCAGGGCGGGCGACAGCAGCCCAGTGGGGCGGGACAGGTCCTGCTCCGCCCCGGCGCCCCGCGGTGCCGGGCGCGGCCGGGAGGCGGGAAGCGGAACGCAGGTGGTGGCTCTCGGCCGGGACAGGTGCCTGGCAGTGCCGCAGAGGCCCGCCGAACTCCGGCCGGGACAGAGCAGGGCGGTTCCGATCCTGCAGCCGGGAGATGCCGATCACACTTCCCAGGGAGGTGCAAGGGCGGGGTGTTGCCCTCTTGCACTTCCAGAGGTGACTGTTTACAGCACCGCGGGCTAAAACACACGTCTCATCCCTCTGCAGCACTCAAATGTGAGTCCCACTACTCTGCGGTCACCATAAGGTGTTAAATCTCACTTCTGTTTTCCCACAGAATAAAAATACTCCTGATGTTCTTGGAAGACCAAGAACCCAGGATGCCACAAAGTTTCAACAGATAAATTCTTGCTGACCACGAATAGTCTTGGAGTTGAACAGTGTGATACGTGCTCGCCAACATCCCACCATCAGTAATTTAGAAATGTGCATTGTTAAAACGCCAGCTTAAACTGAACATGCAAAAGCTGCATTCAAATCAATAAACCGAAGGAGCTAGATTTTCAGTGCTCTGTGAAGAACTACCATCTGTCTTCCTTGACAGAAGTCAAGGTGCCTCCCTTGTTGAAGTCAGACTCAAAACTTAGACTCCATTTGAAGCAGTTAAATTTTAACAGATTTTTTTGAACCTATTATTTCCCTACACTTATTCTTGCTTATGTCTATCTACAAATGTAAATTGTGCATAACAAAGTTGTGATAAACAGAATACAAATACTACTGTCAAAACAGCATTTCCTTATTGACCAAAATAGACCCAAATAGCACAAATAGTCCAGACCTCTCCTTAGAATAAATCACATGCTGTAAAAGGGAACTATAAAGTACTTCTCTGCCTAAGAGATGTGGAATGTCCTCAAAAGAACTTATTATTTTTTAAAGCTTTTGATTACTTTCTTGACAAATTTAAACAGACAGGCAATAATCTACCTCTAGACAATAAAAAGTTTTGTGAAATGTTCCCTGCACTTTAGGGAAATAGAGTTGTTAAATAATTTGAAATATAAACTTTAGTTTAAAATATCAGATAATAAAAGGACTTAAATTTATGATTTTATACATTTTTGTCATTATATTTCTACCACACAACTGTAGAACTACTAAGAGTAGTAAAGTGGTATGATCATCAGTTTCCTAGTGTTTTTGTAAAACAAAATTAATTTAATAAAAATAATCTTCCCATTCCATGATCACTCATCTGCCGATCAAATTTTAATACCCAAAGAGTATCATGAAGCCCTTTATGGGGTTGATGAAGGGTTGTTCAGCCATCCAAAGAGACAAATTTATCTCGCTTACACAACTCAGTTCTCTGTTCATAGAAGCAGGGACATTTGGTTGTCAGAGTGAACAAGCTCATGAGCTGAACTGCAGCAGCCTCATCCAGAGCTGAATTGTGTCTGACTACACAGACAGGGAGTTCCCACTCCAATCAATGCGCTCACCTTCTTGTTTGCTTTTGGGGCTGCTGGTTTATGAATTGACATTTCTCAGTAATCCTTATCCTACCTGCTCTTTTACGCACTCTCGTGTGTGTATCTCCTGTGGTAGTGACCACCTTGGGCTGCTAAAGTAGAGGGCATAGACTTTAGACATGTAGTCTCTGTTGGGATTTTTTTCTTCTTTTTTTTCCCTTTTTTTCTTTTTTTTTTTTTTTCTCTGAGACTTAACATCATGTTTTCCCAAGCTTTTTTATGTAACACTGTTTTTAATATAACTTAGAATTTGACCATTCTACTGCAAAGTTCTGAATTTTAGTTTTCAATACAAGCTTTGTATTTCTACCTATATGATGCAAAGTAAATAGTAAGTAACACTGAAAACAAATAGAAATTTTCACATTAACATCTGTTTTTAATCAAACCATATGAAAGTCTTTCAATAAAATTTGCCAACACAATGCCTAAATGCTTTGTATTTTAATGTATGGATAGTTCCTTGTGTATTCAGTGGATTTCATTGTCTTTGACATCTCCCTTATTTCCATTGTTAGAGAAGTTTTGTCACACAAATCTCAGGCACTGGCATGAAGTATAGCATCTGATTTAGCACTGTCATGGCATACGTATATTCTGCTAAACAGATGATGCAGTGTTGCACAATACCACACAACCAGTGCTTGCTTGACAGGCCATGGTTTAGTTGAATAGTCTTGACACAACGGCACAGAGATTACAAATAAATTATGGTTTATTTTATGAGATATAAGAGTGAGTGATGAGACCAAGATTCCCAGTAGGCAATGACAGTGCTTTGTTCTGAAATCATGTGCCTATTCTTAGAAGGATCTGCCCCTTCAAATCCAGCTCTAAATTAAATAAATACATAAATGCAAAGCACTGTTTCTGTGGTATAGTAGTTTTATATTCATAAGAGAAGTTTCAAATTCATGCATAAGATACCAAGCCTACAGATACAGATATACGCAGCACGCAATTTTCAGTCTATCATCTATTTTACTTCACTGTGCCATGAAACGCATAAGGTAGCCCAAGCATCTGTTTGGCTGAAAAGGCAGAAGGGAACATTAAATCATGCTCAGGAACTTCAGAGAGGCCTAAGGCAACAGATGAACAAGAAAGGATTCATTGTATCACTACTAAAGTGTCCTATTGTACTGAGTGGGAAAAGCTGGATTTTGACACTCTTATAGAGACAGAGGTTAAATGGAGCAGATTAGAAGAGACAGGTAAACCAGAAAATTGAGGTGTGGCAGCACATGATATCAAGACCTAGCATTGTCCCAGGAAGCAAAAGAGCAGAGGAGCTGAGCTGACTGGTGGGATAAGCTACTGAACCTTTAAATTGTATTTGAATATATGTGATCTCTGAAAGCAACTATGCAGAACTGTGCAGAAGCCCAGAAAAGCTGGAGTGCTGTGCTCCAGGCAGATCCCATGCCTGATATAGCAGGGCTCCTCCCATCCCTCTCTATATATTGTTTTAGGAATCCTACATACAGACTAAAGGAAGATTTTTAATTTGAACTTTAAGCATTTATAAGGTAGGAATTAGAATACAAATTGGAACAATTCTTACTTCTCATTCATCATTATTGTACATGGCCTTGGGCATTACTTACAATGTCATGCATACTCTTCAGATTTTACACTGAAGACTGAATATATCTATTGTATAGTACCTGCATATATGAACTAAACTTCTCAACTAGTAATGATTAAGAAAGTGAATGGATCCCTCTGTGGTTGCAATTACTTTCTCATTCATATTTTTCTGTTTTACATTTGGACAGTTTAAGCAATTTAGCACAAACTGTGTGACTTACTTGGAGAGCAGACCAGAAGTAAAATAGAATCATCTAGTAATAGGAAACATCTCATTGAAAATAGTTAATATTACACACAGGTATCATACTTGCCACAACACCATGAAAACTAATTAATTAACTCCAATTTCTCCCCCAATCAACATCAACTTTACTTTCTCTGCAAGCCACCATATATGTCAATGCATCACAATCCCAGTATGGCACTCTGTCTTCTTCCTTTTGTACCTGTACCTGTTTATGACCTCTTCATCTCCCCTCTAACCAGAAGGGATGCACATTGTGTGCAGGCAGATGAAGGGCAAGGTGAGAGGGTGAGGTGATGTGCACAGTGGAGTGCTCTGGGAGGTCTCCAGCAGATGAGACGTGGTAGGGATTCTTCCTCCCCATTGCTTCCCTCCTCTGCCTTTCTCATTCTGTGTCTTAATTTGCACTTTTTATTAATTTGATGGCATTTTTTTTTCTTCAATGCATCAAACTAGGTTTTGATGGCATTAAGCGAGCTGTTTATTTAGCTATATCCAGGCATGCACCTTGTATGAAGCTCATAGGATAGGTGCACATATTAAATGCCACGTCTGGGCAGATTACAGAACATAGCTGCATCTTCCCATTCATTGTTGAATATATTTTAGTACTGTTGAATATGATTGACCCTTATTCTCTTCAATTAAAAACTAATGGTAATGTATCTGGTAACAGACATCATGTAGACTTTATTTCTCAGATAGACTGCATCATTATGACCTCTTAAGGGGAAAAGATGTAATCTATGTTTTTAAAAACTTAGTCCAAGGCAAAAAAATTAAGACATTTGCATAATATTGCACGATGTGCATAATATGCACAATTTTATGCTTCGACTTCATAAAAAAATGAGACAGAAAATGACAATAAAAGTTCTTTGTCAAAGCAGAGGTACATTTAAAAGCCAAAAATGTCTCTCAGGATACACATATTTCTTTTATTTAACTAAAAATTTAGCAGTTCAGACAGTGAGATAATGAGTTTCATGGTTTTATAGATTACTTTAATAAACTTTGGGCAATGACTAAAATGGAAACTTTTCAGCTGAAACTATTCAGCCTTCAAAAGGGATTGGAATTAATATTGGAATGGCAAAGTACTCATGGTGCTCTTGCAGAAATTTTTAGGTACTGGCAGCAAATGAGACATGACTATTTCCCATTCTTTTTGAAAGCTTGCATGTTGTCAAGAATTGAATACACAGAGAGATGCTGAAACGATCAATAATGACTGACAAGTACTCCAGCCCCAAAATAACAGAAAAAGACTGTTCTAAAGACATGTTGTTACACTACCAGTTCTCAAAATCTCAAAATCTTACATGCTCAGCTTTTGCTTTCCCTATGAAACTTTGGAGTAATATAAGCAGCTAGCAATAAATACTTATGCACTTCCTTGTTTTTGGAATTCTACATGTTTTTTGCAATTCTAATAGTTAAAACCAAATGGCATTTACTGATGAAACTTCTTTGTTCTTAAAGAAATGGGCATCTCAAAATGCAATTCCTTATGCAGTTCCTTCTTATTCCTTCAGATAACAAAGAGCATTACAGAAGACAGTATTTTCAGGACAGAGATTAACAGTGTTAGGTCAAATAGACAAAGCTCCTTCCAGTTAGGATTAGCTTTGACCTTTTTCTGCAGAATGGTGCCAAAGCTCTTTCAAAAACACAGCAAGGTCCAGGTTTTCCTTGCAAACAGAATGGTCACTGTTTATTCCTATTTCCCTTTCTTGCTCAAGGTGTTGTAACATTTCCCCAGAAGCAGAAGAATCAAGTTTAAATTACTACCTTGCCTGAAGCAAATTAAAGCTACCTTTCTTTTTCCTCATTTGACTGTCCTAACCAGAAAGCAACTGAAGACAGTGATGGAACTGAGAAGTAAACAACTGCTCAAAGCCACTTCTCCAAGAATCTGTGTTTTACAGTACATTACAACTACACAACAAAAAAGTCTGTGGTGAAGATGCTAGATGCCAATTTTCCTTATGCCAGTGAATCACAAATCCATCTTTTGTTTCTCTCTGTCTGGTCCAAAAAATTTTTTCTTATTTCACAGATTCTGACTAAGTGTTATCTATTCAATCACTTGAGCAGTTGTAAGACAGCCTGAAAGACATTTGATTACCTGGAGCAAGAAATACTTAAATCTGTTCAGAGAGAGACAGAAAGACTGAATTAATCTCCAGCCTTGTAATGCTTTTACCTTCTGGTTGCTATATAAAAAAGACATACACATTCATTACTTTTTTCTACTTAATCCTAGGTAAAAGTGGCTACCACAGTTTCACTTTGTGAAACCTTCTCCTGCTCATGTGAGGCAAACTTTGTATTTGGCAGCAGAGCAGGCCTTTAAAGAATGAGGGAAGAATGTCCCATTTGTGGATCCCAAGAAGGTTTTTTGCTGTTGAGCTGCTCTGTATCCACAGGGCTGTTAGAAATTCAGGCTTCTGGGCAGTATTCCTGGAGAAAGCCTAACTGGTCAATGCCCCATTGAAAGCAGTTTTGGATGGTGGTGTGGTTTATTCCCAGCCAGCAACCAAGCCCCACGCAGCTCCTTCCTCACTCTCCCACCCATGGGATCAGAGAGATAATTGGAAAGGTAAAAGCTAGAAACTCGCGGTTTGAGATAAAGACAGTTTAATAGGGAAAGCAAAAGCCATGCATTCAAGCAAAACAGAACAAGGAATTAATCCACTGCTTCCTATGGGCAAGCAAATGTTCAGCTATCCCTAGGAGAGCAGGGCCCCATCATGTGTAACGGTAACCTGGGAAGACAAAGGCCATCACTCCAAACATCCCTCCTTCTTTTTTGTCCCCCCCACTTTATACCCTGGGCATGATGCCATATGGCCTGGAATATCCCTTTGGTCAGCTGGAGTCAGCTGTTCTGGCTGTGTCTCCTCCCATCCTCCCATGCACCCCCAAGCTCCTTGGCAGCATGGCAGTATGAAAAGCAGAAAAGGCCTTGCCTCTGTGTAAACCCTGCTCAGCAATAACAAAAACATCTGTTGTTATCCACCCTGTGTTCAGCACAAATCCAAAACACAATGTTAGCCACTGTGAAGAAAATTAACTCTACCCCAGTCAAAATCAGCACAGTCTATCTCAGACCCACTGACTGCAACTAATAATTTTGTGAGTTCTCAGGCAAAGGCACTGAAACTCAACTACCTACACTGTTCAATTGTTTAGAACAATCCCCCAGCATTGCGGATGCAGGAAAACTGCATCTCCCATATGATTCTCTGTCCTTAAGAACACTGTTTGGGAGATAGCCAGTTTTAATATGGTCATCCTGTTTAGAAAGTTAAGACCAGTTCAATAATAATGAAGTAGACACTGCCATGTCTGCTGACCCCAGTGCCAGAGAACAGTTCTGATGCTTTTAATTTATTAGGGTAAAAAATTAAATTGTGTAGGCCTTTTTGTTTATAAAAGGTCAGAATAACATTTGAGATTATAATCCTATTAGAATTTTCTTCCTGAATATATCGTACTTTGACAATAGTTCAAACTCAAATGCTGAATAAATGTGAACATAGATAATTTGACTTTTCTCAACCTGAGCAGGTTACTTCTGTGTCATGAGAGAAATAACTGCATTAAAAAACCCTAAATAATTATTTATTGCAATATATGATCAAACAATATTGTCATAAAATAATAGAGAGGTGGGCAAAACAAAGGTGTAGCAAAGCATACCACAAGGATCTTCTAAATAGGAAAGTGTTAAAGGAAATTAATGGGAGTTTTAAACCGGAGGCAATTAAAGGTTACATGACTCAGAGTTGATAAGTAAAACAAACAGCAAAAGAATCACAGAACTATAACTCCACACTAATTCTTCTGAAATGTAAGATAAAATACTGTGCTTGTTAATCTGAAAGAGAAGTGAAATCTTATCATTAGTTTAGAAAAAAAAGATGCAAAAAAATCTGCCAGAATTTCTACTAGTTTAAGGGTTCTTCTTTTCTCATCATAAAAATTACAGAAAGACAATCAATCTCAGCAACACAGTATAAAATCAGAAACAAAGAAAAATCTATTGAATGTTACTAAAACAGGTTTTTAGTTACTAAAACACTAAAACACTACTTAAACAGGGTTACCCCTCATCTACCTCCAAAGCATAAAGAAAAAAAATATGCTTTCTTAGGTTTAGACAACTAGAGAAGATTACAAAAATAAGTATTTCTAATATGTTATTTTCTACAGGTGAAACCTCTTCCCCAAATTGTATTCTTTCAATATTTTCTCACAAATCTTCTATATAGTGAGAATATTCATGTACACAGATTAGTAAACTGCAAGTAAATTCTCAAGAACATCTATGGAAAGTTAACTGTGTTTGTAACAAGTGTTTTTGGTGGTGGGCTGATCCTTCTCCTAAAGTACCTGATTTTTGAGACCCAAAGATAACAGCTTCTGCACATTTGGTTGCATTAAGTTAGGCTTTAGCCTTGACGAGGTCTAAGTCCTTTAGCTGACTATATTAGAGGGCTAACAGCTGTTGGATATTCATATTGTATTTCATACCACATTATAACTGCGTGACACTTGAATGTGCTCCGCTGACTTCTGAGGGCTTTTTAGCACAAAGAGGCCATCATGTTCACCCACCTCATAAGCATCTCATGTGCCTTTGTCTTCAGCAGAAATGAGGACAGTTCTAATTTCAAATAGTCATTTTAAACTGATAAT
Source organism: Platyrinchus mystaceus (assembly GCA_035041135.1). Lineage (NCBI taxonomy): Eukaryota > Metazoa > Chordata > Aves > Passeriformes > Tyrannidae > Platyrinchus > Platyrinchus mystaceus. The sequence continues at coordinate 36,299,746 of JAWWLV010000100.1, read as the reverse complement.
TTGCAGCTAAAACTAAGGACAATACAGTGGATAATTTTGTAAGGCATATGAAGGAATGATGCCAGGGGGATAGAAGAACTGAGACATGAACTCAGCAAGAGAGAGGAACTGGGATAACTTTATTCAAAGGACACAGGTTTTTATAACCTTACACAAACATGAAAACATTCCTTATAAGGCAAAACTTCCTTATTAGGCAAAACCTCCTTATTAGGCAAAACCTGTTACCACAGCATCTAATTGGCTGCTGGCTGTTAACTGGTGACCTTGCAGGCTCTCGGGGTAGCAGCTACATTCTTGTAATGAGTTGTTCTCTGCTTTGCTTGGCCCAAAGCCTGCTGGTCTTTTGCAGACCTTTAGCCTGTCTGATCCCCACAATTTTGAATAAATGAATTTGAGGGGAAAAAAAAAAAAACAAACCAAAACCAGAAAAAAATTCTTCACAAGCAATCCAGAGCAACAGAAAACATTTTGCTTTTACGTAACAATTTGTTAAATGATCCATTGCAGCAGCATCAAAGATGTGTGCAATTTTTCTTACTTGACATGACAAACTTTTTTTAAGATGTGATATTTAAACAAAATATAATATTTTATAAACATATCTATCTACTCTTTGGGAATTTCTGTACTATGTAATATTACTACTTAAAATATCTACATCATAATACTGTAAAAAATTCTGTGAAAGCTGTAATTTTGAAAAAAGTAATGTAAAACCTATAAAAGTCAATATTTTAACAAAAGTCATTATGAATTAGTATAACATGATTATAACACCCTGAAGAACAGACAAATTCCTGTAGTGGTTATACAAGCCAATTGCATTTAAAAAAACCCCAACATAATTTGCATTTAATGAGAATAATAATGCTTTCATATTTCAATTAAATTCTCAGGATCTGACAGGAAATGCTGCAGCTGTAGCCAAAGACTGACGGCTATTTTTTCTGGAAAGCCCACACCTACCTTCTAAAATTACTGCAGATTTTTTTAATTGCATCCAAAGTAACATCTCTACAGAAACTGAGCTTCATACATTCCAGACTGACCAATAAAAAGCTGGCATAAAGCACCCTGAGACCCACGGACTAAAACCAAGCTAACACTATATCCTTCCAGATACATTTAAGAATACTTTCATAGGTTCTATAGACATAGAGACATACCCATAACCATTCTAAAGGCTGAGTCAGCTTTACTTTTGGAAAACCATAAGTAAATATTAAATGCAGAATACCAGTAATGTAATTTGAAGTTCATTTTCCATGGTTTAGAAAAATCAAAGGAAAGAAAAGAAAAGAATGTATAGACTGGGAAATGAAAAGCCTCTGGCAAAATATTGATATTTGTAGAATATTTTAACTAAGGGGAATTTTAGTGTATAACTTTCAAAGTTAGGAAGAGGCACTTTGACCACATTTCCAACTTAAATATCTAATTTTCCGCTTCATCATGTCAACACTACTTCCTAGACACTATAATTTAACTGCCTCTGCTAGTTAAGTCATTAGACAACTTCTTGGCAGAAATTTGACCTTTTCTAACTATCACTCTCTGAACAATTCCCAGGCAGATAGAATGGTTCAGCGCCTGTTCCCAGAATGGGGACAGCATGCAATCAGACTGCACAAACACATGCCATGCCAGGTGGAATGGTTTCAATACCCAGGACTACTCCCAGGCACCTTCATTTATTAATGTGAGAACTATTGCTTTTCTCACGGGACACTGAGGTGCTGATTGATTCTGATGAAGAATTGTTGAATGCTACATTTCTGGAAAGTGATCTAAAAATATGTAAGTGTATCAATGTCAAGGATAAGGAGAAGGAAATCCCTCTTTCTTTATAGTAGCAATTTAGTACAATGATAAGCAGTCATAAGCATTTCTAACAACTGCTCTGTGGCAATTGTATGGATTCAGTAACTGAACTTGTATCAGTCCATATAAATATAAGAAGATTTGCAGGTCCATCAAGAATCTTGCAACTGCTTCAGCAGAGTAAGGTTTCTGTCCAAACAGCTCAAGTATCAAGGGAGAAACAACAACAACAATATCATCACAGACCAAAACCAATTATTATAAAAAGGCGTATGTGACAACTCAGATGAGCTATTCCTCCAGACTTAACTTCGAACTAAATGCAAAATAAACCAGGTGTATCTGGTACATTTAGAAATGAACAAATATATTCCATGACATTAAGAAAAAAAAAAGACAGAAACAAAAATGTAATATGATTTTGGGTTTTGGGAAATATTTGGAGTTTATACAGTAATTTTAAAGTTAAGAGCTATTACTGTAATTCAAAACACAGCATTCAAAACAGGAAACAACTGGCAATGAGGAATTTACCAATCTGTTCTGGTATAACCTGCAGCTTAGAAGACAGTTACCATTCTCACTTGTGGTGACAAGGGAAGGTGGTGTGTAACTTTAATTGCTATTTCAACAGGAATACAAAGCCTATGCATCATGCAGTAAGCTGTATAAACTTGATTTCAATTAAGATTTTTACAATTACTCCTCATTTTCAAAATACATAATTATGTCTGAGTCCTCAATTTTGTTCACTTGTCACAACTGAATGAATAAGATTAGGAAGTGACAATATCATAGAATCATAGAATTGTTTGGATTGGAAGGGCTCTTAAAGGATCAGCTAGTTCCAACCCCACTGCCATGGACAGGGAACCTTCCATTACACCACGTTGCTCAACACCTCCAGAGATGGGGCATTCAGAACTTCTCTGGGCAACCTGGTCCAGTGCCTCACCACACAGTAAAGAATTTCTTCCTAGTATCTAATCCAAATCTCTTTCAATTTAAACCTTTGTCCAATTGCTATTCTTATCAAAAATATTACTAGTCTTACCACACCCTCTGAGTTCTCTTCTAGGCCCCTTTAGGTACTGAAAGGTCACAATAAGGTCAACCGTGGAGATTTCTCTTCTCCAGACTGAACAATCCCAATTCTCTCATGCATCCTATGATGCCCCATAGACTTATGTACATTTGGGTTCCTCAGGTGGTCATGAACATGATTCACCCTTCTCCAGTCCCCATCCTGCTGTCCATCCACTTGAGAGGTGTGGGAAGAGAGGTTATCATTGAAGACAGGCAAAAAAGTTGTTGAGTACCTCAGCCTTGTCCTCATCTGTAGTTATCAGTTCACTGGCCTTGTTTATTGGGCAGGGTACACCTTCTTTGACCTCCCTTTTCTGGATGACATACCTGTAGAAGCCCTTCGTGTTGCTCTTAGTATGCATTGACAAAATCAGCTCTGGCTTCATCTTGGCCTTCCTGACCTCAACCCTACACAACCAATACTTTACACAACTCTCTTCCCAGGACACCTGTCCCAGCTTCCACTGCCTGTGCATTTCCTTCTTGACCTTTTGTTTGACCAGCACGTCCCTGCTCAGCCGTGACAGTCCTTTCTTGCTCAATTTCTTGCTCCTAGGGATTGTGAGCCTTTGCACTCTATGGAAGATGTCCTTAAAAATCTGTCAGGTCTTTTCCACTTCCTTGTTCTTGAAAGCATTTTCCCAGGGGATCCTACTGACTATCTCCCTAAGGAGCTGAAATTTCACTTTCCTAAAGTACAGGGTCCTAACTTCACACTTTTCCTTACCCATATCCCTCAGGACTGCACACTCAGCCAATGCAGGATCAGTGCAGCCCAGATAACCTCCAGCCTTGATGTCCCCAACAAGCTCACTTACACTGTTGACCATCAGGTCCAATATCACATCCCCTCTGATAGGGCTGTCTATTGCCTGGCTCAAGAAGTTATCCACCATGCATTTTAGGAGTCTCCTGGATTTCCTACAGCTCACTGTGCTACTTTTCCAGTAGGATGGTTGAAGTCCCCCAGCAGGACAAGAGCCTGTGAGCATGATGCCTCCAGTAGCTGAAGCAAGAAGGCTTCATCAACAGGTTCCCCTTAATCAGGGGCCTGTAGCAGACACCAGTCACAAGGTTCCCTTTGTTGCCTTATTCTCTGATTCTCACTCACAGGCCCACACTCCATCCACCTCTTGATGTAGAGGGCAATCCCTCCCCCTCTCCACCCTTGCCTGTCCTGAACAGGCTTTAGTCATTGACAGTTTCACTCCTGTCATGGGATTCACCCCACCAAGTTTCAGCTGTGACACCTAGGTCATAGCTTTCGAGCAGCATGGTGGCTTTCAGCTCCTCCTATACGTTGCCCATCCTGCATGCATTGGTTTAGAGGTACCTCAGCTGCATTGACATCCCAGATAACGGTGAATCTCATCTGATGTTGGCATGACTGGTGGTATTTAGGCCATCCCTTGTCAAAGAACCAAAAATAGTTGTGACACCAGCCATAAAGACATGTATTAATAGACTGGGCCTGTCTGTTTCTTCCGATGTCACTGCCCTCAGCTGGAAAGATAGAGAAGAAAATAACCTGTGCTCCAGAATCCCTCAGCCGCTGTTCCAAGGCTCTGAAGTCTCTTTTGTTCACCCTGGGACTATGTGTTAGGTCAGTTAAAACGTAATATGTCAGTTAATAACACAATTAAAAGAAAATTTGTCCTTTTTTTTTTAATTTCATAGAAAAAATAAATTTAAAACTGTAGCTAATAACACCTGAGAAATTAAAATAAATTTTGAATGCTACATTTGTTTGAATTCTTTCAATAGACAGAACATGCAAATTATTTGGGGAAGATGAGATGTAAATATTCTTGTGATTTATCTCTGAAAAATGCCCACTGACAGCAGTGGCATTTGATGGAGAAAAAAAATTGTGGTTTCCAGGTCTTATAACTCCAGAAGACATTTGTATTGAGTTCCAAAAGTCCAACTATGAACAATTAGGCCCACCTGCAATAAGACAATTTTGAATTGTCCAAGTGCTCCAACAGCATAGCATTCTAAAGCTGACAACTTCTGTCTTAGTGACTTCCACAAGAGAGTAAGAGGGCTACAGGGAAGGAGAATGTGGAAGAGAAGGCCCACCTCTACCCAGGGACAAGGAAAGAAGGTAGTTGATTTTCTCCAGTACCTAATGAAGTGATGGAAAAGCTGGAACAGAGAGGAAAGTAAAGAGAAAAATTTCCAGTATTTGAGACCTTGTCAAATGCAATACAGGTACATTCCACCTTCCCTTTTAGGCATGAGGTCACATTTAAAATCCAGCTCCCAAAATTACAGTCTATCTGCATGAGAAAATCACAGATGAACATCCCTTTTTTTGAACTCTCTTGAGTGGTTAGAATTATTGCTTGGTAATATATAGAGAAATCAATTTTCTCCTATATTGAAAATTAAAAAAATAAAATTTTCTTTCCTTCTCTTTAAACGTCAAACTTGTGCAGTCTATTCTTGTAAAAGAAATTGGTGTAATTATTTCAGATTAGAGCATTCATGCATCTAAATGTTTTATAAGAGATATCACATAAACAGAAACAACTGATTCTTTCAAATACAGAAACCTTTCCTAGGAGTCAGAAAAGTAGGAGGCACTCAGGTGAATGAAAGTTCCTTAAAATGATCCTGATAATTTATTATGCACAGAAAGCTATGTATAATTTTTAAAAAAAGCAACCAAAGCAAAACAAACAAAAAACCCCAAACCAACCAACCAACCAATCAAAACAAACCAACAAACCAAAAGAAACCCAAACCACAAAACCTCCCATATGTAGTCAAAAAAGTGCAATTTAAATAATTTTCATCATTTTCTTCAAAGAAAAAAATTACTAAGTTCAACATCAAGAGAAAAGTGCACATTAAGTTATATATAGCTAGACAGCAAGAAGCAAAAATAAAATGCTTTTTTTCTATAGCCCTGAACTCTCTGAAAGAAAAGTAAAAGATTACAAAAATATGTGTTTCAATAGCTATGTATGAAATCCAGTCTGCAGTCTTACTATACTGTGTTTCAGGTAGGAAATAGAAAATGTACTGAAAAGCCCTTTCACTCTTTTACGTATTTTACTTGCTGTATTTCAGTTAGCAGGCACTTAGTCTCTTAAAAGATGGAATTATGATGAAGAGATCAACCTGCCAGTAACTGTTCTCTCAGCATGAAGCTCTGAAAGCTGTGATGCACAACTGCTTCATCAGAGAAGATGATCTCCTAAAACTTATGTAATTCTCTCATAAAAAATAAATTCAATTTGTTACAATAAGAATTTAAGATTCACAGCTGGAGAGCATTTTCCAAGGGCTCAAAGAAAAACTCAAGATCCATTAAAGGTATATAACATATAGATAAACAATAATGGGTTTTGATTCAACTCCATTCATTATAGACTAAGACGTATTTAATATATATGAAGATTTTACTAAGAAATTATATATGCAGCTCTAACTTTTATTTTTAAATGGGAAATAAATTAATGCATTAATAACCTTAAGGGTAGCAGTTGCAATAAACTTTAATATACAAAACATTAAAATTTTATTTCAGCTGTAAAGCCTTCCTAGAAGCAAAGAGATTTTTATCAGCGGCCACATAGGCCAGATTTGGATGACTATAATTAGGAAGGAAGATTCTACAAGAAAATTGTAAATCCCTTCTCAAATAAAAAAAATATAGAAAATGAAAAAGAGTACTGGTTACTTTCAGCATATTAAACCTCACATAAGTGCCTTATTGTCTTTGGCTTGTTGCTGTAGAACTCAGAGCAAGATAACGAAGCTGACAACAGCTATCTGCCAAAGCCTGAGTGCCTGTGTCCGTCACCATTTATGCCCAAAAATATCAAGATATCTGTAGATATCAAAATAATTTTTTCTTCTAAAATATGTCTGTCATGAGCACAACATCATGAAAGTAAGAAATAGTCATGATTACAGGGTGATCTGTATAGATTTACTGTACATTTTAAATAGATGTACTAGTAAGACCATGACAGAAGTAGTTGATTACTCTAAAATCTATATACTCTTTACCAATATATTTTAATTTCCATTTCTCTCGTTTACATTATAGATTCAGTTTAAAAGAAATAAGTACAAAACCTGTCACTGAGAAGAGTTTTCACCAGATCAACAGGATAGGCTCTGTAAAAAAGAAAGTTTCTTACACTAAGATGTCTCCTCCACCTTAATCTCAGGCTTTTCTATATACGCACTTACTTTTGACAAGAAAAATGCAATGGTTCCCAGAATAGAAACTAATTACATGCTACCAAGAGTTAACAGTTAATGTTCCATAAACAAGTTGTTTCATTTGAATTCTAAATGTGAGAACCACTAGCTTTGCTTCCATTTCTCATGTCTAAGCAGCTCACGAATGTCCACCTTGCTTCATAAGACAAAGCCCAATGGTGTGTTTATTCCTGAAATATCTTACCAAAGTTGGATAACAAACTTGGGAAGCTTACAACTATGTCACAATATTATGAGATTTTAGAGCACTAATTGACCAATGAAGAGGTAAGATGGCAGAATAGTTACTAAAACATGTCTCGAACCAGATTATATATACATGCCATATGCTAAAATAAAATTTATGCCAAATCACCATATCAAATAACACCATGAAATCCTATTATTCTAAGAGACCACAAGAGCCTTACTTCTTGCCGGATCTACTATCATATTCCCATTTGGACGCTATAAACCTGAGCAGCATTTGTTTACCTAAGAATTTCTTGAGTGTAAGCATGCTAGAGGGCTGTTAGAAAAGTAATGCTGTATTCTTTGATAACAATTTTCATTTGTAACTAGCAGGTTCAGCTAAAACATTCAGCAATGTGATTAATGAGTATGAAGAAGGAGCACTTCAACTACTATCATCAGGCACCATCAAAATGCCCAAGACATATGGAATGGAAACAGTAATTTTTTTCTGTGGTTCCAATTACATAAAACCATGTAGAAAGATAAAAGGAATTGTAAAAAGTTACTGCTACAGAGGACTCAGAATTTTTGTAGTAGAAAAGGAAAGCTGAACTGAGGTAGATGATATCACAGTGTCTGGCACCTCAAATAAATACTGTAACCATTTTTTCATATACATACATTCTGTTGAGAAATAAAACAATTATTTTGTTATAAACAGTGAAATGCTTGCCAGTATTTATAAAGAAAATAATTAAATATTTTGCCAGTAATGTATTAATTCTAAATGTTCCAGTCTTGCATGAAATTTAATTATGTTATCATGGATAGATCTTTACTGAGTAATAACATAACATTTTGATTGTTCATGGCAAGATGAATATTTCTCCAGCCTATATCTTAGTTTTCCAGGGTACACTCTGAAGGAAAATTGATGCCTCCATCTTCCTCTAAATCAAAATTGCTGAAAAAGTTGGGCATTTATGCAGATGAAGCCCCCTTCTGCCAAATAGAACATCACTCAAATGATCCATGCTTTCAGGCACTAGAACCAGGAAGACTAACTGTTGATTCAGGACTCACATACCTCCACAGTAATACCTCCAGCAGAGAAACCACAGTCTCTGCTTTTGGAATACCAGAAAGACTCACATGATGCTAGCAACACCAAGGTCATGAGTTTGATCCCTGTATGGGCCATTCACTTAAGAACTGGACTTTATGAACCTTCTGAGTCCCTTCCAATGCAGAATATTCTGAGGTTCTGTGATTTTTCACATCTGAAATATTCAAATTTACAAGTCTCACATAAGGACAAATCTTTTTCTTTCAGCACCTGAGGAAGCCTTCCTTCTCTGTTTCAGCACTATACTATTACCAAATGGAATTGCACTGAGCACATTTTTCTTTTTTTTTCCCCTTAGGCACTTTGGAGAACCACATCAATAAAAAATGTGAATCCTTGCAAATGCAACTTAAACTCCCTTTACAATTCCTCTGAGAAATAAGTAAATAACAATGTCTTATATCAGTTTACTTTTACTTAAGAAAAGGTGACTTGCCAGAGGTTAGAATATCTATAATAAAAGAGAAGGCAATACACATTGCTTCAGTCTTAATCTTTACTTACTTCTATAGTTGTTTACTATTAAAGCTATTGCTGAGCAACAGCAGCCACCAGAGATCCCACTTGCAGCTGAACTTGCAACTCAAGCCTCATATGGATCAAACTGCCTTGAAAATACAGAGTATGGTTAGTGACTAACTCGAATTATTCACTAAATATCTTCTGTATTCTGCAACAAAACAGACTGCTGCTGAAAATGTTCTTCACTGATCCCACACAAGACAAGGTGGTAGGTTTTATAGCTGCTTTCACATGGCAAATATACACCCAGATAAGAAAGTCACTGTTTAAATTTCTCATCATAAGTTTGAACTGGCAGTGTGCTGGAAACTTTATGATGTGCTTATTTCCTGAATCTAGTAGGATACAAAAGAGAAGAGCATTTCTCCTGAACAGAATTAAACCTTACTTATACTTCTGCTATTTCAAAGTTTATTATTTGTTCTTATTACCATTTTCCTTTGACATCTTCCCTTCTCTCTGGTACTTTAAAATCTATTTTTAGAAATCTTTTCATTCATTTTTTCATTCCATCTTAGGAAGAAAAGAGACAAAATCAGTTATTTTGTGTTTCTGCCTCTAATGCCATTTTTGCTATTTTAAGAATAAGAATTCTCCCCTCCATGTATTGTATCTGCTTCGATCTGTCTTCACATTTTGCAAATCATTATGGTCATTCTTGTGTTACAACATGTGAGGGAAGAGGTAAGAGGGGATTAATAATAATAGAAGACCTACATGTAAGCAGAGGAACAGGTGTTTGAAAGTAGTAAAAGGGAAGTCAGAGAAAAACTGTCAGGCATGCCACTGAAACTTTAATTACAGGATGTGGATCCTGGCTGGCTTGTTTATGTTTTGTTGTACTTGGCAACCATCTGTCATGCAGCCATGCATAGACTTTTGGGAAATTGAAGGAGAATTCAATTGTCAAGTACTTGGCATACGATCCCAGTGCTTAACCAAGCCAGTTTAGAGCCGGTACAGATATCCCTAAAGGATGTATTAACCAGTTGTGGGGAAGAGGTTCTTGGGATAACCATGACTGAGTTATCCACACCAGGAAGGCGGAAGAACTTGCTCTGTGCTGGCCTGCTGACGAGCAGGCAGAGCACAGCTCTGCAAGGCTGTCTCCAGGGCCCTGCTCTGCCATTTCAAACTGGTTTTTGGACTGCCACAGGCACCTGACCACATCAGTGCAGGCCACTCCAAAATCAACTAAAAGTGCTTCATTTTTTTAAACTAGGAAATTCAGTTAGCCCTGTGAAATGTACAGTGGTTGCACAGATTGTGTTCACCAGCTATGAAAATCAGGCCAATCTTAAAGTGGTTCTGTAAGTAACTAATTTTAGGTGTCTAACCTTGAAAGAGGAAACACAGATTAAAGATTGTATCAAAATTACTAAGGAAGATACAGTTTTGACATCATGTTAGAAAGCTCGTCTTATTAAAATAGTATCATTTAACCAATAGCTGTGTTTCCTAGTTTCAAAACTATACTGAAGAATTTGCTTTTGCCCCTGGATTACATTTTTCTCTAACTTTTTTAACAAATAAGAACTTCTCTCCTCCCTGAAAAAATGTAAAACCATACACATAAACAAACCAGATCAACTCCTGAGAGGCACTCTGGAGAGTTAGATGCTCCTGTGATATGGTCTAGTATCCTACTGAGTTTCTTTTACACTAGTCAGGACTCTAGCCCATCATAAAAAACTCCAATTCATTGCAAAGAGCAGAGTACTGCCCTAGCATTGATAATTTATGATACTACATGGAACTGCATAATATGAAATAGTAAGGTCTGATGAAGGCTCAGAAGTTCAGCATATAAAGACATTTTTGTGTTATGGAATCATATCAGTCTAAATTAAAAAAATCAGATAGATATAATACCAACAGAAAACATTTAATCCTCAGAACTTGTGTGATTTTTTGGTTGAAGAAAACCAGATAGATGGGCAAGGTCATATCTTCATCACCCTAATTCATAACACATATTCTTTGCTCAGAATATTGAAGAATGGTTTGTAAGACAATGCATCTGACTACTATTATTTTCATCTCTTCTTGCTAGTGTAATTTATTTTAATGAATGTGACATATAAAAAAAAACCCCATGGAATTATAAATTTTTCTCTGGAAAAAGCAACACAAGTGGTAATAGTTTTCATTGAATGATATTACTACAACATCTGAATCATGTCATCCGTACCAATAAATAATGTATAAGCTGTATTCTCAAGTATTAATTAGTAACAGTATGCTTCAAACAGATGAAAATTGATTTATATTGCTCAATTTCTAGCAACTAGTTTAACTGAAGATGACGGACATTAACATGAATATTTTCAAAAACTTTTGCAAAAGACAGCCTTCAGAAACTATGAATTATCTACCCCTAAGAAAGATCAGATATTTCCCTCTTTTTACACATATAACTGCTTTTCAAATTCATAAGACATATAAGACAAGACACTACACAACTGTGTGTTTCAAAGCATCATGTCTTAAAAAGAAGGAGATGATGTCTAGTAGGGGATGACTACATGTAATCTATATGCACCATCTTCCCCCAAGAGATCATTTCTCCTCATAAACTTTGTATAAATTGGCCATTTGTACGGGATTGCCACATTCCTGGCAGCCTGCTCAAAGCTACTGTTCTGTATGGCTACCAGACATCAGGTATGTTTCAGGCTTCTCCAAATATCAAGGTAGCACTTGCAAAGAGCCTGCAAATCTTCCATGCACTGGGTCCTTTGCATATGTTGTACTCCATCAGTATAGCTAACACAGTAAGTTTAAATCTTTTTGCACTTTCTACACATGTGCTGACCACTATAGAGTGTCTGTGCATATGTACCTAGTGTTGCTCTACTGAACTACAAGAAACTTAACAGTCTCACCCAAGCATTTAACATGCCTGAGTGAGTAAAATATACTAGTTATTAGCATTAGTTAAAAATAATAATTTTATGATGTCCTATCTGTTGAACTTAAGGTAATGCAGGTCTTTTAATGGGTATTCATTTATATGTGTGTATATGTACATATATATTTGTATATTTTGATTTAAAAAATTGCAATTTTATGCCTAAACTTGACACAAGTGGAACCATTCACATAGTCATAAAAGTAAGAAAGAAGTTTCCTTACAGGACTTCACTTAAAAATATGTATATTAATAGGACCATTTCAGTGCTACTCAACTTTTGAGTAATTAATAAGCATAAAACCACTCTGTATTTGTCATATCCACAAAGACACCCCAAAAACAACAACAAGAAAAAAAATAAAGCAACTCCCACAATTCTGGAAATTTTAGAAATCCTGCCAAGAAGAGATGAACAAAAAAGACTCATATGAGGCAATATGCCCAGGGAGGTGGTGGAGTCACTGATCCTGCAGGCTTTTATGGAAAGCTTGGCACTTAGTGCCATGACTTAGTTGACATGGTAGTGTCTGATCACAGGTTGGACTCGATGATCTCAGAGTCTTTTCCAACCTAATTGATTCTGTGAATCTGTAATGTATAAATCCAGAGGGGACAGCTGGTTGGCTAATGTGTGAGTTTAAAAATGGATAACTATCATCAGTTTCCAGCTGGCTTGCCCCTTCAGCTGGATGAATTAGACCAAAGAATAAGGACTGATATGCCCCATGCTCCTGCACAGATCCCATGTGTGCAAAACCAACAGTAATCATCAGTTCAGAGAGTGCTCAGTTCAAAAGCTTCATTCAGACAACTCATGAGACTGACCTTCACCAGTATTTTCACCCATTGCCCAACCACCATGAGATAACTCTCTTGTCCCTTGAAGTCAGGCAAGTGCTGGAGTCAAGACTAGATTTCATGACTGATTTTTAATTCATTCATCCCCATTGTACACTGAGGACATTCTGAAGTAGTTAAACAAACTCCTTATTGAAAAGAAAGCCAGAGAACAGCATTTTCTCCTAACATTCCTCTCAACAAATCACAGTAAGAAATTTACTGCTGAATAAAATATATTGACTTTCTGAGATATTATATCATCTGCCTCCTTTCTGCCAAACAAGGTTTTTAACTGAAACTCAGATCCATTACATTTCAGAAGAAACATCATCAATATCTACATAACCTTTACCTTCATTCACAATTATATTTTATTTGCTGCCCTCCACCCTATGCAAACACCTGAGGAAAAGCACTGGCCATTGGCTATAAACAAAAGACAAATATATCTCACCAGGCTGAGCTTCTCTGTCCTCGGAATCACACTTATTAGCAATTATGAATGGAATGTTAGAAACACACATTCAAAAAACCCAACAGATTTAGAGGTTTTCTGACTCCACTTATTAGAAGGAAGTTCAGTGACAAGGTGGCAAGGCTGCTCCAGAGTACTCTTTTGTCTGGGTAGTTAAAAATGTCACAATTCATGCCCTAAATTTTTCTGTTTATTGTTTAGCTACCACTCAGCCAAGATTTCCTTTAATTGCAAGATGACATATTCATTCTTATACCTTATTGCCAAAAGGTTGTATGTAAAAATTTTTTGTTTTTTTTTAATTAGTAATGTATGCACAGATGCAGAGTATACTTCCGCTTCTTAGATTTGTGTATTATTAAAAATATAAAAACACTGACCTGTTGCAAAAATTAGCTCATTTTCTCTCATTCTCATGCATCTCTATTTCCCCAAATATCATATTAACAAAGCTCTTACTGTTAACAAACTCTGCGTTTCACAGGATTTGATTTTTTTGTGGCAAATCATTTGAATCTAATGCCTGTTACATACTCCCAAACATAAAATTCAGGTAGGTAGACACTGAGGTCACACAGCATATCAAAAAATTGAAATTTATAAAGCCAGGAAATAAGATGTTCATACATTCAGTTCTACTCTTCCAGGTTTTATTAGCTCTGTTACAGCACAGAATCCTCTTTGAGAAAAATGTGTGTCTTGTCCCAGACTCGTGGCCAGGTCACTTACTCAAAGCTCAATCCACATTTAAAAGTTCTGGCACAGCTGTGTGTTTCTGGAGTGTGAAAAATACATCTCCAATCAGCTGCAGTGATTAAGGCCCTCAGGTAGACAAAACCCTTCTGTCAAAACCACTAGTTTATCACCATAACTGTAGGAGCAGGTTATTCTACAAAGGATACAGCTTTATTCTGCAAAACAAACACAGTTTTGCAGCAGCTACATCCCCATTTCAGGAAAAGTTATGTAAAATTTTCCTAGAAAGCTATATTAATACCCACCTTCCGATGTAAACACAGTTGTGCACACCTTTGCTAAGATAGGCCAATACATTAAGCCCAAAAAAATGCACTGTCACAATAAAATGATAATTTTACTGTACAAGGTCATTTGAATGGCAGTTACCTTTTACTATTCTTTTCATCAGGATATTTAAAGTATCATCAGTAATCTGGAATCCATTACCAGAAGTGCCCTGAAAACTGAAATGCAAAAAGTAATATTTATTAAACAAAAACACCCAAAGCTGACAATTTCACTGGCTTCATAAGATCAGACTAATTTACTCTAACTGCTTCCCAGTACTTAGGAGGCATACAGAGCATGGGAAATGGACACAAAGAAAAGGCATTGAAAACTTTCAACTGGAGAAATATTTGTGACCCTTGTTTTCAGTCCTCTAAGCAGGAAAGCTCTCATGGCCGTATGCAAAAGGGACATGCAGAAGAAAGCCGCACCACTGAAGTAAGAGCTGGTCACAGAAAGTTCCTATTCCCAAGGGTGGGAATGGATTTTAGACCTGGAAAATTAAGAATGAAACTTTGTTCTGTCATCAAACTCTCCTTTTGTACACTGTAAGTAAAGCTCTGGTACAGCTGAAAACCAAAAACCAAGTCAATACATCAGATTTTGAAAACCTATGTCACTGAACAAAATCAGATTCACACGTGAACTTTAATAGTGTGTAATGATATGACTTGACTTTCACTTTTTCTTAAACATTTCTTCTGCTAGATAAATGATTCCTAAATAGGTAAATCCTTCCCACTACTTATCCACTCACGTAAGCTGTTTAGAAAAGATGCTTGCATGCAGCAGGATTCTGATTCCTCTCATCACAGGACCCCTACATTCAATATCTAGATATAAAAGAAACAAGTAATTTTGTTGCTGAACATTGCTGAATGATTTTAGAGGAAGGCTTTGACAAAGTTTATGTCATTAAACATGAAGTTGGAAGAATTCTCAAATTACAATTCTTATTCTCCTGCTATTCTTTAAGTGCAACTCTTTGTCGTCATTTTAATATTCATACAATTAAAAAATCTTTTATTGCAGTGTAGATTTTTTAATAGAATTCTAGTAGCACATTTAAAATATATGTGTGTATATATATAAAAAGCTACATACTTAGTGTAATACATATTTTCCATATGGAAAGAACATGCTTAGATGTAAAAAAACACCTGTGTTTGCACTAGCTTATGTGTGTTTAGGTACATGGTTTTATATGTTGCAAAACGAAATAAGTATTTCTGTAGGTATGAATAGGGTGCACCTTAGCAAAACTTCAGCTGTTTATTGGTGTGGCTAACTGCAGCTGAGTTTCACTTCAGTATCAGTTGAAGCTCTTATGTTTGAGTGTAATATTATAGCAATGCCCTTATACTCTAGGCCAGAATAACTGGTTCATTAATTAAAGTTACAGATGTTGGGAGGAAAATAAAGGACAGCAAGGATAGTTTTTGTTTCCTTGGTCTACTGTTACAAATAAAATGATAAACTGGATGAAGCTGGTGGATTCATATTTGATTCTATCGATTTTAAAAATTCAAATCCTCATATATAAGTTTAAAGCAGTTTTAATTCAGCTAAAAATAAATTAATTGTAAGAACTCTGTATTTCTTTTATTTTCCTTTCCTGTCCCTGCAGAAATGCTCTTCTCAGGAGCAAGGGGTAGCTTACAATAGCTAGACTGTAAATTGAAATGTGTAGCTCCTGCACTGCTATCTCCTGATATTCAGGAATGATCAGGCACAAGCATCAGGCTGGCATCAGCGAGCAATTACTGTCCCAGTACACTGGCAGTTCATCTTTAATTAGTTCTCACTGTGACAGCACTGTCACACTCGCTTTTATGGACAACCAGTGTATGTACAGTGTGTGTGAAGACAGCCTGGGTTTGTGTCCTCCTTTGCCTCCTGTTCAACCAGTTAAATCCTCTACCCTAACCAACTGCCTTTGGTGCAGTAAAGCCTTTGGGATCTGAGCCCCATTCTGTTCTCTGAACAGAAGGCAGGTTCACAGCTGATAATCATATTATGAGGCTGCACTTAATCGCTCCTTACCAAGCAATTTGAAGTCCTTTGTAAGTTCTTTTTTTTTTTTTTCACTTGGTTACAGTCCATTGAATTCCAGCATCTGTGAACTGAGGCCAAGTATTACAGGCTGCCCCACTCAAATATCCCCCAGGTTTTTTCTCTGCTTGACATTCTGTCCCCTTGGCAACTTAATTCCTCTACCCCTGCTCTGAAACCTATTCACTCCAGTAGCGTGAAAGCAATTGTAAATGCCAGGAATGTACAGTGGTGCCACAAATCAATTCTCTGTAAGACAGGATGTGAACACAAATTTCCAATGAAAACAAGAAAACTTGTGCTAATCAATAAAGGATTCATTGTTATTCTTCCATGGAATAAAGCACCCAAACAAATTTCTGTTGCATTTTGTATAATTTTAAAATCAATTACCAATTAATGGTTCACATATGCAATCTTCAAATCACTAGGTATTAACAATGAAATTTTTCTATTGTCATGGCTCATTGAACTCCAGTTAAATACTGTAGCAGCCATTGTTCTCTTGCTTTCACATTTGACAGAGTAGATATATTAACAAGATCTAAAGCGATGTGTATTTTTTATTTGATCTTCTTCCTCTAGCCATCTACCACGATAATTTTGTGTTTTCTAGGACTTTGTTATCAGCACACTTGACAGGTAAAGAACAGACCTTTCCAGTGACCTCTGAGAGCAAAAGTGTTGTTATGAGCCCCATTATTGGTTAATAAAAATCTGAACCAAAGAGACATTCTTGAGAAGCTTCATAAAAAGTACACAAGGAGTCAGGGACAGACTCAGTTGTTCCCATATCATAGTTTCAGTGCCTTGGCAGAAAATTCCTGCCTTACTAATTTCCTGTCACCTGCTGGTTAGTTTTAACTACAGGTCCTCTCCTCCACTGGTATCTTTTGCCAACGAAAATAGGAGAAAGACTTACAATGGACTGAGTACTGTTGATCAATAGTTTTCTTATCTTTCCATATATATTCTTCTTGTGTCTTCTTTCTATTGCCCTCTAAAGAAAGGAGAAGCCATTGGGTATACAATGTTGAAAGAAAGAAACCCAAATAGCCCAAGCCTGGAGTCAGTGCTAAAGGGCTCTTCCAATGTCCATAAATAAAGAGGAAAGGAAGACCTTTTCTCCTACAGAAGTCACTAGGATCCTTTCTATTTGTAGTAATGGAAGTTGCATTTGGTCAGAAATGTAGTCATATTAAATGAGCAAAGAGTGGAAAAAAACCTGCAGGAGTATGTAGTCCCAATTTCATAAAACATCAATTTTCCAGCACCAGATTCAAGAATTGATTTGCTATCAAATAAAAGCCTACTAAATACTGGCAAATATATCACATAACTGCTTTATTAGAACAGATTTTTTTCAATTCACTGATCTGAAACTTCCATAAAAGGACATATAATAAAATAGTTATTGCACAAGAGATGAACTGTTGCAGAAATCGATTGAATTATTCCTAGTAATCCTCTATGCTTTAAAATAATTATACTATGCAACCCAAGGCTCTCATTGGGCAGCATTCAGCCACAGCTAATGTTCTGAAGAAAACTAATAAATTTATGTAACTGGTAATCTATTTGCAAGGCATTTGCTTTTACCAGAAACTTTGTGTTTGCTGCTAAAGGATTTGTTCACTTTACTTGGTTATCACCTAGGACAGACTAGTGATTAGGGCTGTAATTCGCATATGAAGCAAGTAAAATTGTTTGTCTATACCTGTGAGTGTGTAACTATCAGTCTACAACACTACTTGTCCCGTTCTTGATATATCTTCCACTACAAAGACAAGTCATAGCAGCTCTATGATTTCAACAGTCAGGATGTCAAAAACTATTTTGTTTCTTCATTTCTTGCCTTTTGTGCAGCAGAATGACATTACTGATACATACTCAGATTTGTTACCTAATCCTCACTGGAAAAGCCCAGGCACACCCCCTCAGTTTGATTTCCACTACAAATTTAAGAAGCAAACTACCAAAAGCATCATAAGGATGACCACTGAAAACTCTAGAGTCTAGAGGACCAGGAACAAAGCCTGTGAAGAGCTAGTCTTCTTGTACTGAAAACAAATCATTTTAATCTACTCCTGAAGGAGATTCCAAACATTTTTTCATATGTAAATATTTACATGTATCATGTTTCCCTTGATTACGTGTGAGAAAAACATGGAGAAGAGTACCAAAGACTTACTTGGTATCTACTCTTACTCTCCCTGCAAGGTCTGTTATTGCAGAAAGGAGTAAGACTGATTGAAAGACAGTAGCTATTACATTTTTTTTACTTCACCATTATGAGTGAAAATGGATTCTTTCTCTGAAAATTCTCAAGGAATGAAAATTATTCTTAGCATACTAAAGTTTCTAGCTTCCTTCTTCTCCTTTCAAAGGTAAGCACCGCCTAAGGGCTTTTAGAGTCTTCCAGTACCTCTTCCACCAGAATTATAACTGTTTACACTTGTGGCCGAGGTTTCATCTGCCTGCTCTTTAGAATCAGTAGCCTAAGAGGGAGCACAAAGGGTCTAATCAATTGCAAACATCTAAGTTATCTAGACGTTACCTAACCTGTTTCTACCCTACAAAATCTTGAGCACTTATCCATTTATCTCTGCTATCAATGATTTTATTCCATTGACTGTAGATATCTTATACGAAATTTGATGCAAATATTCTCCCACATTACCTGTCAATAACTTTCCTGGTCTACATAATATAATTTTTTGATTCTTCCTCTTATTACTGCTTTTGTAGAATTACTTCTTATAACTAGGGTTAAAACGCTCTAGCTAAAATTCCTCTGGAAATATGTGGCTATCTTGTTAATAAATATAGTCAAATTGCACAAAACACTCCTAGTAATATATGTTTCAAAATACCAAATTCTTTATGTCATCTTATAGTTTTGAGACAGTTCTCTGGGAACCATTATAGATCTAAGCCCCCAGTTTTACATTATGCTCACATTTAATTAATTGACTTAAATAAAAGCAGCCACTGAAATACATTTTCTTCATAACATATCTTTGACAATGGATTTCTTTTGCTTTTCTGTATTTTTTCGTTGAAGTTGTGAATGCTTCATGCCTGGAAGTGTTCAAGGCCAAGTTGGATGGGGTTCTGAGCAATCTGATCTAGTGAATGGCATCCTTACCATGGGAGATCATTTGGAAGGTTCATCTTTAAGGTTCATTCCAACTCAAGCCATTTTCTGATTATGATAATGTCAGAGTATATCTAGGACAGTAATTGACTGCAAACACTTTCTTCTTCAGTGTGGCAGCACATAAAGCAAACCAAACCTAAATTAAACTGGGTAAGAAAAATTCTGAACTTAGTAGAGAACAACTGAGTCAAATGAGTTTCAGTATGTTCTTTTTTTCTGGTTTTATACAAAATGAGAACCTTACCTGTTTAATCTTTCCACAATAAAAAGGTAACATTCAGAAACATACTGCATCAGGTAACTTTTCACTGGCTCTGGTTGAACAGAAGGCTGAAGACCTTTAACTACTAAAGATAAGTGCTCATGCTTAACTCTTTACAGTGCACACGATCATATCTGAATATATAAAAAAAACCCCAAAACATCAAACCCATTACAACATGGGCTTCCTCTCATGGTCATTTGTTATGAAAGATTTTGATTTTCCATACAAACCCCTCAAATTAACTAAGACTAATAAGGGCAAGGGAATATTTTGAATTGAAATCTGTCCCTTGCAAAAACATTTTTAAAAGTCATCTGTAAAAAATCATAGAGTTCTTGATTCACCTTTTATTAGTCATCAGAAACAACCATAACTATGTAATTTGATAACTTACAGGAATTTTATACTAATATAATTTGTGCACACTAAATAAAAGTTGAAGACAGCTTTGAAAAAATAGGCATAACTGCTACTATGGTAGCTTAACTGTTTAATGCGTGGTTCCATGTACTACCTACTGCACACTAGTCAAAGCCAGGCGTAAGATGAGATCTTCACTGCAGCAACAGATGATCTCACAAACAGAACCTCCCCTCAGCATAGAAGACAGGCAACAGTTGGTATGATTCCCACTTTATATGAGAGAAATGGAGGGACAGAGGAGGTAAGAATTTATAGTGTACAATTACACTATTGTATAATACTGTAATTACAGTATCACACTACTTAGTGACTCACTTGAGCATACATACTCTAGCAGTTTAGTGTACTTGGAAAGGTTCCTTGTAGGTGCAAATTTTCCTTGACTCTATACCTGTGTGCAATATGCACTCAGGAGGTGTGTTCAAGTGGTGCAACCAGGCTGAAATCAAGTGCATGGACATCAGTTAAGACACCCACCTTACAATGTGGATACAAGATCTCCTGCAGTTTCCTCCTAATCTACAGCATTCTGTTAAGAGTAGCAACATCCTCTGCACAGTAACTTGTCTTGCATCATCAGTTAGGTACAGACACACAGTGCTTGCCTAGGACTGATAAATTATATGAACTTTATTGATGGAAAATGTGTGATAGAGAATTGTAATCATTGAGGCGTAACAGCTCCTGTCAAACCAATGCCCAGTCCTTCTCCTGTTGCACTGCACAGGTTGGTAAGTAGCTGCACCTACATACCTTCCCTGGGGATAAACTGGGCTTTGTCATATGAGGGCTGTTTTCTGCATCTTCCTGCTTGTAACAGCATGCATTAGTCATTCTGGAGACCGCCACTTGGCTCACTTAAAGATTCCTTCCACAGTGCAATTTCATATATAGATAGGCACACTTAGCACAGCTTTCACTAAAGCAGATTAGATTTGTAATCCCGATGGTCTGTAAATAAAAAACAAGGAGAAGACTGTCAGAATTGTTCCAATTTATTTAGAAAGGTAATGGAAATGAAATATAAATCAGTATAGTTCATTCTGCAAGGGGGGGGGAGAGAAAAAAGGAAGTTCTAATATAAACAACCAATGATCAAAAAAGGCAAATAGAAACTCAGTAAGCTCTATTTTACTGTAAAATACAATTATTTCAGTAAATCACAGTATAAAGTAGGAGTATTTATCTTACCAACTATAGCTGCAGGATGTGGGGATTTTTATGTTTCTAGTTGTCCTGCAAACTCACAGAAACGCAACTTCGGCAGAGATGCATGTCTGACACATGGCCAAGAAGAAAACTGGAAAGCAGTAGAGCAATACTTCTTAACCAAATTTGTAAAACCAAATATATAATTTAAAAAAAAAAATATTAAACCTGTCTCACTTCGTGAGTGTAATCAATAAAAATGCATGTTATACACTGAAACTACAACATTATAAAGTGCAAATAACCCTCTAATTTATGCAATATTTGTTAAAATTACCATATCTTGGCAAAATATTTAGTTGTGAAGTATAAGAAATTAATAGTATAAATGTTTAATATAAGTCTTCACTTTTACTCATACATGCCTGACAAAGCTAGAGCTTCTTCAGTTTCTGTCATTTTCTGTAAAATAGGTGTAGCAGTAATTGACTGACATTAGTAATTGACATTAGGACAACACTACTTTGCAATGGTAAACCTCTATACCATTGTTCATTATCACTCTACAACATACTTAAAATAAAATGCTTTTTTTTCATATCTGAGTAGTGTTTATAACTATCATCAAGCATTTTACTGCAGTGCAATGTCTATCACTAATTCCTAGATTTAACCATGACTTTTCCAGAAAATGTGCAAAATATGAAAGAACGGAAACATCAGAAATGGAAGTACTGAGATGTGAGGTAATAAGGAAATACAACAAATGGAGAAGCACAAGGAAACAAAAAGACAATTCTCATCACATGCTGTACATATATTTTGGAAATATATTAAAAATTTGGATTCAAAATAAAAAGAAGCTGATCATTATATGGAATTGTTCTTTGATGAAAGACTTCTTGACTCTTAGGACTACTGAAAACTACAACATGTTGCCCATGTAGTCTGTGGAGTCTCCATCCTTGGAGATGCTCAACACCCAGGAGACAGCACTAAACAACCTGCTCCAGCTGATCCACTTTGAGCTGGGGTATTGGACTAGCCAGTTTTCAGAGATCCTTCCTACTGCAGCCATTCTGTGACTCTATGAAACAAAGAAACCCAAAGTTATTTATAGGTTATGTCAATTATAGAATCACTTTCTAAAAACTTTCACACACACACACAGAGAATATGCTGAGTTGGAAGGGACCCACAATGATCATCCTGGCCCTGCACAGGACCATTCCCAAGAGTCACACCATGTGCCTGAGAGTATCATCCAAACACTTCTTGAACTCTGTCAGGCTTGGTGCTGCAACCATTCCCTGGGGAGTCTGTTCCAGTGCCCAACCACCCTCTAGGTGGAGAACCTTTTCCTAATATCCAATCTAAACCTCCTCTGACACAACTTCAGGCCATTCCCTCAGGTCCTGTCAGTGATCACACACACAGGAGATCAGTGCCTGCCCCTCCTCTTCTCCTCATGAGGAAGTTGTAACTGCAATGAGGTCTTGCCTCAGTCTCCTCTTCTCCAGGCTGAACACACCACATGACCTCAGCTGCTCCTCATACGGCTTCTCCTCAAGGCCCTTCACCATCTTGTTGCCCTCCTTTGGATGCCCTTTAAAAGCTTAATAACTTTCTTATATTGCAGTGCCCAAAACTGCACACAATGTTCAAGGTTAAGCCACACCAGCACAGTCTTCAGGAGTATGACTCAAAGTCTTTTACGAATCTAGTGGACATCTTGCTAATGAGGTGTTGAAAATCAGCTGCAGCAAAAGCAACCTAGTTAAGCTTATATCTCCAAGTGTTTCTAGCATCATGTTAATATTTATGGTAAAATTTCAGAAATTCTCTCTTCCGCAAAGTCCTTGTAAGCACATCTACAGCAGGGAACGCAATACCATACTAGAGGAACAACAGATCTAGCTGTTAATGAACTGAAACACCATACTGCCATGCAACAATATTAGCTTATTTAACAAAAAGCTGTATAATTGCGTCAGCACAATGCTGCATCCAGGCTAATTAGCTCTGCCAATCAGCCTGTTTAGCACAGGACAGAGCCATGCTGAAGTGGCTATACTGATTCTATCTCCTGAACTACTAATCACTACTATGCTGTGTACACCAAACAAAAGGTATCATTTAAGTATACTCAGTGGTGCCTTGGAATTTTTGATTTTTTAATTTTTGTAGATTTTAGAAGTAGTTGTGTAGTGAATGTAGATTTTAATGTAGCTGTAGTATATCCCTTTCCCTGTAACATAATGTTTACACACACCCGACCCTACTACCCCATTCCATATCAATCCCTCTAAATTCCGTTAGCGTGTTTAGTCTTCTTTTCAAGGTAGAATTGTAGAAAAACACACCAAGGCCTGGACCAGAAGGTATCACACAGACACAGTGACCTTCAATCTCAGAACTTTGGAGGAACTCTAAGGATTGTATGTGCTGCGAAGAAGATGAGGAAGAGGGGGTCCTAAACACCCCCAGACTCAATTCCCAAAAGGGTGTGTTGGGGGGCAGAACAGGGCAAAACTGGGGGGTGGACAGATTAGGATTGGATGGACACCATTATAAAATCATAGAACCTGTGTTCAAACAGGTGCACATGGTATGTATTCCTCTAGGCCCAAGGACCCATTAAAGGACCAGCTCCCTTTATCTTATCTCCTATACTAAATTGGCCTGGAATCTTTTTGTCTGCAGTCTCTTTTAGGCAACATCAGCAATGAAAAATTCTAGAATTCTGTCCATTCTAAAGTATGTGTAAAATTTTTACAAAAATGTTTTTCTTGCTTTTCAAAACAGACATTTTTAGTAAAAGGCACACATGAGACTATTGCAAAAAACAATTAAAGGATTTAAAAATTTTGCTTTGCAGAATACTGATTAATTTGCACAATGATTAGGTGCTACAGCAAATTTTAACATCTCTTGAAATCTTGTCAGTTTGTTTCTCTTAGAAGGTGAATCTATGGAAAGGCATAGGTTTCACAGATGACATTTTGTTTCTTCATATAGGGTGTTCATAATGCTCTGTCTCGTTTAACACCACTGACATAAAAGCACCAGTCACTTCTCTGATTTTATACTATCACTTTCTTTAAAGGGTTACTCCTAATTTTTATGTGCATGAGAAAAAAACCCCGTATTTTCTGTTGTTTGGTAAATTCCTTGTAATATTTGGTAATATTTGTTTCAAAACATTCTGATAAAGTTTAAGCTACTTTGTGTTTGCTCAAAAAGTGAAGTTACGTCAGCAATTTCCTCTAGGATATATGTCAGGCTAGGATAAAGAACAGCTCAGCCTTGGTCACGCTCTGCTTACTTCACAGAAAATGATCATATTGCTCATCTGGCTCATATTGACTTCACCCACTTCCAAATCAGTGATGTCTTTGATGTCAGCTAATTAATTCTGCACCACTTGAGCCTGTTCAACAAGGTCTGTGTATCTGAGTTAACACAGTAAAAGTTTTCAAGAAAAACTTGTGATCTAAAGTACACCTCTCAGGTCATACATGAGAATGAATTCCACATTCCAGATTTGTATTTTGAATTATTCTCTCAACATGGTCTTGATCTGTCAAAGGTTTCCATCTAGGCAGGGCCTTTCTTGACTTGAAAAATGTTTTCTTAATATTCGTCTTGAATGGATTTTAACTACCAAGATTTTACTTTATTTCTTTTCAGCTGTGACTCTTTATTTTCAGCTGCACATTTGTGAAAGTGCTTTTCCCTGGTTGACTCCAAAGTTAACTGACTTACAACAAACACAGAGGAAATCACCAAGGCAAAATCTGAGCAGAGAGGAACATGACTTACTTCTGGCATGTATCTAAATAAAGTAACAAAAATACCTGTAATACATTCTCTAAAGCTAAGGATTTGTTATATCATATGGTAATTTGATGGTTAACTGCCGAAAAAATTACCCTTAAAGGTTCAACGTTCTCCAAGTTACTGAAACTTATTGATAAAAAAGGGCCCCCGTGGAAACTTCAGTCCCTGTCTGTGTTTGCAGCCCATTGTATACCAGTGCCCATAGCAACCTCATAAAGAACTACTGCTCCATGGCAAACTTCCACAGAGGCCTGCCCAAAGCAGTGGGTGAGGCAAGGAATTAATAAATGCCCCCTCCCCTTCTTCTCTGTTTTAAATGTTACTTGGCTGATGATCCCACATTAGGAGGTACTCAATATAAACACCTGAAATACAGTTTGAATTAACTGCTTAATATCAGAAGAAACAAATGCAAAAATACAGAAGAACAGATGCAAAAAAATAAGTCATATTTTAGTTGTGAAAAGGAAAATTCAAAGTAAAACTGCTCAGCAGTGGTAATTTGTGACAAACTGATCTGGCATAGAGGGCAAGGAGAGCAGCTGTAGCAAGGGGTTAAAGTGGCTGGAAGCAGGAATGCCAAGGACAGAAGAACTCCTTGAAAGGAGTTTCCCTTGAAAGTTTCCCTTGGTGCCAGGACAAGAAACAAGCCCCAGTTGTCAAAATTGTTTTAAAGAAGTTACTTAAATCTTCAACATGAAATGGGTTCAGCTGGTAGGATTGTTCTGCTAGTATACACCAACCTACATGCTGCATCCCAACTAAAGCAATACAGAACAATTTCATATGGCTTTTCTTATTATCACTATTGCACAGATCTTCAATGTAGAGCAGCCTGAGTTGACACTCTCATTCAAAACTGTCCTACAGTCTGTTCTACTAATGGGAAATATTTGAGGACACTGCTTAAACAGCTGGCTGCAGCCATTTTTGAGTTGCCCATTTTCTCTGTTTTAGGCACTTACAGCTTAGGATTTCATAATGTCACAAAACTATATAAAGATCCAATTATTAATTATTCCCACTTATTCACTGTCCTTTGCTTCAAGTATCATTAAGCTAACTGAGAACAAAGCTAAAATACTTTACTTAATTGTCCACATCAGGTGGTGTATAAATAGCACAACATCAATAATAAATTTAATTCGCAGAAGAACTGGAATCTGCTATTTCTCACTACATGTATTATCTTACTTTAGTTTAATCACCTTAGTGTCCTCTTCTGTGTGCCAAAAGTCACACAGTAGGATTTGACAACAAAACTTAAAAGTATTAACTTAAATTGCAGCTCCAAAAAGATACAAAACAGATTCTATGTTAAGTGACTTGACAAATCTTAGCTATTTCAATTAGCTGATTTAATCTTCTTCTCATTCTGTGAGGTACATCAGTTTAAACTGTATATATAAATGACTGATTATATATATATATCTCATAAATTACTATATATAAATTATATGTAATATATTGACAAGAGACAGCTTTGTTTGGAGATTATGGTAAAATTCCCCAGGCTGCATTCATGTCTATAGAAACTACTGATACTCCAAGACTTGGCCAAGAGAACCTCAAAATCCAAGAAGTTAAAGCAATAATAATTAATTTTTTTTTTAAATACAGTACAATTATGAAAGATAGCTTTATATACAGGAAAAGTATGGATTGTTCTAAGGTTGTGGCATATATAATTTGCTACCAGAGTTCAAAAGGCATTTGGGCTATGCTCTGAGGCACATGTGATTTGTGGGGTTGTCCTGTGCAGAATCAGGAGCTGAACCTCAATGATCCTTGCAGATGCTAACATATATTAGAAGATTGAATTGACTATAACTTAAAAAACTCAGGAAATACACAGGCCCTTTTATCTAAGTACTGTATACATGAAAAAGCACTTTGCTTTCTAGAGCTTGGAACTCAAAGATTTTTTTTTCTTCTAAAATCACTGCCTCTAAGGTTATTAAAAATATATATGTATATACATCCATTCATGGGTTATATTTAGGAGACCTTCATGTAAGACTTTAGACAAAATCCCTAACTTTTTTAAGACCCATTTTCAGCTCTTTCCTTAATAAGAGATAGGGGAAAATATAGATGGCCTAAACAAGCTAGTTGTTTTAAACAGTCACATACAATTTAGTCACTCCAGTAACACCATTTCCTAAAGAGGACTGTCTGATTACATGATATTACTCCATGATCAGTCTCCAAATCCTTGGCTGACAATCACTTCAGAAAATCACATTTATCATTACTACAGACTAATTATAATTATATCTAAATAACTGGTTGGGAACAAAAATAAAGAGTATGAGCTAAGCATTAGAAATAGAAAAAGACTTGATTTGCAGAGACATAAACTCTAAACACTGAAGAGCAGGAATTATGGAGACACATGCCTCCCACTCCTCTCTTGCTGCGTGATGGAGCATTTCAGAGCCAGATGAGAGACTACCAAAGAGTCCAGAGCAGCTGTCTGCAGTTACAACTACTGTGCAGCTAAATGATTTAATTATTTCTAGTTCAGCCTGATGAGATAGTATATTTGTCTGCTTATAAAATTCCCATGATAAGCCAATATAGACATGTAGTTTTTCTTAAAATAAGGTAGTTCAAAATATAAAATACACGCTAACAACACTAGTGGTTGAAATAACACACAGCTGCTGAGTAGAGGAGAAACCAAGAATCCTCACATCTTAGTGTATTCAGAATACTAGCTCTGCCATCCTGCTGTAATTTCTGTTCTAGCAACTGGAGGGGATTTTTTTAAGACACCTGTTTATACTACTATGAATCTTTTTGTCAACACCACCTTGCTGCTAACAGGAGGATTTTTAAATATCTATCCTTGGATTGGCTTCACCCTTTTATTTCCCTATTCTTAATTATGCCAATTAAGATACTGGAATTATTAATGTGAAAAGTACAGTCATCAAACATATGAATACAGAAATGTATGAAAATTTTAAAAATAAAAACAAAGTACATAATTGTATTGCCATCATGGTCTGAATATGACTTTATGTAAGTACAAAATGTTAAGGCAAGATAAAGGCAGGCTAACCCCTAAAATTCCTTCAGCTTGGAAAAAAATAATTTCAGTTATGAAAGGCTTCCTGGCAGACTAACAAAGATTAGCACTATTTTCATATTTGCAAACTTTGTGTATTGTTACTAACAGAGTACTGATAGCATGGAAATGTATGTACAGAAGTATCTACTATCAATCATAATAGTATACTTTAATCAGTCTTGGAAATTGAATACGTATCCTGTCTTTGGAAGTGCAGCATATCACTGCAACCTCACTAGACAGAAGTTGACGGCCTTTCTTGTGTAGCTGACCATGTATAACTGAAAAAACCTCACTGAGTTTTGAAGTTTTGGTTCTTCATGACATGCACAACAACCAAAGTGGACTAAAAGCACAAACACCATGTGAAAAAACCCAGACTCTGCCTTGGGTTTTTCCATGCCTGTATGATGAGTTTGGTTTACCTGTCTGTACATTTACCTATAGTTAATAATCTGTGACACGGCAAAGATTCTGCACAGAGGCCTGCTGGCTTCCTCTGTCACAAGCTCCTCAAATGATACACCTGGTGTGAGCCATGACGTGCATGCCTGCCTGCAGGGACCCTGTCACCTGCTGCTGCTGCTGACAATGCTGCCACCACCTCTCGGAAGGAACAGCACGCTTGGTTGCTGGAACATTTTTTCAGCACTGCTGAAATGCAACACCTGATGTTTGTTTGTGCAAGGTGCAAGTATTTGCTCAGGAATGTACTGTAGGAACGTGACATAAGCCATGACAGAGCTACCTGAAGCAGGTGACCTACAGTTTTGTTTGCTTCTTTAGTCACAGCCTTGAGTTTCTTCTTTTTTTAGAAGCCAACTCCCATATTAACTATTCAGGTCATTCGGTGCATGTTGGTTTTCTTTTGCTTTCTTTCTGAACTGTTACTCTTGAGCCTTTGGATAAAAGTTTGATTGTGTTTTTATTTGATTATATTTTGACTTAATTTCTTAAGAAGAGTTGAACAGAAATATTCTTTCTCAGTGGAAAACCTTTTCTTTTTTTTTTTCTGCAATAAGTTAAACTTTTCCATGTGTGAAAGATTCTGGAAAACAGTACAAACAAACTGAAGAAACCTGGGTTCACTGACTAACCTAGCCATAAACAAAAATTAGTGGCAAAGATCTGAATCCAGATGTCCCTTATCAGAAACCCAGAATTCTCCCACTTACATATGCATATGAGTTCAGGTGGTCAAAATCTCTGCTGAAGAAGGAGAGTAAGAAGACTTTTTCATTACAGAAAACTCTTTCAAGTAACTTCTGCCATATGTAGTATATGGATTAGACATAATGGGATGACACATATTTATGTGCTCTTTTGTAACAATAAAAGCTTTTTTTTTTTTATTCTTGTTACACACTTGTACACATTTAGCTGAGTAATAGCTGCTTGCTTATGGAAAAAATTCAGCATAGAATCAGAAAAATCACTCCTCCAATAGGAAATATCAGCAAAACTTTTTCAGGGACAGTATTACATTGCATTTTACACAACAAGATAATTAAATTATGTATCTAAGTGCTATGCAAATAATCCTGATCTATCTGGTTGCTACTCCAGTTGCTTATGTGATCTAAGATGGCTAGAGAAATGGGTAAATGGGAATCTCATTGAGTTCAGAAAAGGGGAAAGAAAAGTATTTTATCTGGGGAGAAATAACCACATGCACCATAACAAGCTCTCTTCCCACTCTCTACAGCTGGGAAGAAAATTGAGACAAAAAGACTTAGGGGTCATATGGATAACAAATTGAACAAGAGCCATCACCATGCCCTTGACGCAGAGAAGGCCAACAACCACCTGGGCTGCATTAGGAGAAACATTACCAGCAGGTTGAGGGTGGTGATCCTTCCTTTCTACTCAGTGTTGCTGAGACATGCCTGGAAAACTGGATTTAGCTCTAGGCTCCCCAATACAAGAGGTACATGTGCATACTGGAATGACTCTAGCAAACAGACACAAAGGACAGTGTCTGCAAAGTCTCTGCCCTTGGAGATATTGAATACCCAGCTGGAGATGGCCTTTAACAATCTGCTCTAGCTGGCCCTTCTTTGAGCGAGGCAATGCATGAGGTAGTCTCTGTATGTTTCTCCTACTTCAGTGACTCTGTGATTCTGCATTCAGCCAGAGGCCTCTTTACTCTCTCAGTTTTTCAGGAAGTTCTCTGAAGTTTACTCTTTACTAAAGTTTATCTCAGCAATGTGAACAATAAAATGCTTAGTTGAAATAATCTTGTGATAAATGGAATGGCACTTCTTGGTATGTTTAAACCTACAAGCAAAGCACAAAACACAAAAATTTGTGAATGCTCTTCAGCAGGGATATGTAGACAGTAGAAGAATGCCTCTCCAAAAGAATGAAGAATAAAGAACTAGGAATATGGACAAAAGAATGAACAAGCTCAGAGATGACATGTAGAAATCATATACATTTGAATTAACAACTTTCTGAATTACATTTTCAAGGTGAATATCACGTGTTTGGTTGTCCAGAGTAAAGCTTTCAGTAACTTTGTCCACCAGACAGCAGAGGTAGTTGGAAATAAGGAAGCAGACCCACAGGGTCCAAATCTGGTATGGCAAGAAAGAAAGAAACACAGTGTGATTACAACCAAACTATGGGATGAATCACTGTTCTAGTTTTGTACCAGTTTTGTATTCCAAGGCATATGTGAAATCCAGTTCCACTTTTTAAGCTGATAAGAAGACAATCTATGCTTCTTTTTCCCCAATTCATATTTGTTTATTTCAAAGTGGGATGGAAGCTACCAGAACATCAATTTAATGACACTGATTCAGAGAAGGGAAACAGGAAGAAATAAAGTGAAGAATATTGAGCAATTCCAATGCATCACTTCCCCTTTAACTAAAAAGCCATGCTTTTTTTTCTGTTTTTAATTAGAATATAAAAAAAAAAAATTAAAAAAATATTTTTTTAATTAGAATATAGGGGACCCCTAGTGGCCTAGCAGTTAAGATGCTGCGCTCTCAGCGCCAAGGTCGCAGGTTCGATTCCTGGTCCTGCTTCAGGGAAAATCCCCCGGGTAGATGGAGCTCGTCAGCCCCTAAGGCCATCCATCTAAGAGAAGGTCAC
>JAWWLV010000100.1:36241496-36268353 GCA_035041135.1 Platyrinchus mystaceus | reverse complement strand
AATCCATTGCGCAGGCTTGAAAGGTAAAAACACCTTTCCCAGATCTTCGTTCGCGAAGACTGGCCACACACACACAATTAGAATATGAAAAAACATTTGAAATCTATCTTCATCCCTCCATGAAGTTCAGTAAGGCGAAGTGCTAGGTCCTGCACTTGGGTCACAGCAACCACATGCGGTGCTGCAGGCTGGGGGAGGAGTGGCAGGAGACCTGTTCAACAGAAGGGGACTTGAGGTTGACAGCCAGCTCAATATGAGCCAACAGTGTGCCCAGGTAGCCAAGAAGGCCAATGGCATCTTGGCCTGTATCAAGAATAACACAGACAGCAGGACTAAGGAGGTGACCATTCCCCTGTACTGTGAGGCCACACCTCTAGTGCTGTGTTCATTTATGGGCCCCTCACTTCAAAAAGGACATTGAGATGCTCAGAGAGGGCAACAAGGTTCATGATAGGTCTCGAAAACATGTTCTGTGAGAAACAGCTGAGAGACCTGGTTTGTTTAGTTTTGAGAAGAGGAGGCTCAGGGGGACCTCATCACTCTCTACAACTACCTGGAAGAAGAGTGAAGTGAGGCAGGGGCCAGTGTCTTCTACCGTGTCTGCAGTGAGAGGACAAGAGGAAATGGCCTTAACCTGAGACAGGGGAGATTCAGATCACACATCAGGAAAAAAAATGTTCATGATTGGGGTGGTCAGGCATTGGAATCGGTTACCCAGGGAGGTGGTGGCGTCACCATCCCTGGAGGTGTTCAAGAGGCATCTGGATCTTCCACTGGGTGATGAGCTTTAGTGGTTTAGGGGTTACAGTGGCAGTGCTGGGTGGTCGATTGGACAGTATGGTCTTAAAGGTCTCTTCCAACCTTGATGATTTCATGATTAGGTTTGCCTCCAGGATAAATGCTAATCCAACCCATGCTAAACAATCTCCTCTATTTACGTATACAAGCGTTCTATTTCTCATAGGGTTTTTTCTATTTGTCTCTCTTTTTCTATTTGTCTCTCTACTGAAAAAAAAAAAAAGCAATGAAGTTCTGAGGACTTTAAACAAAAAAATTACCACAGTTATGGAGGTCTTCCAGGATATTAAAAATATAGGACTTATTTATGGATGTGCTTCAAACACATCCTTAAACATTAATTAAAGGAATGTATTAATTGTAGTCTACCATCTCACTGAAGCATGTATTAAAACAAAGTTCTGAAAGTTGTCATTTGATTTATTTGAGTTAAATTAAAACATTCTCAGGACACTCCTCTAGGTTAGACACTAAAAACTGAGAAAAATATTAAAGCTGAAGGATTAAGGACACTGCAGTTTTAAAAATAAGAATTAAACTGCTCAGTAGAGTATTTCTTAAAGATAAGAAATATATTAAATATAAACTAAAAAAAGTAAGCAAACCTTGATTTCAGCTGTCCATTTAGGTAAGATGACTCTGCAATTCTGGACTGCTCTGAATGCATCCTTGGACCATTAACTTTTGAACTAGGGATTATCTGTTCAAGCAAGTTTCCTATCTAAACTATGTGGCAACACAAAATGTTACCAAACACATTCATTCAAAGCAAAACATAAAGAATATTGCTTTTAATAAACAAGGACCAAAACTTGTCCTCCAACTGCATTTTTTAAGCATAGTTTCATGGTTGTCCATTACATTGTGCTACATTAAAATCAGTTTTTTATGTCATCTCTTGCGAACAACATCCAAGAAGCTTTATTTGGGATGTTTTGTGTACAACCAGGCTATAGGAAAGCACTAACATTAGATTTATATTTATGTATATATAATAGAGATTAGTTAAGTGTCATGTGTTGTTTGATAACATTTTCCTAATGCAGAAATTGACCATGCTGGAATAAA
This sequence comes from Platyrinchus mystaceus, assembly GCA_035041135.1. Taxonomy (NCBI): domain Eukaryota; kingdom Metazoa; phylum Chordata; class Aves; order Passeriformes; family Tyrannidae; genus Platyrinchus; species Platyrinchus mystaceus. Next base: position 36,266,487 of record JAWWLV010000100.1, on the reverse strand, counting down.
TCAATCTACTAGGTATTTCTTTTTTTTTTTTTTTTTCATGTGTTACCTTTCCAGGGCAATGCAATTATTCTTACTATTACATTAAAGACAGTAGCAGGGTTTATTTATATTTATTTATATAATTAATTATAGTCATATCAGAATGAATTACTTGTATTTAAGACAGTCATTAGCAATAATTATTTATGCAATTAAAATCAGCAGCTAAGAAACACCTTACCTATCTGATGTTCTGGTTTACTTTATTACTCGACTAAGGACTATCCAGAGGCTTTGAAAAAAGCACATTCTACAGCATACTCTGCTTAAGAGTGCTCATCTTCAAGAGGTGTGGTGTGTTGTATTTTACTCTTCACTTGACTATAGATTTGATCCAGCCTCCTGTAAAGGAAATTCTTTACTCACAACAAAGAAGACCGACCCTCAAGACGGAGAGCTCAGTGGACGTCAAATGAAGACTAAGAGCATGATTCCTTTATCATGACTACACTATCTGCCTAACATGAAATAAATGAGAAGATTCAGGGGTTTTTTATTAAAATCTTCATGTGATTAGAATTGAGCATATGAACAACTGGATTCCTTCCACTGCCTTTTTATAAAGTTCCCAAAGTTTGAAGTATTCATAAAGTAAGATGTCTTTTTTGAGTGTTCCTTTATAGCCTTAAATATCTGGAAAAATTTTATTTATTTACTTTTAATCCAGATAAATAGGCACTGGTTGTGAAAAAACAGGTGATATTTTATTTGATACATTAGAAAGCAACAGACCTTTTGCACACTATCCTATTGCTACTTTGATATGTTACAATTCAAACCACAACTATGTTCACAATTGTGTTTAAGAGAGATACAGTATGCAAAACTCCAGCTTGCTATCAAACCTGTAAGTTTTGCACTGGCCAAAGAGGATTATATTGCTTGATTTGAAAACCAAATCAGAAATTCAAATGATACAACAGAAATAAAACTATGAAACACATTATTTCTATAAAGAATATTCTAGACTAGAAGCTTTATATAGGCTATTAAATAAAATTGATATTTAGTCATCATATTAGCTGTGAAGCTTAATAAAAAACAATAAAACCTAACTGTAAAATAAAACTCTTAATCACATCTCACTATTCCAAAAGTCATACAACTCAAGTTCTCTGTGAAAAAAAAAGGAAGAAAATTTCAATACTGTTAGATATTCAACAAACTCGATATACACATATATGCCTCTGCAAAACTTTTTGATATGTGATCTGCTAAAGCCACATGAAAAACCCCAACAACCTTGAAGGTGAAATCCTGACTTCACTGAGATCAGCGAAAATATTTCCACTAATATTAAAGCGAAGTCCATAGTTTTGCTTGTTTCCAAGGTCCATCTGAATCTGAAAGGCTCAGAAAAATTAAACTACCTCAGATTTGGGTAACACTGAAGTGTTGTAAGATATTCTTAATTCATATGAAATATACTATTTCATTTCAGATGAAATTTAGGTAATCTACATGTCATTCAAAAAGGTTTATAATATTTTTGATGTTTGCTTTTAATCTTAAAAACCACAATAAGGTTGATACTGTACATATATTTTGCTGTAAATCTAGATCGGCGTGAATTTTACTGAAGAAGTACTAATGTAAATAGCAGGAAATCTAGTCCATCCATTTTTCACTTCAACTTTCAACTTCAAACATATAGGTATCCTAGGTTAAAAGGAAAGATGCTCTCTTCTCTCTTTTACAAGTTAAAGCCAACATTTGTCTTCCAGAGTGTCCATGCAGTCAAACAAGGAAATGTTGCTATCATTATCCTGCATGTGACTGAGAATATTAATAAGATCTGAGTAAGAGTTAATCACAAAAGCATTTTTCAGTGGTCACCTCTGTAACCATGAATTCCTCTTAAGATGAAGGAACTTTAGCAATGCCTTATTCAGGCTAAAGTGCTGACTTGAAAAATAGATGCTTTCAAGAAGATGCTATTTGACAGGGGTTGTCTGAGGGACTGGCTCCCCACACACACCCTCTCAGAGACAGGGCTGGTTTGTGATAGCCCCTGCGCCAGGTGACAAAAACCACGATACACACACTCTGGGGGTCCGGTGGTGAAGAAGCATTTATTCCAAGCAACCGAGGGTTTTTAAGGCTTCTGGGGGAAGGCTCAGGAAGTGGGATGTGATTGGGTAAAGGCTTGCAGGGGAAGTGAGTGGTTTGGGTACTCGGTTAGCCAATGGGGGAACTGAGGGACCAAAACCCAATAAGAACCCAGGGATTGGGGAGAGACGGGTGAGACAACCAATGGGAATAGGACAGAGGTGGGGTGGGCTCAGTGGGTCAGGACAACATGGCACTGCCCGGGGAAACCACGTGGGTGCCACGTGTGGGGGAGGGGGGGAGGGGAATAACACAGCTTAAAGTGAAACCATACAACATAAACCACAAATCCTAAGCTTAAACTTTAAGTGTTTCTAATTTGATTGATTCCGGAGTGCTGCTGTCATGGTGATCCTGTCTCCAAGGGTGTTCTTTCCATGCCTCCTAGTCAGGGCTTTCTCCCACAGCTATTTTTAAGTATTTTCCTTGAGTACTTGAACCCTTAGAGTCATTTTGCTGCTTTTTTTACTTTAAGAAACTAGGCCACAGAATATACTGCAAGTTAATAAATCACAATTTTAATGATAAGAAAAAAGGAAGGGATGAAACAACTGAACTGACAGCACATCCAAGACAGACTTTGTATTTCCAAAGGTCAATTTTCCAAGTTGATGTAATCAATGAAACAAATTAATTCAGAAACTGGGCTTTGGAAAAATTTTCCCAAGGCAAAATTGACAGCAGATGCTTTCAAAGCAACACATATTCCTTAAAGTCTGAAGATTCCACTGGGCTTAAAGCCACTAAGGTGAATTGATACAGATTATAAAGAATTATAGTTGAAACACTGCATATTCTTGGACTTCAGCCTGATGTTAGTCCTTTGCAGAAATAACACACCTAAGCAGGCTGACTTATATTAAGCAAATCAAAAATAAATCAGAACTCGCAAGTCATATGATATCATTTTTCGGGTTTAAGATATATTAGACCCGTCTTACTACTGACACAGATCTTCCACCTCCTCCCCCTTTGGCCATTCTGCTCATGGAACAGGGGACACATAGGTCAAAGTACCAAAGGAACCAAGAAAAAAATTACTATTCCATTGAGTTTCTCCTCTAACAAAGGGTTCCCGCATGCCCGATGGCCTCAGGAACAACATCCACATTAAGCAAAGCCACTGGAGTGAATCCAAGCAGTTTGCACAGCCCATCTGATTCCAGCAGAGCAGGCAACATGAAGCACTACAAGACCGTTAAAAGGAGAGCTGAATAAAAATGATAGCCAACAGTTAAACATAGGAAAATTCCTGTAATATTTACAGAAAATGAATGATGTATATAACAAAATAGGGCCCAAATGAAATCTCTAGTTAGTTAAATGTCATAATATGGTTTTGCAAAATACAGCAGATTCAACAACTGATGCCTACAACTAAGTAGTAGTTAGTTATAAGTAAGCTGTGTAAGGTACAGCAGGAAATAAAAGATGGATTATAAGGGAGACAGCACAGAAAAACAGCTCTTCTTGTTCAAAAACTTCCTTGGAGCTCCTTATAAGAAAGTACTTACTATTTCACAGACGGTTTTACTTTTATGTAATTTTTAATACTCAAAGACTTGACATTCCCTGTACATATTAAAGGTTTTTTCTAACTATTTCTAAATTCCTCAACTGCTCTCTATTCTCCACTTCTAATTTAGACAACAAGAGTAATAATAACTTTGCTCATTTTTACCATTTAAACATTACCTTTGGGGCTGATAAGCATTTTCGCAGTTGCTAAAAATGAGAAAAATAATTAATAAGCAGTTGAGTTGAAATCTTAACTGGTTCAACAAGAAATGTAACCCAGACTCATGTAGGTTTGTTCAAAAGCAATATAAAACATATAATATTCACAAAATATTTACAAATAATATAGGCACAGAAACAACATGTAAAGACACGGAAGCTAACTTCATCTTGTAAACACTATCTGAAATGTTAAGAAAATTGTATTAAGCTTATTTATAATAACTCTTCTTAGAAATCTGGTTTCCAGTTTATCATCCAGAATAATTTTCAAAGCAACCCTTCCCATATGCTTTTGCTTAAATCTCAAATATTCTTTGACTTTTGTTTTTCTTCCTAAAATGAAGTCTAAAACCAAAATTCTCTGCCTTGGGTCAAACTCACTTATTTTTTATGAGTACATCTTGTTTTTATCCATTAAGTATTAAAACTTTACTTTTGTATCACCTCAAGGCTTTTTCAGGGACTAACAGGACACCAAGACAATTTTATCCCTTATAGCTTTTCCATAAAATTCAAGGGAGCAGCAAATAAATTGATGCAGGTGATGATTTTCATTTTTGACCATTTGGTGAAATGTAGCAGAGAGCCTTGAACTATCCATGTGGACTTGAACGGTGATGACAGGAACTTTTCACACCAAGCTTGTCAGTGGAAAACACTGCAAGATCTTGTTCTTTTTTAAGTAATTAATTGTTCAAGAAAAAGAATTCCCTTTTAAATTTTTTCATCTTGGCATTTCATGCCTTATCAGCTACACAACTATATTGTCTTCATTTCAGTTCCCTTTTTTTCCCAGGTCTACTCTGTGACACCATCTTAACCTCTTTTCCAACTTGGTATAAAATGCTGGAGGTCTCCCTTCGTGCTACACACTGCTCAGCAGCAGCTGCCTACACAGAAATGCAGCTGCAGTCATTAGAACCTTTTAGAGCAATCAATGAGGTGAACACACAGCAGCAGTCATCAGCCCAGAATGGACAAATTTCCCTTCTGTGATGCTGCACATCACCAATTGTCCCCATTACCCTCTGGGACACCTGAGCTACAGCAGTCCTGCAGTGAACTAAAAATAACCCTTGATTACTTTGTGCTTGGTGCAAAAAATGAGTTCAAAAGCACAAGAGGGGCAGGAGAAAAAGTGACTACAGGTCTCCCATTTGAGTGAACTGGAAATATCTAAGCTGTGGTTAGCCTCATTTATCCATGATACCATCGGGCAAATGTGATTATATAATAAACAGATTTTCCAAGTGGGGTTGAGAGGCATGGCCAAAGGCAAGCTTGATCTGCAGAACGATGCATAGTGCCAGTGAGAGGGTCATTACAACCACAGGAGCCTAATCCAGGACTTAAATGGAGCTTGCTCTCGCTTTACCTCACAGACACACCACTATATGTATACTATATAATGCAAATATAGGGAGATACGTATGTTCATGTACTTGCAGGAGTGGCAATGGCTGAGCTCTGAGCAGGACAGCTGTGTCCCCATCCCCTCTGAATGGCAAGAAGAGATGCCATTGAAGACCTTTGATATTGTGTTTCCTTGAACTGGTGTAAAAGCTTATTCCCAGATTAACAAAACTTGAAAACCTTTTTCCTGAAACTATAGATACCTAATTCAAACTTGTTTGCAAATATTTCTATAGTATAGTATCCTTTAAAAAAACAACCAACCAACCAAAAAAAACCCACCTCATACAAACAAACAAAAAGACATAACAAAAAACCCCAACCAACATCAGAATTCGATTCCTAAAAAAGTGTTTCTGCACAGGGTAACTTCACATGGATTATTCTGTAATGCCACAAGAGGACACTCTTGAACACCTTTTTCTTTCAATAAGGCGAATGCTTTACAAGTCATTTTGTATTCAGTCGTAAATACAGAGGTCTAATCCCCAGCAATCCAGAATATAAAGACAATTCTTCATATTCATCCAATATTCCTTAAGTTCAGATTTCAGGTAGTAAATAATATTTTTTTTTCTATATCTGCTTTAAAATTTTTTAAAAGCTGTAGCACTTTATATATCTTGGATCAGCCTTGATTCATAGAGCTTTTTCTTATATTCTGCTCATAACTTTTCTCTGAAAGCATGAAACATATTAGTTGAAATATTATTGTAACAATATTGTAAAGCTAACATTTTAGTTACAATATTGTTGGAAACTTTCTGTTTCCATATGTATATAAAGATGTGGTACCAGTACTCACGTACTTTGTCTTTAATTGCTAGAAGCAACTAGACACCTATACTTCTTTTAAAAAAGTTACTTAGAAATTACACTTTGAGAAATGTAAAACTATGTTCTTAAAATTAGTGGTTGTATTAAAAGTATTGAAATAACTACAATAACCTTGCCTTATCATTGTTTTAGAGACATTAGGTTCAAGTTTTCTAGATAGAGGTGAGCAAGTGATTAGTATACGTGAATTATACATTAAAAACATCTGAGTTGATGTAATCTAATAATCAGTTTGGGACAAAAAACCAACACAAGTAAATAAAATATCTTGCTGCTTTATAGTCAACTCTTGTAGAACAAGTGTTTACAACAAATATGTAGGATCTACCTCCATTTTGCTCATTATATTACTTGCAGTAAGTCCTGTGGCCTGAACAAGAACAAAAAAAAATAGTTAAATGATGAATTAGTTTCTTCATACATATATCTTAACAATAAACTCCTTAGAAACAATAGAATTTAAGATAGCTGGGGATGCTGGTTATATTTGGGTTAAGCATGTTTCATTAGTAACTTATTTGAAAGTTGTAATGAAGTTGAATGATACTGTTATCCAATCTGAGTAGAACTTTATGGCCGTTATTATAATGGTTAGTTGATCTGGGGGTGGAGAGGAACCTCAAATTGTTATTTTGAGGCACAAAATTACACATTTAATTTTGGTTTTCATTGTAGCAAGCAATTAAGCAGATGCAGTAGACCCTGATTACCTGAGCCTTGATCAGTGTGTCTGGCTCTGGGATATTTTGCGAAGTCTTGCTTAGGTCCTCCTCCCATCAGCCAAACACTTGGATAAATGTAGCTGCAAATAGGACTATAGTCCTTACTCTGTATATCTTTGAAGAGAGTATAAATACCATAATTATTAAGGCTTTCTTGTATACATTCAGAGCTGTAAAATATTTTGGCTAGATGTGAGGTCTGCTTTATTAACATTCAGTAATGATTACACCATTTTAGATTTGCTATATTCCTTTTTGTAAGTCGTTATTTTGTCATTAATAATTCCAGCCTGTTGGGGAGAGTATCTTGTGATTTCAGAGTTCTGCTAATCACTTTTGCTAAATGCTCTTCTTGGTGTCTTGCCAAGGGAGTCCTGAAAACGCCAGAAGTCAATATGCAAAATAAAACCATAAAGCCAGAGCTATTACTCAGAGGTAACAGAGATATCTACAGAGCCAAAATCTGTGAAATTTTACTTTATAAAAGTCCTGAGTGTGCTGGATTATAGTATAATTTTTCATAATTGTAGATTTTTAATAAATATGTAAGGAAAGTGAGTGCTGCAGTGCAAGTCATAAAAATTTGCACACATTACACATAGTAAAAAATTGCACAAACTTCAGCACGCAGTATTCAGGAATAAGTTGTACATGTTTTACAGCTCAGGAGAATTACTTGTCAAAGTACTACTGAACTTAAAGGGATGGGAAAGAAGCTGACAACTGTCTCTCACTTTTATATTATTATCTGTGCTTTTTGTAAATAACAAAAATGAGAAGGAATTAGCCATGTTAATGCATTGCCAAAGATTTAGCCTGCCGTGTTGGTGACAAACACTGCTACAGCTGTACTTTCCCTTAAGGCAGGATGGCCAAACTGCAGTTCACAAACAGTGTAAAGCTGGTGTTTATGCAGCCAATGTGTGGGGCTGTGGAGTGATGTTGCAGCCAGGGACATCGGTGCCTGAGAAGCCCCTGGTGCTGGTCTGGCCCTGTCACTGCTCTGCAGTCCCCCAGGAATGACAGCAGGAGCGGTCCACAAGTGCAGTGCAGGAAGCACAGCCTCTGCTGCGGAGGCAGATGATGCCCCACCTGATCTCAGAGTGTTTGTTGTGCTGTGTTTGCAGTTCAGGGACTGAAGTGCAGTGTTCTGGGTACAGAGAGGGTGGACAGAGCTGTGGGCTATACTGAATTTCAGTGCAATGGTTTGGATGTCCAGAGTGTGTACTAAATTTGCACATGAGAGGTGGAAGAGGAAGAGAGGCTTTGGAAATCAGTACTTTTACAGAAGGAGCTTGGTTCTTTGTGAAGGGTAATTGCCTAAATCAGAACAGCAAAGGAGACTTTGATCAAAAGGACAATATACATGAAGGAGGAAGTCATAAGTATATGGCTGGAAATAGATATTCTGTTTTCAGTTTCTGAGCTCCCTTCCCACACAAAACATGCCAGCCATGCTATTGTAAGGGTAGCTATAGGGCACTATGAAAAGGGCACTAGCTCACACATTAGAAGAAGAGATCAGCCCTTTCTCTGAGTATCCATAACACTTCATGCTCTTTAGAGGCATGATGTTTTATCTCATGTTTGAGGTTCCAAAATGACTTTTGGGGAAAGCAATGTGTGTGGGAGAGGGTGGGGGCAGAAAGCAAGAGAATTTCCCATCCATCTGAGAGAGCTGTGGGCATAGAATAATGGTCTCAAATATATAGCAAGTAATATTTCTGGTGAGCTGTCCAAAGAAAATACAAGACAGCTATTCTGGCTTAACAATAGTTTGAAATTGAACAAACAGATAGGCAGCTATGAAGCAAAGTTGACACAATCTGTTTTTCACTGGCAGCTGATGTTTATTTTGGATTTATGCCCATTATCGCAGCACAGATATCTCCTTACATCACCTTTGTTGTTACAGTTCCCTGTGGACATACCAGGATCTCAGAATGAAATGGCACATGCCATCAGCTAGGCAAAACCAGTAAAGGAATAGTGATAGTCATGAGAGAATCATGAGACTGCGCTACTGAGTTTGGCATTTACAGTGGTTATACACCTTCTCAGTGAGGATTACAGCTGTTGGCTTAGATCTCAAGAACAAGATTAAGCAAACTTTGTGCACAAAAGGCTTTTTCTTTTATTTGTCTTTTTTCCCCTACTTAAAGTGTACACCTTTATGTCCATCCATCTCTATCTGTGTGAAGAAGAACCTGAATGTTTGAGAACCTGAAGATCTGAGAAAAATGGGGACACATAAAGTGACATTGAAGTTTTTAGTGTCAGGTTCATTGCACTAGAATTTAATTCAAAAATACCTGCAGCCCTCTCAAAACTTCTCTTTAGGGAGATATTCATGTGCATAATACTGAAAATCAGGAAATATTTTAAGGTGGTTTTAAAACCAGACTTTTCAGGAGACAGTACTTGCAGTAGACCTTTTCATTGCAGATTCAAAATAGGATATATAGTATTACAATTGAAAGGTTTTCCATCTTCTTCTGTCTACAATCTTTCCAGAAATACATGCCCTACTAGATAATTATATTTAATTATTCTTTGATCAAATCAGTATTTATTATATAATTATATAGTTTTTATTTACTTGTATATAACTAAGTAGATTCAAAGAATATACTTAATTATTCTTCAGTCAAAGAAATGTAACCGATTTCACTTTGATTTCTAGTCCATTTAAACCAATTATGTTCCCTTCACCTTTTGTAACTGGCAGTTAGTAGGTGGCATTTGTTCATCAGGGCACTGATGAAGATTCTAGGGAGACACTGATTCTCTAGAGTACCTGCCATTTCATGAACTCAACAAACATATCTTCACTGAAATGAAAAGTAAACAAAAATGGGAAAGGTCAGAATGAAATAAATAGAACAAGTAATTTTTCAAGTGTACATTGAATTGTTGTAACTATTTTTTGTACTCCACTACTATACGATGCTGAAGTAGAAATTAATACCTTATTGTTCTTTAATGTAATGCACAAGCACTGAGCTGTGGTTAGTTATAGCAGGAAAACCTTTGTGATGTTATGCCACAGCTTTAAATTCATACTACATCCTTAAGCATCACTTCACAGAGACAGATAGTGCCCATGATTTCTAGGAAGTAGCTACAAGACCTGTAAAAGGCAAGCTGTTAATTTTTGTAACAGTGTAAAATAAAATTGCTGCGGGGAGTTCATCTGGCTGAGATGAACATCAATAACCTGCCTTAAAAGAAAGCAACTGCAAGCAAGACAGCTTCTAAATGTCAGAACAGTTCCTTCAGATTGCTAAAGGCTGATGAAGAATTCAACTCTGTAAAGGGACAGAATGAAAGACATAAGACTATGGGATCGAAGTCTGGTAAGATGGGCATCTGACAGCTAAATCAGCAGAGATCATAAGGTGTCTCAGACCCTTTTCCATATAGAACAACAGCTTTAGGAAAATCTACAGCAAATCCATACAAACAGAAGAGACAATTATTTCCTTCGGGATTTAAAAACAAACAAAAGCCAACAAAACTAAACAAAAAGTTAAGAAACATACTTTGACTTCCAAATAATGTTTCTTGCCTACAGTGATCTCCAGTTTGGCCAACACAGCTGTTGTCAAGTTCCTACAGCACCCATTAGCACCAGTTAATAGCACTGACTAATGCAGCCTGATTTCTTCAAACGCACATCTGGCATGACATTTCAGCAAGTTGTAATTTCAGAGAAATTTGCAGGTAATTATTCATAAAGAATTTATGACAAATGTTGAATTCCTACTGAAACTAGAAATATTTTGTTTCATAAATACTGGTTACATTGTGGTAAGTAGTTCAGAATGCAAAAAGTGTTGAGGAGGATATACTGTGTTCTTATGTTAAAGCAGGAACACAATCTCTTTTAAGGCTGTGTTATAAGCTACACCATTTTAACTGAATCAATAGGTCTACCTGTACTATATAGTCCTGTCCCTTTACATTTCAAATTGCCAGAGCCTATGTAGATTTTCTTTCTAAACAATACAGTCATATTTGCATCTAAGTGTTCAAGAAATAGCTTCTATTTCTCTTAGCTCCCCAAAATGATATTCAATTGCCTCACTGCAGACTGTACATTTCTTACTGAATACTTTTGCACTGTCTGAGCTCCAAATCAACTCAGTGTAAGTAAGCGCCCACCAAAAGCTGCACGGCTTTGCTTGCATAAGAGTCTAGCCAGACCTGTCTCCAAACAATTGCAGCCACATGTCACCACCAGGGCCTGACTGTAAAATCAGCTTCTCAGTTTGTATTCTGTGCATAGCAATTGTGTTTTGGGGCAAATTCAAGACTTTGACTAATCTTTATGTGGTAACCAGGCAAACCAATAGGCTCTTGGTAAATGAACCTAAAGCCATGTTAATAACATCTTATTTTAAAGCACTTCTAGTGTCTCTCCAGTTGATGAATTTAAAAAAAAATATACAAAAACATTGCAAAAGATCTAAGTAATCTGTACTATACTATCTACCAAGTATTTCTTGACAAAAGCTATTATTTATAGAACATCTTTCACCACAAGAACTGTCATAGCTACAGAAAGCTTTTCTCCAGTGTAATTTTATTAGGGATTCCTGCCATCATATCAACATACAAAACAATCAGGATGCTGACATATAGAAATGTGAAATTCACTGTACAAAGATAAGGCTCAAGTTACAGGTATATTTTCCCCTTACACTCCATGAAATAAAACCATTTTTAATTCTTCCCAGAGTTGTGTTTATAAATGATAGACAAATCACAAAATAGATTTCAAGTACATAACATTCTACAATATAAACCAAGCATAGACAGAAATGCACAATACTGTACCTATAGATGCTCCATTATCCAAGTCTGTCTTCCTTACTAACAAAATACGATACTGCTACTTTCTCTGAATATGCCCATTCTTACCCTTCTGTGTGTATGACATGGTCCTGGCCTTTAAGTTACAAGAATTTCATGACTTTCAGTTAAATTATGTTGATAGATCAGAGAATATCAGGAAGGAAGGGAAGAATTTTAAAAGGCCAAGCCTGAATGGTGAGTAAATGTAGGGACATGTGCACACACACTTGCATTTAATCCTACATAAAACTTCACTGCACTGCAGATTATGTTTTCATGCAACTGAGCTATTTTCTGATAGAGTGAAATCAAGCATTACAATACTCCTACTTCTGGAGTGCTGTAATTCACAGGGACAAGACTATAGGATCTAACTTTTTTTTTTTTATTAAGTAGTTATCAGACTTCATGGGAGCCTGTATGGAACCATGTCTCCACAGGGCAGCAGGATGTCAGCTCTCACAGCCTTCACTACTCAAAACACCTTTTGTGACACCTTTGTTTAGAAACAATGCAAGTGAATAATTTCCTGTGAAGACCCAATGTCTAGTTAGTTCACTCACCATTTCTATTAGGCTGAATGATTGTTACATCATGGGAAAGGATCACTCAGCTGCAAGTAGCACAGGAAGAAACACACATTAAATAATTAATCAGTAATGATTCTGCTGGGGAACAGATTGGCAAGGACAAAGACAAGAGAAAAAAAGCAGTTATTTAATTTAGCCTTTGTTGGAGGGGAAATGAATAGCAATCCAAAAGTTTTTAACTGAGAAAAGGAACTCCCAAGCCCTATAACTGTTCTGTTGTTTAAAAACTGGAGAAGATTAGAAAAGAAATCGTCTAAGAAAATTGCAATTTTCAAACTAGATACTTGCAAAGGCTTACATGAGAAAACCAAGCAAAACAGATTAGCCGATATTGAAACTAAAGGAATTTATTCAGTAGGAATTAGACATCTGGTTATAATGTATTAAATGCACATTTAATAAACTAGCCTCAAACATGTCTCCAATTCATAAATGTCTAAGCAGGAGTAAGGCTTTGAAGCCAAAATCAGAGCTCCCTAGTTTAAACATGAAACAAGTCTGCACTAAGACTGGGGAGGGGGAGGAATAAAAACTTTCTAGTCTTAAATATGACCTCTGTGGTATATTTGAGGACCCTCAAATATTCTCAGCATTGACAAGATTTTTACTTAAGTATATTCTCTAAGCTATATTGGAATATCTTTAGATATACAAATCCATGTTACACAAAACAGCATTAGATCTTGTAACTGGGCTAATAATAACAAGGGTAAGTATGCTGTTATATGTGAAAGGAAGCATATTACTATACACAAAATATGTCTTAGAGATTAGTAATAATGGGCATCAAGGATGAAGATGCATCTCAGAATGTTTAAGCCTTTAACTGTGAGCCAGTAGAATAATTTATGTCAACTGTACAGCCTAATGTGTTGCTTTGAAAAAGGCATATGAAAAATTTATTCCTTTTTCTCCTTTTCCTGTTCTTTATAATTTTCAAAAGTATGTCTCTCACCTACTGATTTAGTTTTGGCTCCTTTTTTTTTTTTCTACTTACTAATATTGTATTCCATGTTATGTACAATAATCTACATTTAGACTGAAAACTCTGCATCCTTCTAAACGTGCTTGGACTGTCTTGTAATGACTTTCTACAGCACTGATAAAGTGGAACACAACCTAGCAGATAAGAGGAAGGATCATTTCAATTCTGCTCACTTCCCCAAGCTTTACAGCTCTGCCTTTCACAAATTCTCCTGTGTACTTGCTGTCTTTCACCTCCCCCGGGCAGCCTCTACTGAACTTGAGTGAACTTTCTATGTGTTTCCCAAACACAGTCCCTCTGTATAAAGCTACATTAAACTCATTCATTCTCCAGCCAATAGTTTAAAAACAAATAATTGCTAAAACACTAAAAACACCAAAAACACCCTACACGCCCTTGTGTATTATTCTTACCAATGTGTACATTTAAATAACATCATAAGTTGTCTTCTGCTAAAATTTTACCAAAGTGTTTTAAACACATAAAAATATAAAAAACAAACAAACAGAAAAACAAACAAAAACCAAAACCCCAGATAAACATTGCTTGTATAGGCATTGGTTAGAAGAGATTGTTGCACTAAGGAGTATATTCAAAAAGATTTTCTTTCAGTATCATCAGTTTTAGTGTCATGGATTGAAAAGTTAAGGACAATTAAACTTATTGTGACCCCCTCTTATATAATGTAATAGATGAGCAGGAATTCTGTAATGTAATTAAAATAAAGCTTCTTTTTGTCATTGAAAGGTGATTGTATAAGCCTGCAACAAAAATGATAATTTAAATATGTAAAGGGAATTTAGGAACCTGAAGAGTCTGTAAAGAACTGTATACATGAGGGCAGCTACCAACTGATGGGTCCAGGGGCATTATGAAAAGCTGGCATTAACTGAAATTTTGAATATAGCCCTTAGTTATATCATATTTATGCAAAATTTAAAAGCTGCCCAGCATATCACGCATGAAGTTTATTTTGCATGCCACCCACTGCCTAAGGGGGCAGTAATATTCAATATGAAACTGCTGAAACTCCGGCGTCTGACGGATTTCATGAAGGAAAGAGATTTGAAGGTCCGACTCCAAGAGAATAAGGAAAAGAGGAAACACAAACAACAACAGTCCAAGGCCCACAAGAAAAAGTCTGGAGAAACTCTTCACAAAAGCATTCACCTCTATGTTGCCCATTAGAAAGTCATAGCTCCACCTAAGCGCTCTCCGAGCTTCTTTCAGTTCTTCCTCCTCTGCAATTAAAAATGCATTTTCATCCGCTTCAAGTTCCTCAAATGAATCTGTATCATCTTTCTCATTCTCTGCTCTTGGATAGGTATCAAAAAGCATGTCAATCTCATGATCAACAGGGGTGGGCAGTAAGCTGGCACTAGGATTGTATACCAGTTCTGAGATGGTTAATGGTTCCTCTTTCATCCTCTCTTCCTGTTCAGTGTCAAGATCAACGTTCTCCCCAATATCCTTAACTGGGGAGCTTGAAGTCACAGGTACTGAAATCTCTTCTTCCTTTGGCAGTTGGATACCTGAAAAAAATGAGATTAAAACAATGATCCTAATTTCTGGTGCCCTCATGGCAAAACTGAGGTTCCCAATAATATCTAACGGAGGTTTGAAAAGAAGATTCTGCAATAATTTTTCATATTTAAACCAGAGCATACACAATTAGCAAAAATTGAAAAAGCTCTTTTAAGAGGACATCTTTACAACACTGCAGTACAACAGGTCTGCTTAACATTGTCTGATGCAGCTACTGCTATTAATAGTGTAGTGCAAAACAGAAAACAGAACAACTTATTTTCTTCTGGCAATCTGACTTCTCCTATGAATGAATGCCTACTACATGTGTGAATTGGTGCTATTTGGTGTATAATAAAAACAACAACAACCACCCACATGTATTTCTCTGAGAAGCATGAGTGTGATAATAGCTGACATTGAGAGTTTTTAATAGGACATGACATTAAAAATAGACACTAGATTATCATGATAGATTCATTTTAACAGTAGAGAGGACAAAAAGAAGGAAGGTTAACACACAGTACTAGGATTAGGTATCATTGAAATAGAATAAAAATGCCTCACCTGTTAAATAAGCTCCTTCTCATATTTCAATTTTTTTCCCAGTCATCTAATTCTTCGTACTCAGCAGTCTCTTTTCTCTCTCCTCTTTAAATTTTTCTCTCCCCTTTACAGAGCAGTCTTACTTATGACCCCACTCTCTGTCCAAGCTCTCTCCTCTCAAATCTTACTCTCATTTTTCCAGTACACCACTAACAGCAATAAGTCTGAAGTTTAGCTGTTTATAGCTACATCAACATTGCAGTGACTGCTGTTAATCATCAGTTGCAGGAGTGGAACGGAGAAGAGTTGGGCACAGACCTCCCTTACAAAGTGATGTTAAGACACTTCGTCATGGTAATTTCCCCTTTTACATCTTCAAAACGACCCAGACAGAGCTCTCCCCCTGTAAATTTTTATCTTTTCCTGCTTTCTAGACCTCACTGGCCATGCCTCCAGATGAGGTTTCACATTTTGGCCAAATGACAAAAAAGACCATTTCTGCTTTGTCTCATTTCATTCCTGAGAAAGGCAGCTTGTAAAACTAACCTGGGAAAGTAAGGGGTTTTCTTCTTGGGTTAGCTATCTGAGGTTTTTTCTTCCTGAACTGGCTTGTCATATATTCTCATGGAGGTAGGGATTATTACCAGGGGTGGAGAGAGAGCGCAGGAGAGCTCCTTTTCACAGCAGATGTGCAGAGTTGAAATGAAACCTTGTCCTCAATAAAGAAAATGCAGTTTTCTCCTCATTAGTTTAATTTGATTGCCTAGCTTTTCCTTTCCTCGACTACTCTGATCTCTCCTATCACAGCCAGTTTAGAAATTCAGCACATTTCACCATGAAAAATGTTTTCTGCCAGAACTTAATGGTTACACAAGTCTTTACATTAACAAATACACTTGCCACAGTCACCAAGAGGAGGATACAAACTGACTGAAACCGCACAAGAGTGTATGAACACGAAGAAGTGAGAACAAATTTGGGGGATCTTTCTCCTAAGCATACTTTAGCAGCAGGTAATGCTGGATCATCAAACCATACGGAGTCACTTGAGAGTGCACTTATGACACCTTAAAATACAGAGGCCAAAATTTTTGAAGTCTAGAGCCTAGAATTAAACATCTACACATATCTTTAGATACAAAAATACTGCAAATTAATTTTCAAATGTGCTTTTCACTTAATAAGAGTAAAATTTTCTCTGATTACTTAGACACTACAAAATGGTTTAAAGAACCTAATTTTATTCTCCCAAATTTGAGAATCCTGGCCATAGGTCTCTCTATACCTGCTTAGGTGCAAGGTCAGTAATATATCTTCATCGTGTTTCTCATGATAGATAGGACAGCTGCAGCTACCGCAAAGAAAGATCACCCCAATTTTTGATTCTTGAGCCTTCTCTTCTTCCCCAAATTCCAGCATGCATAAAAGACACAGTGAACGTGAACAAGAAAGACCATATTAACTTTCATTAAAACTATATTTTTCTCAAATAACTAGCAAACTTCTGACTTTGAGATAACCCTGTTGATAGAAGGCAGGAGACAAACCTTTTCAGGTTAATGTTTTCTGAAGGGACTATATTAAAATTCAAATGTGTTGCATTCTGAAACAGACATCAAATTTACATTCCACTATTTAATTTCAACTGGTAACAAGAATTTTCAACTCTTTTATGTGTTGTTAAGACATATTAAATCAAAGTAAGTGCATTTTACATCAACCATTACAAGTGTAAATAAGTTATATATAAAGATTTGAAAATTTAGAATGGGCATTAACTGCTGCTGCAAGCTCTTTTCCTATTTAAAAAAAAAAAAGGTAAAACTGTTCTTTTTATTCCTTTATATTCCCTGTAACACCACAACGTTTCTTAAGTCTAGGACTGAGGAAAGAATCGGCTATTAACCATGGTCAATTAGATTCCCCAGCAAAGTTCCAGTCATGTTACAATATACAGATAAGTATGTTGGGTGACTTATATTTTGATGTTGTCAAAAGACACAATTGTAACATCATTATGGCACATATAATTTGCAATATTTATGCAGCCACAAGAATATCATATTAAAGCATAAAATTCAAAATCATTCAACAGGACAAAGAATATTTCAATAATACAAATTTATGAGAATTTTTCAGATTATTTACTTTTTGGATACCCTTCAAAAGAGCCACTTATCTGAACTAATAAAAGCAAGCTAAAAGAAACAAAAATTCTCAAAGTGTTCCAAAGAAAAAAGAGAACATAAAAGCTAAGGAAAGCCCAAATCCAAATACCCTTTAATTACTCTACTACACTGCTGCAAATCTTTTACTCCTATTCATACACAACAATTATTTTGCTACTTCTAGCGCTATCATTTTATATAATTTGTTGGCAAGATTTTGAAAAGTCTACTATTTCTTTAATAATAGGTAAAATTTATATTGTGTTTAGATTTAGAAGAATATGAATTAAGTATTAAATTATGTTTGAAAAGAACTTCTTCCTTCCATTCTTCATTTTATATTTTTACCAGCAATTTAAATTCCATAAATCAGAATCATTTAATATAGAGTACAGGAATATCAAGTAAGTTAACTGAGTTTTATTTCTGATATTATATTCCCACAGCAAAAATTTGCTACAGTTTTCTGGCAACTAGACAAACTTTACAGAGCCAAAGATCTCACTATGCTAGCCAAAATTCAGTACTTCCCTTCTACCAAATACTGGGATTGCTCCAAAACTCTAACAGCTGAATAAGACATGAGATTACTGTGTTCATTTTCTGTGAACTTGAACGTGCAAGAGGTCTGACATAAAAATTGTCAGCTGCTAGTATTTCAAAAGGGGCCAGAATGAGCAGCTGAGGATTAGCAGGATGAAGGTCAGCTCCAGCTCCATCATTCTTAAGAAGCTGCAGTTGCTGGAAATACAGCACCCCAGAAAAATGCATCCTCTGCTTATTAAAAAATTCAGTTCACACATTGTCTGGTGGCCGGATATCCTTCACACAGCTTTACTTACCAGACATGCAAACACAATTACACATCTGTAACAGCTTCGAATAGTGGACAAAGGAACAAGTGTGAATATATGATTATTTTAAATAGAGAAATGGAAAATTAGATACAGCCCAGAAAGAACAGCGCCAGGAACATTTCATACATACACGTCAACAAATAAGTCAGGCAGCAATTAAGACAGATCCCTCCTATCCCTTTTACTACTTCCTCCAGAAATACTGTGTATTCCCTTGCTTATTTTCAAGTGGACAAAATTTATTTGTACTATGAAACGAATCATCTTTTAGAGGGAAGGAGAAAATGACTTTCTTACATGAACAAAGTGCCTAAATGTCACCAAAAAAAAATGTAGGAGAATGAAAAAACCTATAATTGCACTAAAGTCAAATATTTCCCTACACAGGATCTATCTCAAAGCAGGATCTCCATCACAGCCAGACCTACCTCCTGCTGTCAAAAATAGGAGGTCACAGATTTGTACTGTACACACATCCTGTGCCCATAGAAGACACCTGTTCTAGCTTTGCAAGGAGAGTTAATCAATGACAGTTTAGAGCAACTCCTTTTTAGGCAGCAACCTGACTTTCCTGCTGGCCATTCCTGTTTGTTTTCGTTTTATGGGAACTTCTAGAACAGAGCAAAGCCCTGTCCCGGTTGCCAATTCACATCAGTTGCATGTTCTGTAACTGTGGTGTTACAACTCACCTCCCAGCTGTGTTGTGTGTCACAGTGTTCAGCTAATGTCACAGCGAGTGCAGCCACTGGAGATGACTGCTCTGCTTTTCACATGCCAAAAGGGCACCCAAAGCAGAGAGACAGGAGCAGAACAGAGCAGGTAGCACAGCAAGCATTCTGGGATGTCTGCCTCCAACCTCCCTCTGCCCCGGAAGGAGCTCAATCCAGACTTGTTGACCCCCTTCTAGAACCAAGATTAAGGAGCAAAAGGATTGAAGGGAGTAGCAGGGAATAAGAACTGTCTATCATGGGAGAAGGAATGAGAAGGCAGGATACATCTGTCAGCAGATGAGAGAAAGAGCAGGAATCGGTGAAGGGACTGCAGCGATTTAGTATCTAGCACCAGGCAAAGGAGAGCAAGGCTGAAAAGAGCTGGGCACTGATGTGAAAGCTTAGCACCTAAGCAAAAGGGCAAGTTGGATATTTCAGCATGCCTGCTTAGCTTGGGTGAGCCTTCCTGGCACAAGTCAGCATTGTTCTGAAGTGCTTACAATCACAATGGGGTTCTCCTAAGGAGTTATGCACCGTGCCACAAGTTTTGCACAAGCTAACTCCTGTCTTGGGTGCTGATACACAGTTTTGGTATGCTGAAATACATATTTTATACATTTGTATCTCAAAGAAAATAACATACTATAAACACTACAATAAAATCAAGGGGTTTAAGAACTATGGTAGCCAATGCACAAATCTGTTATGATTGGTGTCATATTAAACCAACAAGATGACTTGTACCTATTTGAAGTCAGCATTTAACTTCTGATATGTAACAATTCAAAATAGAAATCTATATTAATGTTTTCCAACTTTGCTACTATTTTTGAATAAAGGGAATTAGGTGCTTGTTTCTCACAGGCGCTTGTTTCCCCTGAGAGGTGAATTCAAGAAGCAAAGGCAGCCAGGAGTTACTGGTACTCAGAGACATAGCACTGCAAGAAGCAGGTTCTCCTTTATCTGCTACACTAACTGCTTTATGATTTTCAGATGCCAAAAGAGTGAGAATATTCTAGTCTTTGCCAGAACATTCTTAGTTAATTCTTTGACTAAAAACTCATTTCTGAAATGAAGATTCAATACAAAGGCATAGTTTTATATAAGTGCATAAAAACGGAAGTCATTGAACCTATATATTCAAAAGTATTAAAAGTAAACAGTATCAGAGAAAGCATGGAAATACAAATTTTAAAATGGTTTATGAAATCAAGGAAACAGGCATATTTATTGACTGAAGGGCCAGTTGATCTTTGGAAAAATGATTTCCTAAAGAAACACCACTTTGTTTAGGTTGCAGTCTGAAGCAATACTGAATACTTTTTGCTCCTTAGGTCACACTCCTTTTATGTGTAGTGAAAAAGAGCTGAATCAGATTCTGCCCATGCCCCACCTTCCTCCACCACCCTCAGTACTATTATTCAGTTTATGCAATTATTCAGTATCTAGAGAAATAAAACAAAGTTACAATCTGGCAGCCTCAGTGGCAGTAAAATGCTAAGCTGTCTCCACCACTGTATTCAGTTCATATTCAAAACCTGCTATCAACCTATCTGTCTTAGTTTTGTCAGAAGCTATCATTGTTTCCACCCCAGTCCAAAAAATATACAGTGCCTCATTTGTTACCAATTAACAAATAAATCCACAATTTTGTCTAAGATAATACAACAAAAGTCAAATTTAAGTTCATCTCATTCATTCTCCATTTACAGCTTTGTTCTTGTCAGTAATTTTTCCTTATTCTCTGCTGTACTTGGTGCAACACTGACATTTACAGTACAACTTCCTATGCAAGACACCATTATTAACAAAAGAAACTAGAGGGAGAGGGTTTAAAAAAAGGCATTTGAGTAAAATAAATGTAAATTTACCAGCCCTTCTGGCTGTGATCTTGGAGCCATGCCGTAGTAATCGAATGCACACTTCCTTGTTGCAGTGGTTAACCATCCGCAAATGAATGCTTCTCTTGGTTTGGATTTTTACAAGACATTTCACCATTTTGACTATTATTTCCTCTTCTCAAAGTCTTCTAAAGGCTCTATCCATATCAGCTTTGACCTTTTATATTACGTTCCACTGAGTTTTGAGAGTCATTCTCACTGAATCAAATGACAAGCTTCTAATATGGCCAACAAAAATATCACAGTAGGGAATAGAACCAGAGGTTATTTTTAAACATTTCCAAATGCCTCATAACATACAATACAAACTTTCACAGCATCCATCTCAGTTAGCAGTTGCTAGTGTAACAGCTGAACCACACACACAAGCATAAAAATATCTAAGGCATCAAAATATTATGCAGTGAAAAAAGAGTCCAGCATTTACAGTCTCTTTTTCACAGAATAAATGACAGTACCCCCATTATTTTTCTAAACAGCTTCAATTTGGCCAGTGATGTCAGTTCCCCATCACTGCCTGGAAATTATTTGTGGAACATGTATAGATACAACAAAAAATCCTATGCTGGGCTTACAAACCTTAGTCACAAGGCAAACCAATGAGATGAAAATGTTTTCATAACAAGCCTAGAATGAAAGCCAACCTGCCTGTGTATAAACAGAAGAAAAAATTTCTATGTCTGGGAAAAATTTCTCTCTTTACATATTTGCTCAAGTTCCCACATGTGGACAACTATTGGACACATTCACATACACCAGAAAGAAGAGTTGCTTCAAAAAGCTGGGCACTTCCCTGTTCCTGTCCAGCTGAGGTAAGCAGGTCCTTAAAAAAGCCATGATGCATGTATGCTGGCTGGTGATAACTTGCTCCAGCTGGAAGCTGGAAGACAACCACATGCTCAACATTACACTATCCTAGTGGGCAAGAAGTTCTTCTGGGTACACTGAAAACACAGAGAGCAGATAAAGGAGTCTTCTGGTGGGGAGGTAGTCTCTCACTTCCCAGAATATTCATCTGTAATGTTTACAGCATCTTTGTAAATGGATACAGATAGCACAAACATATTTGTGTATATATGTATATATATGTATATATGTGTATATATATATATATATGTATATATATTTCTTCATTCTCATGTCCTTGTTCCCTCTGCACCAAAAAAATCAATGACATGTATACGAATATGGGGGGAAAAAGGGGGTAGGGGAGGGGTTCCTGCAAATACATATTTTACACCAAGCAATTTCTCCCGTGAAAGACACTTGCTTCAATGGAGCTTCTAGAAAGCATCCTTATGGTGGTGCTTTTCCTCTCCCAGCTTGTATAGTACAAATACTCAGAAGTGGTCCTGTTTACTCCTGAAGAGCAAATATTTCTCTCTTCCTTTCTTTCTCTGCAAGCATTTTCATGTGGGTGTCAGCAAAGATCAAGTGCCCCTTCACTTTCTATGTCCATTTTATCACCACTTCAAAAGTAAGATTTTTGTCTGCTTTTCTCATCTTTATTCTCGCAACTGTTGTAGCAATCAAAATAGAATCATTAAAATCTCACTAAAAAGGGTTGAGTACCCAGCTACAAAAACTGAAAAACATAAATTCTTACAGAAGTCTAACCACCAATGTGTTCAATACACATACGAAAGCCTAAACAAGGACACAAGTGTCACCTGGACAAGATTGTGAAAAATTTCCAACATCTGAAACATTTCCAAATGCTTCATAACGTACCTTGCAAACTTTTACAGCACTCATATCAGCTAGCAGTGGCTAGCATAACAGCTGATCCACATAGAAGCATAAAAACATCCAAGGTTTCAAAAACTAGTGCAGTGGAAAAAAGGGTCAGAAAGCACTTATGCATATCGATGTTGATAAATAAATATGTATCATTTATGTTCATGTGACCATGCTCATGCAAAAGAGAAATGACTGTGTGATTTCAAGTAACTTCCCATAAATCGTGTATACATAACTAAGGCAGATTTATATTGAAATCTTACAAGTGAATCAACAATTCCCTGACTCTGCTATCTCTCAGCAAGAGAGTGCCAAAAAAAGAAAAAAAAGAAGCTGTACCTACAAAAGCTCCATATGCCTCTCCTCTACAATCAAAGCTTACGCAGCTAAGAACTCACACACACAGACAAACAACTAGACTGATGATAGCATGTGCTCATTCCCATAACTGAATCATTAGGGTGGCAAAAGATTTTTAAGATCATCAAGTCTAAACCTTAACCCAGCATTACCGCATTACACCCAACAACAAATATTTCTATTAACTCATAGTAGTAACAACAATCTGTCTGACTAAAAGGAAATAAGATTTTTCAGCTTATGTATTACAAACATTTAAAATAAGCACTGTCTGTTGAGAGCCTTTAGCAATAAGTCACCAGTTCCAAAAAATGGATTTCGTTGCTTAGACTTGTGAGGTGCAGCAGCTGTACAAGCAGCAAGCTGTTGTTACTCTGCAGTGAGGGCAACCGCCTAGCAGAAACACAGCAGTGTTACTTGGCTACAAGAAAGTGAATTCTCAGGTACAAGTATTTCACAGCAGAGGCAAACAAGTAATCGTTAAAATTAACAGCTGCTACTACTGATTATTATAACTACTACAAGTTATGCACACAGACAATCTAGTTCACCCTTTTCTTACTAAATTCAGTGTCAAAACTCCAAAAAATGAACAAAACATGTTCATACGACTATTATAAAATGAAATTAGGACATACTCCCATGAAAATGAAGATACTTGCTCAACTGTTTTCTGTTCCCCATTAAATGACCATAACAAGAAAACAGCACGGTCACATTTCCCAATTTCTGAAGCACTTAGCTCACTACATCTTGGGCAAGAACCACTGTCAGGTTTTCTTTGGTTGGGTTCCTTTTTTATTAGGAAGGCAATTATCCTCCAATTATCCTCCTTTTAATTCATATCATTCTTTGTAATGACTGGATCACAAAAAGAAAGAGTTAAATGTGATTTTTAAAATATCAATAAATAAATAAATACATGAAAAACCTTGTTCTACAAAATGCACTCAAACTGAGCTTCCAGTAACATCCATTTTTGTTAACGGGATTAAATTAGCAGAAAATCTTTCCTAGCTGACCTTCAAATAATGTCCTTTTTGTCTATGGAATTAAATTAGCAGAGAGCTTTTCATAACATTAGAACAGAAAGAAATGCAAAAGGGAAGCAAGAAAAAACATACCTAGCAGTAAACTGCCAGTTTTCACATCTGAGTAACTACAGTTACTATTCAGTAAAACGGTACTGTGTTGAGGTTAATTGTTTGGTAAGATCCTTCTGGCTAACAATCTCAAAGAAGATTTTTGAAACGCAAACCATAACAGAAATAACTTTCTTCACAATGATTCTCCCATAAGGCTTGTGCACAGTTTTTTGAGATAGTAATAATTTCTGAGTATGACATGCCGAGCTTAATGGTGTACTAGATGGCATTACTAGAATTTTTCTGTATCCCTGAGTCAGTAACACACCTTATGTTTTATAACAAATATTGGCAGGAATTTGGTTACTCACCTTCATCTAATGGAATGTCTTCCTCCTCACAGGGAGAAGGAAGGAGAGGCTGCAGAGGTTCCATGTTGATTATGAGTTGCTTGTTCAACAAGGGAGAGCTGCGACTCTGGGTAATGCTGGTTCTAAAAGAATGGAGGAAAATGGGGTCAGTTTCTCACAGAAAAACAACTGCAGTCCAGTAAGTCTAACCTCAGAATCATTTTGCACAAATTACACTAGGCCTTGAGCTATGACAGGGGTCCTCCAACTTTTTAAACAGGCGACTGGTTCACTGTCCCTCAGACACTGTCAGGGGCCAGACTATAGTTTGGAAAAAAATGAACGAATTCCTATGCAAACTGCACACATTTTATTTGTAGTAGCCGCCCACCTCGCTGATGCTGCTGCCCCCCTCCTCAGCCCGGCCCCGCAGTCCAGGGGAGGGGCCAGAAGGGACT
>JAWWLV010000100.1:36227894-36240593 GCA_035041135.1 Platyrinchus mystaceus | reverse complement strand
CTAAAAAATCCATTGCGCAGGCTTGAAAGGTAAAAAGACCTTTCCCAAATCTTCGTTCGTGAAGACTGGCCACATCAAAGATCTCTCAAGCAACTCCCTAAATAGGACTTGTGCCTGAGAGCACATATAATACTTCTACTCCATATTTATTTACAAAGATATACCTCCTTCAGGCATACCCTGGAAGCAGAATACTAAATTGTTCAGTGCATATTTTTCAGAAGAACTTGTCACTGCATTAATCCTGCACGACTATACACTTCAATTCAGTCTGTAGTGCCTTAAGTGTAATATACAAACACAAAGATAATGAACAGCACCCTCCTCTCAACTGCGTGATTCTTTCTCAATGCAGACAAGTGAACTGGCTTTGAGGGTGGGAGCACAGGGAGAGAAAACTTCATATATGTTTAGATATACATATATTTACCTTCAGTCAAATAATTTTCACTTTGTATCTGAAAAGCTTCCATTTCCTATCTTCAAATCCTCTTTCATAGAGTAACTTGTTTCTAAAACCTGCTTTTTGTTCTGGGTTAAAAATTTTCTATATTTTTTGCCTACTTGTAATGTTAGAAGGACCAGCTACCTCTGCCTCATATCTCACAACTTGAATTATAAAAACATCTGAAATCCTTAGAGTTTTCTTCAGTCTTTCTAAGAAACTGAACTTGGATCTTATTTATATTTACAACTAATATTTTAAGGAGATTAATCATGAAAAAATATATGTTGCTATTTATAGGAACTAAATCCATATGATGTTGCTTTATAAACTTATTTTCCCTCTGATCAATTTCTTTCTGTACACTAAGTTTCAAATAGCAAGTTTAAATACTGAAAGCAAGAAAAGTAAAATACAAGATGAAAAATAATTTTATGTGAAAATCTTTTCATACAAGCCCCATTGAAAGTAGGCAATAAGATATTTCCCTTTTTGAACAACTATTCTCATTGAAATACATTTATGTGCCCAAGTATTCTATCCTGCCTCAATGATACATCTACATTCTGCCTTCTATGTTCTCATTTAACACATTCTAGACCTTCACTTACCCCATTTTAAAATGTAATCTGGAAAAGCATCTTCAAAAGCATCCCTGCATGGCCTTACTATCAATTAAATACTAGGGCTCGACAACACATTATAAATATTTACTACAAATATACTCCTACTCTTTAGTAAAGAGAATTCACTTTTATCTCAAATAGAGACAAAATAGTGATGTTCAACTAAAAATAAACCGAACTCACACACTCTGACTGAAAATAATCCCAGTATAAATAAGGATATGTCTGTAGAATGTTCAGAAAGTTAAGTAACCTTTTTAAAAAAAGGTTTTAAATAGCTTTCCCTGCTAGCCTCTTTCTTATCATCTGAAGTACTTTAATCGGTTTTTAACAATTTTCACTGTTACTACAGTGAGTGATAAGGACCTGAAAACATTAGTTTGCTTGCAAAGTGTAGCTGCTTATTTCTTATAAGCCAAATTTTTTTCTGAAAAAAAGATTCTCTGATTTCTTTTTTTCTTTACTGAATGAACTCCATGCTTTTTAATCTGACTGCACTATCCAGTATACTTCTAAACACATATAGAACAGAACCTTTCAAAGCAAACAAGAATAGGAATGAAATGAGAATGTACTTTTCTGTCAGTATCATGTAATAACAGTTTATGGCATAACACAAAAAATAATATAAACTGCCTATCTGACTGATTGATTAAGCCCAGCTTCGAAGCAGCGCAGATTAGGATCTCTTGTGTACGAGAAAATACGCTACTGTAAAAATTCTGTAACACTGGAAACACATATTTCCCAAGGCTTTCATGCATCATTGTGGAAGCTCAGAATGACAACCATTACACCTGAGAGTAAAGGAAAGAGAATTTCTCTGCAGAGAACAACAATCGTTCTAAGTCCTTAAACTTTAATACTGAATATCAAGACATACCTGTGAACTTCAGGAGGTTCCCTCTGGATTTTAGAGCTTGCCTCCACAACCTCTTTGGCTACTTTTCCACTGCATTAAAAGATGGTATAAGTATTCAAGTAAGATATATGCCAAGAACTACTTATACAAGAACAACTAAGCTACATTCAGAAAAATAAAAGGAAAGGCAATAAAAAAAAAATCCTATGAAGTGGATATATAAAGTCCCAGAATAAAACTGTGCTGACTACTTGCCTGTAAAGCTACTGAAGAAAAAGCAACCTTTTGTGGTAGAACACTAAGAGTGGGACTATACTGTCTCTTTAATGAACCCCCGTTTCACAACTGCCCAGTTTCAGGGGGCATACAATCTCTGCACTGGCCACACATCCTTGTTTTTACAGAAGCAGCACCAAAAGTGGAGCTATCTGCTGGTGCAACTGCTCTTGACAGAAGTGTCTGTGTGAAGGCTATTTATTTCATAAGTGACTCTAAAGAGACAACTGAAAATTTTTCAAATCCTGACCTCAAATAGGTGTGAACAATCCCTTCAGCAGGAAAATCCCTCAATTTGGCATGACTAATTACTGATGTTTTCCTACTTTCTGAAATGATTTACTATGAACAAGAAACAGCAAACACCCACCTATATCGAAATCTACTGCCTTTAAAAAATATCTTGCTGCTTGACATCGTTTTGATCTGACTGGATTTTGCATACCTTGAAGAAAAAGAACAGATGCTATCAGATTTTCATGGGTATGATAAGCAAAAATGAACAAGGCAAACTACAAGCTTTGTTATTTTTATATCATAAAGTAATCAAAAACTGACCTTTCCAATTTTTTAAAGGCCTTCATGCAAAACTAGGGTATTGAAGCACACATAAAATAATTCAAATGGCACAGAATGACTGAACATCAAAAAAGTGATTACCTGGCCAGGAAAATGAGAAAATTAAATGCAAAATTTTCTGCATCTCTATGGACTTTCAATCCCAGAAACGAAGAAGAAAAGACTGTGGTACACCAACAGCCCGTAGGACATGCGTCCTAACACCACCTTGTTTGTGGGAAAATATGACTACTTTAACTTTCCCACTAGGAAAACAAAGAAATAATAAAGACAACTACTGTTCTTCCAAAGTAGTTGCATTTCCTATGTCTCTATTCAATCAGCTTCTTAGTAGCCTACATCATATCCTACTGCTTCTCTCTAATCATATTAAATCCTCTCCATTTAATATTATTACAAATCTTCATTTTATTAAAGAAGTCCTCTTGAATGACCCAGCAAAATTGAGACAGGTGAACATAATCTTAAGCAATCAATCATTCTAAAGAAATAACTCCACTCCCTGAAAACATTTAGAAAGTAGAAAAACAGATTAGAGAAGCAGCCCTGCACACACCAAAGTCAAAGAAGAACAAGTGGGAGGAGGTGTTCCAGGTGTTGGAGCAGAGTCTACCCAGAAGCCAATAGAGAAAACCATGGGAAAAGAGGCTGTCCCATGCAGCCCATTAAGGAGCAGGTATCCACACTGCAGCCTGTGGAGGACTCTGTACTAGAGCAGGTTCACATGCTCTGAGGGAAGCTGCAGCTTGTGCAGAACCCACACAGCAGCTGGCTCCTGGCAGGAGTTGTGACTCATGGAGAGGAACCCATGATGCAGCAGGTTTATCCTGAGGGCCTGCAAGGCCATGGGAAGGACCCATGCTTGACCAGTTCATGAAGGAGTCTGGAGCAGGGGAAAAGTGTCAGAAGGAAGGAGCAGCAGAGAGAGAGTGCAACTCCCATTCCCCATCTCCCTGAGCTGCTCATGGCATGAAGGACATAGAGCAGTTAGAAATGAAGGAGTAAAGCTAAGCCTGCAAAGAAACACAGGGGGGTGTTTTTAGTTTTGTTTTACTGACAATTTGAGATAGAGTGAGAAGGTTCCCCAAGTCAAGTCTGTTTTCCTTGTGGCAGTAAATGGTAAGCAATCTTTCTGTCTTTATCTTAACCTATGAGCTATTTAATCTTATTTTCTCCCTTTAACCTGTAGAGAGAGCAGCTGGGTAGGCATCTGGCATCAAGATCAAACCCACTACAATCATGTATTTGTGATTAATATTACAATCATTTAACAACAAGAGCAGAGAGGTGATATTCCTATGAGTCTCCCTCAGACATCTTTAATTTGAGCACTAATTTCTCTCCTTTAGGTGGAAATTGTTTCTTATTCCCTATTTATTTCTAGTAAAGTAAAATGAAACCACTCAAAAATATGCACTATTTTCCTTCTTGTCTATTTCAAATTGAAAGCAATTCCTGATAAACATTATTTTAATCTTTCTAAATAGAATATATATAGACTTTACATAGTCTCAAACACAGTAGTTATTAACATAGAGAATTATCAGATATGTTGTGCCACCTCAAGCTTCCTGTTTCTTCATAAATAGATCAACTGAATAGATTATATATTATTGTATTGATGTTGAAACAAAAGAAGGATGGACTCTTCTCCAAATTAAAGCAGACTATTAACATTCAGGTTAGAACACACATTCTTTCTACTTAGTTATTATTTACCATTACAGCAGGCCCCTGGTGTTGCTATGTGTCAACACAGAAACAGTAATTTTTATAAACCATGCAAGAGTCTGTAAAGAGAAACTAAGTAGCAAGAATAAAAGCTACATGCCTAAAGGGAAGCATAACTAAACAGATCTAACAAAGTCAGTGGAGGACAAAAGGAATGCATAAGAGCTTTTTAATGAGGAATTATTATCAGGTTCTCTTTTAAGGAATATAGAGGTAGATACTCTTTTTTTTCTTGTCAATTTACATGCTTTTTTTATTTTACAAGATTACTGGTATCTTTTAAAATGTATCTAAAAATGTCTTCTTTTTTAAATCATAGCAAAGAATTGTTTATTTTTCAATCAACTCTTACTAAACTTTGGATTTCAAGTGGAAGAACAATTCCTGGCAGAAGAGCCCAGAGAATTCTCAATACATTCAACAGCAGGGCAACAATGTTCCCAGACACAAGTGCCATACTGTGTCCATCCAACATCTCATTTCAGAGCAGCAAAAACAGTGTGCTGGAGAAAGTGTAATTATTCACTGCCAAAACCCTTTTGCCTCATTTAGATTTTAAACAATTTCTAATAATGGCATGAAAAGAAATAACATTCCCCATTAACTTGCATATTTTCTGTTTCCATTTTGCATTCTGTTCATGAAATGGAACATCTCACATTGAACCATCTTCTTCTCACATGCACTTCTTTGCTTTTAGTAGAGATAATGACTTCACGTTTACATACTTGTAAAAAGCCTGGTTCTCCACCCCACATTTCCATAGATGCTTGCAAGCCGCTGGTGTGGACGTATGGAATGACAGCATAGCCTTTTTCTAAGAGCAAGGAAAAGACAAGAAATTAAAGCAGTGAAAATGTTGAATTCTCAAAGACTGAAGTAACTGTACCTGACAGCCTCACCCTTAACCAGATACACTGAAGACCAATTTTTCCCGTGTACGTTCAAATGGTGGTTCACCCACAGATGTAGAACCCATACCGAGCTGATACTTAAAACAGCCCAGGCAAATTTTTTAGAAATAAAAGGAGATGCTTGACTGGGGCATGGAAGAGCATATGTACAAGTGGCTTGTTGAATAACTGTATTCTGGTCAAAATCAAAGGAGGAAAGTCTCTGTCTTCAATAATCTACAGTGCACAGTTTTTGCACTACTTACCACCCACTTCTCCCTGTTCCCTACCATTTGATGTACTGCTGCCAAAATCTTGCAACCACACAAACAGTTCCTGATACCTCTGATATTATTTCCTTCCTTTGTTTTCTTTCCTCACCTGCATTCAGAATCTTAATCTTAGACTACATCACTCTGACCCAGGTAAAGAACTGATTATAGCATCCTGTAGGCAAAAATCTCCATGATTTCAATTACAAGAGCCTAATGATATAACATGGGACAGACTACAGCCTATTCAGCTGACTAGGATTTGAGGACATGATTGTGATTATCCAAAAATAACTCAAATCGATCCAGGTATCAATGCTAACTTGAATTTTTAATCATATACAGACGTCTTCTATACTTCAAAGTGTGTGAGTACAGCACTTTTAAGTCAATTAAAACTTGACTCCAAAGATGACAAAAACCATGAACAATCAACATAGCGTGGCATGAATGTTAAGTGAAAAGTGTTTTAACCTTTTGCAAATTAGACATTCCTTTGACAACAGCAATTTAACATTCATTCATATTCTGTATTTTAGTTACAATATGAAGTACAATTATTGATTGTTTAGAAGTTGGTTTAGTTTAAAAATTATTTTATGTCTTAGTGCATCTTAATCAAATAGAGAAGTTCTGTAAAAATGTTAAACCTAACCTCTTTCTGAGCTCCAAACACATAAAAAGTCTTCCCTTCAAACTTTAGTTTATAGACATCACACCTAGAAAAAGAAAAAATATTTAAGTACAGGAAAAAAAGATAGTTCTACTAGTAAGAAATGCAACTCGCATCAAGTTTCCCTGATTCCCAAAGTCAAGCAGGTTGTCAAATGACAAAGGGTCTCTACAGGAGTCTTACAACTTTTAGCATAGAAGTATCTAATATTCTAATCTTCTTTAGAGAACATAAACCCACAGTATTTCTTTTACATGCCTATGCACATTCAAAGAACTACCTTTGGCTGCTGGAAAGTGGAAATTAAAGGTAGACAGAAACTTACGTTTACACTCTATTTATGACACACTTTGTGAATCCTCTTAAAATCTTAAAATGTCTATTGTAATTAAATTGAGGGAAAGATAATACTTTTTTCTCTATACTTTTTTATACCTATTTATTTGAGGTTTCATATCAAACATCTTAGTAACTGACTACTTAATACAGAACACAATAGGAAGAACAAGAAATGTTTGACAGAAGTTACGACAGGGGCCTTATGAGTTGCAAACCTATCTCAAAATTTAATTTAACCAAGGTTGAAAGCTCAGTCTATATATGGAATAGCAGTGCAGCATAAAAAGGCAGTGCAATGCCTCTGCTTAAATTACAATGGAAATTCTGTCATTATCAGAGCTTTTTCATAAACTTCTCTAAAGGTTTTGGATGTCAGATGTTTGAAACGGGAATAATTCCGGAAGCAAGGACAATGCTATCCCTGAAACTTTATATCAAGAGTTGTGCTTAACATAAACAACAGAAAAAACCATTCCAGTTTATATTATATTGAAAATGAAATTCCAAATATGAATTTGGATTTTTACAGTGTAATGCAAATTTCAGCTAACACTAGTTAAAGTTACTAGGACTCACTTCTACACCTTGGAAATGAAAGAAGCAGTACGTGATGATCAGATAAGCCTCACCAGACCAAACTTTCAAACTCTAGTGTAACACTGAGGCAGCTTAATGGCTTTTCCTCTATTGCTATTTCATTTTGTATCTGGTTTACACACCAGTGGACAAAATAAATATACCTAGATCTCCAGAAAGACATTGTCCTTAAATAACCTGAAAAACTAAGTGCTGTGAAATTACTTTCTCATAGTATGGTGGACAAATGCTTGGCCAGGGCTATTCTCTCCTCTGTGCACCATAGACTGGCAGTACAGTAAAAACATCCTTATGCCAAAAGCACAAATCACTGAAGTACTGTGACCAGGGCTACCTGTAATTAACCCCAGGGAAACTACAGCATAAATCCAGTATCTCAAGTGGTTGGCATTTGACAGGCACGTCCCCAGAGATCCACAGGAAACTGAATTGTACACTGACTTTACACCTCCGAAGATTTCAGGTTATTCAACTATCAGGGAGGTTTCTACAGATATGCAGTAGAGAGTCCAGCTGTACTTTAAAAACTACCTCAGCATTTTTTCACCTTCTGCCTGTCTTGATACTATAAGACAGGCTGAAAGCTCTGAGATGGAACAGGTACACCCAAGTAACTGCTGTTGGCACCTGTGTAGCAGCAGGCTGAAAAGAGATTTATCAACATCTTAGCATGACTGCTCGCTCTGCACCACACTTCTTAGAGCATGGCCAGCTGCACTTACATCACCTCTAGGAGCTCAGTTTTAACTCTCCCTCAAATGTGGCTGGCTGTTGCTAACCAATTATGTTTTACAGGTGCACAAAAAAAAAGCAACGCCAGACAAACCAAGGACAATTGCATAAGTGCTCACTTCTTGGGAAAAAAAAAAAAAAAAAAGAGACCAAAAGAAAAAAAAAACCTTGAAGGCATTCTCAGTCCTCCTCTGCTTACCGAATAAGTTCTTTTGTAATTTTCAAATTGAGGTTGAGGAAAAGAGGAAATAGTAATATTTTTACAAGAGTCAAATAAAGATTAAGGTGAACTCTCATAAACAATTCTAGATATCTCTGCCACTAACCCTTACTGGTGACTTACAGCATAGCTGAAAAATCAACTTAATTTTAACATTCATGCATTATTTTGACTAATGCAGCCCATGGAATAATTTTCATAAGAGGATGAATGAGACCAAAGTTGTTGTTGGTCTTATTATTGTTTTTATCTAAAATCCTTTGAAGCAGAAATATGATGGGGCAAGAGAAGGCATATTCACATGGTCCTCCTAAAAGACAACATATGCAGGTGAAGATAGTAGGAAGAAGAAAAGACAAATGCTCCTACTTATTAAGATACATTTACTTCATATGCTTACCATTTTAATAAATGAATTCTTTTATTCCCCTGGAAAACTACAAATCCTGCAGCTGTGAATCCTAGAAATGTAGTTGTCCCGATTGAGTCCTTGAAAGAGAAAAGGAAACATAATTTTCCCTTCATCCAGTGAGGTATTTCTTACTGACAGCATAAATTGTTACCCCTCTCTAGACTACCTCTATTTTGTTTTCCTTTTCAAAATAAATTTTGCCTTCAAAAAGTACATTTCTAAAAAAAAAAAGGCAGCTCTTGGCAACACAGGCCTCATTTATTTCTAGGCATTTCAGTGAGAAACCGCATCTTATGCTTTTTTTCCCCATCTACCTGTAGCTTATGACAACAGGGACTCCTTAGGTATATTTACTAATTTTATCAAAAATATACTTCTGTTTATGTCCCATTCTTAATGTGCTGACTAACTACAAACCAGGGATTTGTATCTGCTTCAACACTGATATTTTTTAAGACTTCAGAATACATTGTTCCTCTGCAAGATGTTGTGTTGGAAGTACTGCTGACAGACAGCATTTACTACTATAAACTTCTGGTTTGTGCTCAAGTATTCTTGGGTATTCTCAAGTATTCTTGAGTACAAACCAGAAGATATGGTGATATTTGTCTTTCAAATAGATGAAACCATTTTAAATTTTTAACTCTACAATAAAAGTTCTGGCTCATCCTTTTTGATTAATGATTCAGGTGAGTTTTGTATCCATTGGATTTCCTGTCCATCCCAAATTCCATACCCTCATCTTGCTAAAGATAGTCAACTTTATTGTGCCTTATGTTCCACCAATAGAATAAAGGTATGGTTCTGGAGTAGCAGCCACAGCACAGGAAGGAGCACATCATAAGGAGACAGAGAAGAACCTTGCTTTGTAGTTTGCTGCCAGAAGACAGACAAATTTCCCTTAAGCATGGGTCACAAACTTCTGATTGTCCCCTGCCACATAGGTAAAGAGGAAATTCTGAGCCAGTTTTGCCTCTGTGCTAAGTGTCAACCTAAGTCTCTGGGATGTCCTTCTTTGAAAATCTCCAGTATAGTTTCAAACTAAATTGACTGTCACTGACTGCACTGAGCTCTGAACCAGCCCATCTTTTTCACACAGAAGCACCATTCCTGACAAAGTATATATGACATCTTATGCAGCTTTGCGTTAGAGATGACTGCTTAGGGGTGCTCACCAGCAGCACATCTAACTGAACAGTACCGCTCTTCCAATAATACACAAGCCGAACTAAAAGCAGCAGTTAAAACAAAAGCAAGTAATACTAAAAATAAACACTGTGGATTATGCAGATACAACCACGTAATTAAAAATGCAGGTATAAAAGATAATCAGAACTGTTAATAAAAATCACCTTCTTATAGAGGACCACAAAATAACAAAGTGGAGGGTGAGAATAGGAAGTGGATTCTCCCTGTGTACATTTTGTTTGTTGTTCTTCCTAAGATTTTCATACTTTGATGATGTTTGAAAAACTGATATGCCAAGGATTATCAATTTGTTGCACCTTCTGGACAGAATAATGGTGAATCCTGAAAATCTTGGCAAACAAAAAGTATTTCACACTTGGAGTGCTTAAGAGAGACCTTTGCATTAAATGCAAAGAAATTATGAAGTATAATCAAAGCTTAATGTCATGACACTCTACTAGATTCTTGTATGATGTTCTGCTTCCTCTGGAGAAACCTTTCCTTTGACTGATGCTTCAATGTCAAGCTGTCAGTGTTCTTCCAAGCCTTAAGCATAATATAGAGTTCCAGAGCACGTTTTTTTTATCAATTACTTACTATTTGTGTGTGGATAAAAAAAAGAGGTAAATCAATTCCATTAATGGATTTTAAGTAAATATTAGTAAAAAGAATGCTTTATTAAATGTTAGTAAAAAGACTGCTACCTTGCATGGATGAGGATCAACACCATAAGTTTCCAAAGAATATGCTTTCAGGAGCAAGTTGAATTCAGCAACAGCTGGGCTCTGACCTCTGAAATTACAAAAGAAACAGCAGTTTTACAGCAAAAAGAAAATAGGAGAAAAAAACTTTTTGACTGCAGAGTTTAAATGCCTAAAAACAGGGGAAAGTTTTTACTGACATTCACACTATTTCAACCATGTTTTGTTTATTATAAAAAGATAGAAAACTTTTCACGTTTTCTTCTTTTGAATTGTACAGTGCCTGATGTTTTCAGGTAAATCTTGAAGTTTTTTCTCAGTCCTGAGATAACAACACTTAGCCAGAATTGTCCAATATTTCTTCTCTTTTCATATACAATCACATCAGCCTGAATATTAATTAAATCTCAGCATCTTTTTTCCACAAACTCTTGCTCCCCGACTTGTTTAAAAGGATTGTGCAGATTAACAAACATTCCTTCCAGTGTAGGGTATAAATGTGGCAATCATATTACACTGTCTACTCAGATGCATGCCTAATTATAGCAGTGCCTGTTGCCAACATCAGAATCTGTCAGCATTTCCATTTATACACGCCTATTTTTAGGGTGTCTATAATCAACAATGAACACACGCTAAAGACTGAAACATGTCATGCAAGACTTGAGTTCCAAAGTAAGTTTTATTATTTGACTTTTGCTAATTCCTGCCATTACAATAAGCTCTAATATAGATTTAAAATGTCTGTTTGAAAGCAAACTTTTTCAATTATTATTTCATTTATGTATCTGCATAACAGAGTACATGATTCTGATACATAAAATGGTTTTATGACAATGAACAGTGCCTAAGAACTTTAGAAAGCCAGGCCTCATGAATCTCATGCAAATTATAAAAAAAAACCCAAAACAACCAACAACAACAACCAAAGAAAAAGACATCCACTATAAACAAATTTTCAAGGAAGATAGTCATACTTTATCTTATGCCTGCATTTTGGAGTCCAGCCTCACAGTGTGATCAATGGCACATGAGAACTGAAGTTTAAAACAGCACTACATGTTGGTGTAGAATAATTTCCCTGTAAGTCTATTGTTCCCCAGTAGCTGGAAACCAAAAAGCATCGATATAAGATATTTAGTATTTGGCCCAAAGTTCAGTTTAACAACTAAGACAACACCTAGCACACTTGTGGATATCAAATCCTATTTTAAACTTAACAGAATGATGTCCTGTGGTAATGTAAGTATCAATAATCTTTTCTCTTACAAAGTTTTAACTATTGTTAAATTTCACTGTTTGTCATCTCCCACTCAATCCCATGACATTTCTTGGGCTTATTCTGTGTTTATTTTGGACCTCTCTCAATATAAGCACAACCTTCATTTTGTTTCAGGCCACATTTTTTGGATATTTTGCTTTTAAAGAAAAAAAAACCACAAATAAAATACCCCATGATATTAGAGATGTGGCCTTCTTTCTCCTTTTTGGTCTCTTTCCCACTTCTTTCCAATGGAGAAGAATATGTATCAAGTGGAACATCAAGAATTACAAATAGATATTTACACACTTAAACACTTAATGAAAAAGCAGCATGAAAGCAGCAAGCAAAAGAAAAATACTTATTTTTTCCAGTCAACTTGCTGGTAGCTCTACTGAGCTTTTTCTCCATTTTAAGTATTAATAAATTACAACCTTATGTTTATTCACAACTCTAAGACCAAAAATGACCCTTAAAAAGGCTATAAATTTGTTACATGTATGAGTCAACTGCACATGACAGAACTAATTAACTAGTTAGACCTAAATTACTTGGAATACTTATGTTGCATAGTGAAAAGCCAAACAAATAGATGGTTTGATTGCTTATTGGATATTGAGTCTTAGAAAAACATAAGATTATAAAATACATCTTTTATCCAGCTACCTTTGCTGGTACAAAGGAATGTACTCAATCTTCCGATTTGAATGGACCAAAAAGTGACAAGAAATTTGCAACAATGTAGTTTGGGGGTTTGGCATATTGAAATGGGGGACCCCTGGTGGTCTAGCGGTTAAGATGCTGCACTCTCAGCGCCAAGGCTGCAGGTTCGAATCCTGGTCCTGCTTCAGGGTCCCCCGGGTAGATGGAGCTCGTCAGCCCCTAAGGCCAT
>JAWWLV010000100.1:36186245-36227794 GCA_035041135.1 Platyrinchus mystaceus | reverse complement strand
CGCAGGCTGTGTCTCACCTAAAAAATCCATTGCACAGGCTTGAAAGGTAAAAACACCTTTCCCAGATCTTCGTTCACAAAGACTGGCCACTTATATTGAAATGGGGAAAAATATTACAGGGACATATTAAAAAAAAATTAGCAGGCTCTCCTCACCTACAGCCTCTGAAACTATGCTGGTTTTCTGCACATCAAGTGGAACCAAATGTGGCACTTGGGAAAAAAAAGGGGGAAAACATGGACAAATTTGATCTTATTGGATTACAGGCTAATCAAATGGCCACAGTGCAAAGCCTTAAAAGAACTTTGCAAAGCACAAGAGTCAAGAGCAACATCAAATGAAAATTCCTCATTCATCTCTTCTCAAAGGATTAATATTTGTCTTGATAAATGCTTTTCATCTCTAACTTAGTTATGAAATTTTTCTTACTTAATAAAAATATACCTGTAGCAAAGCATATCAGCATAGTCCATTTTTTTTACCAATCATTCATCTAACATTAGATATGGCTTTGATTGGCTTTATTTAAAAACCCTTAAGCTTTCTACCTGCAGCAAACATCCTTACAGAAGAATTTATAGTGTTTCTTAATATATGTAAGTGTTTCAACTATTGCCTCTTACAGTGGAAAACATTTAGGCAATGTATCTTTGCTGGTTTGTAACTCAGTTCTGTCAGGAAGGTCATGTGTCTCTGTCAGTGCATTTACTCCTCTTGATTTATTTTTCAGTGTATATTCAGCATTAAGTAGAAGATACGTATTTCTATATGCTGCAGCCACTACTGCACCTGGCTGCAACATGGTGAAGTCCTGAGACCTGAACAAGCCCTGAGCCAGAGTTGGCCCCTAGATGGACCTTCCAACCTAACGTTATATTTAGTCATGTATCTGCTTATTAGCCAAAATTCTATATAATCCTTAGTAATAGCTGTAATAATGCACCTGTGTAAGCATGCATGCTTGTTAGTAAGGTATATTGGTATCCAACTAATTAATAGAGATTTGTGTTTGCTATGAATGTATCCATCGTTCTGTATTTAGAGACTAGTCAAGGCCATGGAGATAGGCGATTGGCCCCATTTGACAGTAGTTGGTCCAAACTGACATCCTTGATTTTCCTCTGAGCCCCAGCCAGGCTTTGGGGAAAAACCAAGGAGAGAAGAAAGCTAGATATTTTCTGCACCAAATAAGTGATGTAAGCTTGTTTATTTGCCAGTATAAAAGCTGGGCCCTCTCACAGCAAAGACGGAAGCCTCACCTGTGAGTGGATGCACTGTGTAAGATTTCCCAGTTACAGGGAGTGGTTCTCCAACCCTTCATTGTAATGGGGGCTCTCCAGCTGATATGTAGGTCTGGATGCTGATTATGGTAATGCATTAAATAGGGTAACTGCTGATGTATCTTTCTTAATCAACAGAGACACTCTTTGTAGTAATGATTAGGTGCATTGCTAAGCTTATCCTTTTATAATTCACTGCTTCTTTTGTAATTCTTTGCTGGTTTGCACTATAGTAAATTTATACACTTGTTCTTTAAAGTTGGTGTCTGTGTTTCTCTTGCTGATCCTTGCCATGGCAAAGGTTTGAATAGGACCAGTAAAAGAAACCATTATCGAGAAAAGTTTCTGCATACCATACAAACAGTAAATGTGGATTACTTGTGAAATTACAGCTCCACAGTTATTAGCTACAAATTTATGATTTAGCCTAGGAATCAATCAAGCTAAACGTCCCTAACAAAACGGAATGAAACAAATAGTTCAATGTAAGAGTGAGAAGTCTGCAACACACTCTGTTTTTAACTTTAGGCTCATGAGAAGTACGCACTAGAGGATGTAAAAGCTCTGTTTGTTACCTACAGAGTCCCCAACTCTGAAGCACTTTAAACATGAGAAAGCTCAACAGGGTGTGTCATAGCAAGGGTTTACTTGTTTTGCACACTGCCAATACCAATTCACTCCAGAATTTTCTCCTCTTCATACCTTTACTCTAGTCATGAAACTCACTGAAAGTTAAGTATAAGACAACACAGGACTGAGCATTAATTCCTTTTAACAAAGAAGACTGTACAGAAACAACAGCAAAGAAAAAAAACATTTTCAATGCTATTCTTTGTTTCCTGCTTTCTGAATAACATTATTAAGGTCACTTCATTTCTTACTGACTTACTGATTCTCTTATTGACTTACAAAATGCTGTGAGATACTACTATTAACATAGTAGTAGTAACAACAATTACTGTCCACTCATTTGCCTCATCTCTATGTCAAGCAAAGGTACTTGCTGCAGAACACAATAACAATACTTTATATTAGAGTATGGTTGAGACTCCAATAGCTATAAAATTATATTGCTAAAAGTCTTGGGCAGTTTTTATTTTAAGCTCAGGAGATTTTGGCTAATATTGGAAATGTTTTTAAATAAAGCCTGTTTGCTATTATTTTTAGTCACAATAATGGTGCTAAGGAAGACTGTGGTATTGAAACAAAAGTGCTATAATTATTATTGTGGTGGAAACAATAGCACAACAGTGGTGAT
This sequence comes from Platyrinchus mystaceus, assembly GCA_035041135.1. Classification (NCBI taxonomy): domain Eukaryota; kingdom Metazoa; phylum Chordata; class Aves; order Passeriformes; family Tyrannidae; genus Platyrinchus; species Platyrinchus mystaceus. The sequence continues at coordinate 36,225,256 of JAWWLV010000100.1, read as the reverse complement.
AATTTCAGAGAAAAGCATTAAGTGAAGACACTAGTAAATGAAACGGCATTGTAGGCTGTGGCTCAGTTCATCAGAATAGCAAGGCCAGGCTCAGCATACTGCCCAAACAGCAGTGCATCTCCCCAGGAACTGCCTGGCCTGGCATCAAGGGGAAGAAAGCCTTTAAATGGGTTTGCATAGGGAAAAAAACATGTTCATCTAGCAAGTAAATTAACTGCTGAAATGTTGCTGGAACATACTTACAGAAGCAATAAATACCAATTCTACTGCCTTTTTTTTTTCTCTCAGACAGATATAATCCAAGTAAAACCCAAATAAATCAGTTTAAAACAATAATCAAACTCTTTTAAGGAGTTTATTAAATGCTTATGGGTTTAATTTTACATCATTCATGCTGTGCCACTTACGTAATTCCTTCTACCAGAACATTTCAAATTACTTTTGTGCCTTCAGAGATCAAACTGAGATGGTATCTCTGAAGTCTGTGTTCAGATATTTGTATTTCAACTTTACTTTATAAATTGATGCAGTGACACAGAGACAGCTCTAAGCTTATTCAAAGATAGAATACGTTTACAGAACAGATGCAGTTTTAATTTACCTATTATTAATTTAAAATCTATTCCCATGATACAGTGAAATCTACTAAGCTCTCTGGTTTTATCATGGTGATTAATATTTCTGGTACAGACACATCCAGCCTGTAAAGCCTTCCCCAAATAAAGAGGGAGTGAAGGAGGAGGGGCAGAGGAAATAGGTCCTTTCAGCTGCTAAAGAAATCCCTGCATTGTAGAATTTCACACAGACATCTGAAGATAACAGCATGCTAAGTGTGCAGAACCTGAATCCAAACTGCACCATGAGACAGGCAACAACTAGCATGGTAAAAACAACCACATATGTAGATCATAATTATGACCACTCTTCACAGGGAAAAAAAAGGTTTAAAAAAAAAAAGTCACATGCACATGAACACACAAGAAATAAATCTTCGCTAAAGCTAAAAAATCATCAATGTTGCTGGAAAATATTGCTGCCTTTTTCAGTTCCAATAGATCTAATAGATTATCCTTTCTACTGAATTTCTACTGAATACTTATTGGAATTCCATTAAAAGAAAAATCCCATGTATCAATGTATCTTTTCAGTTTTTCATAAGAGGAGGGAAAAGACAACTCTTTTACCTGTGAATTTGCTTTCTCTAGATTACCACTACAACTGCATCTTCCATTAAATTCCTGCTCAGGTAAAGGTTCCTCACCATAAAGCTTCTGGAAATATTCTTTGTGCCAACGCAGCACCTCACTTATTATTTTCACCTCAAAACAACACCTCACATACTATTTTCTAGTTAGTGCATCCAGAAGTACAAGAATCGTCCCTTGATTTGAATTGGTCTTAAGCACACTTCTATCAGTAAAAATATGGTTCAGGATAGCAAAGCTTTGAGGACAGCAGCACACACAGAATCCTTCAGGAAAAGGACTATGTAACTAGATTCCAACCATCTCTCTATTTCATCCTAATTACAACTGATATGAACTATAGAGTGAAAGAAATAAAACACCAGGAAAATGTGGAAGAATTAGAAACAAATAATTATTCACCCATTACAGCACACACAATGACATTTTAATACCATATTGCTACCTTAGAGAGAATTAGTTATTTTTGAAGTTGCAGTCATATGCCAACATACGGCCTGATAGGTAAATCTAAATGCCTGTGCTGGGAGACTGTAAGTGAGGCAGCATGGGCTATCAAAGCTGAAATGAAGAGGGCATTCAGTGCAGCCAGGGCTATAATGTAAGTGAGGCCTGAGCAGCTATCACCACTGCCTGCCTGAGAACTCCTGCTACATATCATTGTCCTCCTCAGCTCTCCAAGGCCCTCAGTAGACTTTGTATAGCTAGGAACTACAAAGACTTTGGCTCCTTAGGCCTCGAACTCACCTATCCCTGCAGTAGCCCAAATCTTGCCTCTTTCTAGATGTGCCCCTCACGTCCATGTAAACCTCAATATATCCTCAGTCCCCAGCAAAGTGGTTTCTGTCTCCTATGACATGACTTGCAAGTCTTGGAGCATCCTTCTAATAGGATTCCCTTCATGTATATGAGGCTGTGATTAGGGTAGTACAAGAAGATAAATATAACACATAGATAAGTGTGCTGCCAGCATTAAATGCGTAAAGCTAGATAATATGTAGTTTTAATTGCAAGAAGCACTTAAACAGAATACCAGATCCACCTTATTCTGGACTTACTAAATGTGAGTTTAGTTTTAGCACTTTTAAATGTATTGAACACCATGCAAGAAGTTGTTTTAATCTTGAATGAAATGATATTAACACTCACAAAGAAAAGCACTTTTTAACTACTGCTGCCATGTCTTCTAGGACGGCCTACCAGATTGCACTCTGATAGTAACCTTTGGACTTATGCTTGCCAATGGCTCCACTGACAGATCCATGTCTGCAGGAGAGAGCTGGGTCAGTGGAGACCAGGATATCCTGTACTCCTGCTGCAACCAGAGTCAGAGCACACATGGTAACTGATGGTATGGCGAGGAGAATACAGTAAAAGCCAAAGAAGAAGAGGAAAGTTAAAAGTGCTTAAATCCTCACTGAGATGTTACAATGTAGATGACGCAGCAAAGGATAAAAATGTTATATACCTGTCAAGTCCAATTTAAGCACCATTTTTCATTTAGCTTTGATCAAACTCAAGCATTAATTTCCTACTCTGGTTTCAAGAAAATAAAAATTTCAAATTGCTTTTGTGATAGTTACTGTCAGAATATGGTAGTGATTTTGCAGCCTCAGAAGAAATTTTTTCTTCTCCCAAAAGGTATTCTTTCATGCATGACTTTTGCAAAACATGGAGCATTTGATATACACAGTGGAGAAAACAGGCAATTCAGTAGCACCCTGACATCTTGAGACTGTATCCACACTGGCTGTCCCAGGGAATAACAAATAACTTGCCTATATGAGGTCAGCATTGGAAACAGGAAGTTGAACAGGCCATGCACCTCTGTAAATTACTTGACAAAGTTAGTATATTCATGGGACTTTCAGATAAATTAATGGTGTTTTACATAACACTTCCATATATAAATTACATGGTGCAATATTTCACATCAGAAATAAGTAAAAATGGATTGCTAGTTTTCAAGTGGTGATTAAAAAAAAAAAAAAAAAAAAAAAAAAAAAGCTAAGTTTTCAACCACTGAGTTCTTTCAAAAGGTAACTATGAAAGTAGCCAAATGGCAGCTAGAATAGAAGGGCTCTAGTCTCACCTGTTACCCTCATATTGTAGCTCTCAGCTAACACATCACTCAAGTATCTTGTTAAAAAAAGGCCAGGAACCTCTCACAGCACTTTTAAAAATACTAATTGAGCAGCACAATATTAATTTTTATTAGAAAATTCAGCTTTCTGAATGTGGCAAAAGCAATGTGCAGATCAATGCCACACAGAAGGCTGCAAACTCAGTGTTTCTTCAAGTAATATTTTCCAGCTAGATATGCAAATCTTATAATCTAACACTAGTCCTGTCTATATATAGTTCATTATGTGGCAGACATGTTTTATTAATTTGTACTCCTAGAATAGAAATCCATGGACTTAAATATCTGAAAAATTTAAAACTTCCATGTGACTAGTGAGTGTCATAAAAAATGTAAGAGGATGATCAATATTGGGAAGACAGAGCTACAGTGCGCAATTGACAAGTAGTAGCTATCCAGACAACCCTGAAACTGTCTTTGTTCTCTGAAATCTGACATAGAGGTAAGGCATACCAGATACTGACATAAGCAAAAGAAAACAGAAAATAAAGATGACAGTTCCTGAGAGATGCAAAGAGCTACAAGCCACTGAGCCTAAAATTCATAGCACATGAAGTGGTAAAATGTAGAATAGAAAGAGAATTAAGGAACATATACATGTAAGTGTGATATATGGCGAAAGTTCTTCTATAAATTATAGTTGTGCCTCAAATACTTCCTGGTATTCTTTGTAGGAACCAGCAGATCCACAAGTAAACGAAGTCAGCCTGATACCATCTGATTTCCAAAAGGCAATAGTTATTAGTGTCCCTCCCCAAGAATACTGAAGAAATTCAGGGGACATCCTCACATGCTGAGCAACTACTGATGGGAGGAATTCAGGACTAGAAGAATCCTAGAGGGACCTGTGCAAAAGCTTGTAACATTTACTGTCATGGAGGGGGGGTTCAGGTAGATTACACCAACAGGAAAGAGGATTAAAAAATGAGCTAAAAAATATGTCTAGTTATTCATAACAAAGGAACTAGCTGATTAAGTTCATAATGCATGTGCAGAATTACACATAAACAAACAAACAACCAAAAAAAACCCAAGAAAAAACCCAAATAAGACAGAAAAAACATCTCTCCTAGCATCATGAAATATGAAACCCACCACCTTTGGCCTATCACCCTTCTTTCCCTCCTTCTAACTTTAAATAAAGGACTAGCCTGTTCTTTAAAGACTGAATTTATAAAAGTCTTTTCAATTGCACTTTGGCTTAACTAATGAAAGATATTGTTTTATAAAAGTTGAATTTATCCTTTGGAAATGTTCAAACACTGCATGGAACAACACTGAAAGCAAAAGAAATTCTGTTTCCTTTTTCAAAAGGCTTTGTACAGGTCTGTGTACAGCGCAGGCTGGACTGCTCTAAGAATATTAGATACAGCCATGCCATTTAAATCATCATTCACTGAAAGAAATACAAAGAAAGTTTTCAGGTTTCAGGAAGGAAAAAACAGAAGACACATCAATACTGGCAAGCTTATTGTCATGAATGTTGTACTTCTCTTGAAAAACATATTTTATAGGATTCTGAAAAAAAAAAAAAAGTTTAACTCCTCTGAACAGGAATTTTTCTCTTTTTTTTTCCAAATTCATTGAAACATGAAAACAAAGCACAGGGGTTTTAAACAAGTGCAAAGGACCTCATAGTCTTTCAATAAAAACTATCCTTCCACTTAATGTAACAATTATTTGCTTTCATTTGATTTTCTGCACCTCCTATTCCTCTTCAGATTTTCTGAGGATTAATCTCAACTGAGTGAAATGCCGAGGGCATCAAGCAAGATACGTTCTCAACTGCTTTGCCTGTCATTCGCTGACAACCCTGAAGAGGGTATAGTTGCACAACTCACTGCTACTTCTCTCCTGAAACACATTTAACTTTGAAACCAAAAGACAGGCTAATCTATCTTTCTCCTTTCCTCTTTGTTAGAGTTTTAAAACTTTAGGACAGAAAAAGACATGCAGAGAGCTCTGGATCTCACCTACTCAGTCTTACAGGGAATTTACTTAAATATATTTCTTTGCAATTCACCACTATTTTAATAATCTCCAGATAAAATAACTTAAATACAGTTTCAATCAGGTCAATAACTATCAAGAATTTTATAATTGCACTATAGACAGAAATTTCCCCCCAAAAGATGTGCAATTCCTAAATGAAAGATGTTATTCCACTCATCAACAAGAACAGCACTCATGAGGTGAGCTGCTCCCATAATCAGACCTACATTTCAAGTAAATGACATCTAAATTACCAGCACTCAGCTATGATTAATAAAGCTTAACAAGAAAAGAAAATCTCCAAATCTGAAACCACATTTTCAAATACAGCATATTAGACAACATATTGGTAGAGCGTCTATCGTAAATCCATAGAACAAACCCTCCTAAGTTAACATACAATATTTGGAAACAGATTAAAGTATTTCTTTGCTGTCTCTTTACTAAACAGCATTTTAAATTACCTGAATTCATTTTTATGCATTTCAGCTATTTTCTTCTCAAGCTTTTGTGACTGCTTAGGAAAAATCTTAAAGTCGCTGATATAATTCTCTGGGTGTTCATCAGGATCATAATCACCAAGCTCGGCTAAACACATTTAAAATACAAAACAAAACAGAAAAATCCAATTGTAATATTAGTTAATAGGGAAAGAAGTCAGTAAATGCAGTGCAATTCAAGATACTTCCATGCTGAGTAAGAATCCAGCATCTCTCAAGAAATGCTGCTTTAAAGAATTGATAGTTAACTGAAACAACAAAACCCTTATAACTGTCACTTCAATTAATGTGTTTCAAGTGAAGTTCATGCCTTATTAACTGCTGCATTAATTAGCAATAGTAAACTATTTTCTGTGGCAGAAATATGCTTTGTAAAACAGATCAATAGGCAAAGTTTCCCCTTTGAGTATTCATCATTCTGTTAGCAGGCAGAACTAAAACAATGCACTCCTGATTCACCTCTTTTTCACATCATTTATCCTCCCTGGTATGGACTGGTCTAATTCTGTTCTAGTAGAGAAACACAGGCCATAGTGTTATTTAAGGTATCCCACAGAATTTGATTCCTCTTCTAAAAGATGTGTCACTTAGGTACCCAAACATGGAACTTGGTGTTTTAATTTTCTTAATGAGTCTCTTTTAATACAGTCTAGACTCAGTTTTGGTTTGGATATGCTATCTTATAATACATTAAGAGCTTCATTCATGTAAAGGCAGAATAATGGGAACTTCCACACATCTGATGTCCCTAACCAGGCTGTTTATTTCTCTATATACAATTCAAGACATATACTTGAATTTGGTTCTAAGGAAATGTTGGAGAAAAAGAGGGTGAAAAAAAGATAGGAAAAACAAAATAAAATTTTGTCCTTCTTGAAGTACCTCTTCTATTTTTGACAGAGATCACACAGGTCTTCTTTACCATAGGAAAGAGCACTGAATCATACTTTCTCCTGCTTAGTTCAAATAGAAGAGGCTACATTTACATTCAGGATTCAGAACAGAGTTTTGCTTTGTTGATAAGTGGAGTCTAATATTGATGCCATACTTCACTTAAATACTAAGACAATTTATTGGTTTTTATTTTTTAAGTTCCAATTTGGTTTTCATTGGCTAAGTGGCTGAATAATTTACAACATTTTAAATGAATGTCAATGCAGGGAAAGAGTACAACTAAAAAAAAAAAAAAAGCAACAAAAGTTACTGGTAGCTATATTCAGCCAATAGTTTTGCATTGCTCTTTCTATTGAACACATATATGAGTGAAGTATTTAAAAAAGGCTGCTGCTTGTACTTACCTTGGACAATACAGGCACCCAGGTAGGCAGCATCAGAAAAGGAACACAGCAAACGGCCATGGAAAATGTCTCTTTTTATTTGTAGATATAAGAGGTATCTGAAATATAATTAAAAAATTAGGAGACAATGTTGCATCTTTTTATAACAGATTTAACATATCAGTGTGAAACCAGCTGTGCAACTATTCTGGACCTCTCTCTTGCTATTTTAAATGGAAGAAAAAGAGGCAAAGCACAATCACAAGGAAAAAATAGATGTAATTAGATTTTTATTCAATAACAATGAAATAATGAGAGCAAAAGTATCAAAGCACCACTAACAGATATCATGGAGAGCGCTTTAATTAAAATGTATAGTTTTTATGATGTTCATTACTAACGTGAAAAAATTATGGTAATGTGAGCTGGTTTGGGCATCCTCATTCTCATTATATACAGGTTTTCACAAGGAAATCTGTTTCTTGCTGTAGACAAAATAGCACTGCTGTAGACAAAATAGCACCCTGATGACAGTAGGAAGGATTTTTTTCCCCTTTTTTTTTTTTTTTTTAATCTGCAAAGAATCCCAGATGAAGTTTTGAGGCAGAAGTAACTCCTAGAGGCCTGCAGAGCAGTAGGCATGAGTGACCTGACTGGGGGTCACCTCTCCCATTCCTCTCTATGAAGAACTGGGGAGAAGAAAAAAGCCTCCTTCTACCTGCTCTCTGCCTCGTACCACAGAGCAGCTTTTTTTCTAATAGCAAGTGGAGTGGCACAGCTGCAAGGTCACAACTTTTCTCTTCTGCTTTCTCTGCTGGAGAGAAGTCTCCCAGAGTTGGACCAACTCACAGCCCCGTGACTCACTCGTAGCTTCTTTTCCAGCCACCTAAATGTTTACAGCCACACCACTCAGCAGCTTGACTCCACTGGGAAAATAAACTATTTAAACATTGCTTTAAGTAGACAACGTCAACCATCTAGAGGGTGCTATTAGACCCAGCAGCTTCTGCAGGTCTTCAGGATGTTCCTTGATGCTGCCAGTCCTCTCCAACCTTGAGTTGGCTACACTGTAGCCAATAAAAATGTGCTTTATGAATAACACTGATGTCAGAATACTTTTCTCAAATTACCTGGTTCTGTGTGTACCATGAGTTCCTGCACCAAGAACAAGCCTTGAAGTACTATCTGAAAGGCAAGAGAAATTTTCCTCCTTGTCTGGGCTTATTACTAAATGCACTAAGTGCAAAAGAGTTTTGTCACTGAGAGAAGCAATTTGTTCTCATTGCTCTCACTGCATTACAAGTTCTACAGGAACCTTGTACTTCAAGCCTTTTTTTTTTTTTTATTTTGCAATATATTTTTTTCCCTGTAATCAGTGTCCAGTAACGGCTCACTAATTCAATTCCATAATTTGGTACAGGTAGATCCTAGAGAAAGTATCTGCACCAGGGTGAACCAAAGGCCTCAGTGATATGCAATAAAAATTCTTAATCTGCAATCACAGTGTACTGGAAAAGTCATATATATTGATGCAAATATCATACAAAACTTGGGCAATTGAGCAGTCCCTACCTGAAAACTTTTTGGTAAGTCCTTCCAGGATGAAAAATTGGGATGTGGTTCTCCAGAGTGACCACTAGCTTGAGGCCAAAGTGTGTTCAGCTTTTAAGCAGTGCCAAAAAAAAGCCACCTATGAAAGGCATCCCAAGATTTCAGAGCATGGCTTGCTAGCCAAGCTATGAGGTCAACAGATCTACTTGTGGCATTTCTAAGCAAACAGTTCGTTGTTGACCAGGTTCTAAGATCCTCAATGTCATTATAAAATTCCTGCATTGATAGCAGTCTCAGTTATCAGGAATAAATACAGGTTTTATACTAGTTTCTTGCTTAAGACTATTTTATATATGAAACTATCATAATTTCTAAAAGAAACAAAAACTCCAAAGTTAGCTTTGTTTCAATAAAAATATATATTCTTTAAATCTAAATTGTCACTGTATGCATTTTTGTCAATTGCATGAAACTAATTAAAATGTATTATCCATTCACTCCAGTTATTGAAGTTGTTCAGCATGTAAAAAAGTAATATAAAAAACAGATCTAAAAAACTGGAGAAAATTTCCACTGCTGTAAAGTTGCTGTTGGGAAGGACACTTTTTAGTATCTTAGTCAGCTCCACGGACAGTGGGATTGAGTGCATCCCCAACAAGTTTGCAGATGACCTCAAACTGTGTGGTGCAGTCAACAACACTGGAGGGAAGGAATTCCATCCAGATGGACCTTGACAGACTTCAAAGATGGGCTTGTGCAAACCTCATGAAAGTCAACAAGGACAAGTGCAAGACCCTGCACCTGTCAGGGCAATCCCAAGCACAAATACAGGCTGGGTGGAGATGGACTGAGAGCAGCCCTAAGGAGAAAGACTTGGGGTTGTTGGTGGATGAAAAGCTCAGCATGACCTGGCAGTGTGCACTTGCACCCCAAAAGGCCAACTGTATCCCAGGCTGTATCAAAAGGACCATGGCCAGCAGGTTGAGACAGTGAATCTTTCCCTCTGCTCTACTCTGGTGAGGCCTTACCTAGAGTACTGCATCCAGCTCTGCGGTTTCCAACACAATAAAGATGTGGACTTGTTGGAACTAGACCAGAGAAGAGCCACCAAGTTGATCAGATAGATGGAGCAGCCTGGAACAAGACTAAGACATTATGGAGTTCTTTCAAATGACGAAAATATATGTTTTTTTGACTGAAAGCCATTGTTGCAAGCTCTGCCAAAGGCTGGCTCAACTTCAGATATTTCTTGTAATCCTCATATAGTAATTTATGGTCCAGGTCAGTAAAGACCTATGAGTGCATTCCTCACGGTTTATGCATGTACTTAATACTTCATACAGTTACAGAAATAACTTGCAAAATCAGATCTGATTGTGGTGCTTTGGTGTCATGCCACCATGGCTGTTTTTTCCAAGCCCTGGAACAACTTTATGATCTGATTTATAGCCCTAAGTACTCAAGCTTACCATCAAGCTAGTAAATGCATACTTCAGTGCTTACACATTTACAAACAACTATCACTGGAATAACCTCATTTCCATCTATTATCTGTTTTCAATACAGATGACTCAATTCCAGGTCAGCCAAGCCTTTCCTGCAACTGCCGATGAAGGGTCAGCAATATAGTCGTTTATAAGCAGGCTTCATGGCTCTCACAGACCATGTTGCTAACTGCTTAACAGACAATTTATTTATCTATTTTAAGATGTTCAGTGACAGAAGAAAGCTTTCCCACGGCTAAACTGTATGTTTGGCCACATAATGGTTTCTCTTGTGTTCAAGTCACTTCATTCAGTTTATTCCCATAAAAAAATATTTCTCCCAGAGTTGCCACAGCCTTTACAGATGACAGCTATGGTCACCTCCAGAGATCCAGAAATGCTTCCAAAATTGTTATTTCATCGTGGTGTCTGACTTTGACTCACTGCTCTTTCCCATTCTACTGTGCATACTCAGTTAGAGTGGCAGGGGGCAAACGAATATATTTCCAATAATTCTAGATTAGGTGCCCTTCTCCCCCAGAAGAATTTATGAGTTCTTCATGCATACTAAATTTGTATTCTGCCTTCTACAAAAGATATCATTAAGTACATTGCAGCAGCACTAGTTTCTTGCCAAAATCTAGGAAATTAAACTTAAACACTAACAACTACATACTAGTATGTAATACCAAAACTAAGAGAACATATTTTCTATACTTTACAGTACCATGTAGAGAAAAAGGCTGAACATGAGCCAGCAGATTGTCCAGGTGGACAAGAAGACCAGTGGCATCCTGGGCTGTATCAAGAATAGTGAGGCAGCAGAACCAGAGAAATTGTTCTCTGGCTATACTCAACACCTCAAGTATTGTGTCCATTTCTGGGCCCTTCACTTCAGGAAGGACACTGAGGTCCTGGAGCACATGCAGCAATGAAGCTGGTGAGAGGTCTGGAGCATAAGCTGCATGGGGAGTGGCTGAGGAAGCTGGACCTGTTTAGCCTGGAGAAAAAGAGGCTCGGGGTGACCTTATCACTCTTTACAGCTACCCAAAAAGAGGTTGTAGCAAGGTTAGGGTCAGTCTCTTCTCCCAGAAAACTAGTGACAGGACAAGAGGACATAGCCTCAAGCTGCTCCAGGGGAGGTTTAAGTTGGACATTAGGAAGAATTTCCTCACAAAAAGGGTGATTAGACATCGGAATGGACTGTGCAGGAAAGACTGGATGTGGCACTTAGGGCCATGTTCTAGTTGATATGGTGGCGTTCGATTATAGGCTGGACTAGATGATCTCAGAGGTCTATTCCAGCCTAATCGATTCTGTGATTCTGTGACAGAAAAAAATAATTATATTCTGTAAAATATATTTCCTGTTTACTTACTAGTATTTGAGAAGTACTTTGATATCTTATTAATTAAAGAAAAGCACCACTCTATTAGCTACTGATAAAATACAGAGGCGATAGACAGATAGATCTTGGAGTCATCACAGACAGCCTCTGAATTCATGAACTTAGACTGCAGCAGTAGCCAAAAATAAAGCCAAGAAAACATTGGGCATCATCCGGATGTGAAAATTTGTGAAAATAACAGAGGGACTTTCAACTTTTTGCCACTATTTAAAGCCTTGGAGTAATCACATCTTAAATGCTTTATTGAGCTCTAGTCTCTGCATCCTGAGTAGGACATAGCTGAGGTTGATTAACTGAGAAGTAGAACCAAAATGAGTGAGAGGATGGAGCTTTTCTTTCAAGGAGAGGTGGTGGCTAAGAGGGAATTAAGAATGAATCTTACGAAATCTTGAGGGTAGTGGGAAAGGTAAACACAGAATTGCTATCCACTGAATCCTGTAATATTAGAGCTAGGGGGAAATCTGTGAAATCAGGAGATTACATAAGGCAGAGAAAAGAATGTGACATAGCAGGTAGTAAACTAACTGTCTCAGGAGGTTGTGAATAAAAACAGTATTACCAAGTCCAACAAAAGAATGATTAGATAAACTCATGAGTAACATATCCAATAAATAATACTAAAATGAACAGATATGAATGTAAGCATTAAAATTCCTAATATAATAATTCTAGAAACCTTCTAGTGATTTTGGGTAAGAAGGAGATAATTTATTAGTTTTCTTGTTTTTCTGAAATAACATTAATGTTTTGTTCATGCTAGCATGGCTTAAACCCATCTCACCATTTGTTAAACAGATACACATGGCAATTAGCATGCCACAGTGATATCAGTACAGCAGTTGCCCTTTCAACCTGTCTGATCAGTCATGAACCAAATTCTAGCAGAGGAATTAGGAAGTAGGGGCATATTTATCATTACTTGAAAGCATTCAAAGACTAGAAAAATTTTTCTTTAAAATATCTAACATCAAAAGTGGTAGGAACTACGTTGTTAACTTCTTTTGGAAACTGCATGACTAATCTTCTGTGTTAATAGGCACCTGTAGGAAGACCACCTTCCTTGTTATATGCCTTTTGGAGAGAAACACTAATGCTAAGAACTCAAAACACAATGGAAATACCAGTACCTATATCTTCTTTCTGAATCTATGCCCCTCCTAGATTGCCAAAATCCTGGATACCTGGTATTTTAAAAACAAACAAACAAACAAACCAAAACAAAAACAAACAAACACCTAAATACACAAAACCTCACCAAAACTAATCCCAGAGAAAGAAATAGTTCATTTTATGCCCTGGAGGGGAGGTGGGCAGGTGACCTGAATAATAGCTTTGAAAAGCTCAAATCTCTCACTTCTGTGGTCTGTATTGTGACTGCCATTTGCATCTAGCAGTACATAGGTTTGTCCTCCTGGCTTCAGAGCTGGCCAGAGCCTGCATTACAGCACATGGCCTTTCCCTGGGAAAAGGCAAAAGTGTGATAAATTACTATCTCAGACAGTTGCTTGACAGCATTGGCTACAGGAGAGAAAAAGCTTTACTGTTACCAAAGAGTTAATTTCACCATTGAGTAAAGAGGACAAAGGAGTGGCAAGGGATAAGCATTATTTTGCATACTGGGTACATAAAAGCCCTGCCACAGGATTAGAATAGCCTTCTCTGCACGATTCCACAACTGGACTGCATCTTCTCAGCCTCCCTGCCTTCCCCTCAGAAGACCAAAAGAAGACCTCTGAATGTGTAAAGGGTTTCTTCTCCCTCAGGCACAAACTCCATCAAAAACCTCATGACTTGCTGGGTAATTTTTTTTCCCCGCCCTGAATGCTACCTGCAAGCCTGTCAGCGCTAAGTGTTCCAATACTATTAAAACTATAAGCTCACATGACGACTGGCAACATGCCCTTGAGAAAGCCAAAACAGACAAATGGACTTTCAGAGGCATCAAAACATAGCTATGATTGCACATCTCAAGAAAAGCTGAACAGCTCCCAAGAGAGGCAGAGATATTCTTAAATGATGCCTGGAACAGGGTTCATCAAGTATTGGCTCACCCTTGGAATGATTAACATATTGCAAGACTTTCCAACTTGCAAATAAATGGTTTGATATTAAGGTACTAAAAACCAACTGGAGCACTATCAGCCTCAACTGTCCTCCCACTTCTGGAGGCAAAACACCAGGCTCTTCCAGCACACAACAATATCAAGTACAGCTGCTTGGGACTGAACTAGTCGAACACTGCATGCCTACAGATGTACTGCTCTCCCTTACTCAAGTCAGCTCTCTCAGGGCTCTTGAATTTGTCATGTTTACATGACCTAAGTCTTTGTCACTTTATATGACTTCCAGTTAAACGGTTTTTTTATCTGCTTTTCCTGTATCATAGTAGTCATTACACTGATTTTTGACAGAGTATTGATTGAAGAACTGATTCTTGGATTAGGAATTATGGATTAGGAAAATAGAGCATGATGAAAGCTAATTGAAATAATCCATATTTGGTTAATTCCACTAGCTACTCACCCATGCCCTCTTCTAGAACTGGGTTTTTTACAGTAATCATGAATAACTGCTGATATGGTATTATCTGTAGCATTTTAGATCATACCTTGGGGACCTCAAATGACTTTATATCCTCTCATTTTAATTATGCATGCACAGTATATTGTAGGGATTTGGAGATAAGAAAACATGAGGCCTTGGGACACTTTATTACATAAGAAAAGATTCATTTATTACCTAAACAAGAACACTGAAAATAAATAACATAGTAAAAATCTGTGCCCAAGTATGACTGGTCTTTGGAGCTATCTGTTCACACTCCCTTGACTGTTCACACCCTGTTCACATACAGCATCTCAGGCTTTCCCAGCTCTGGACCCTTGCAGGGCTCTGACCTTTGATCAAGAATAGTGAAGAGAGGCACAGAACAAAAATATCTGTGCTTTCTAGAGAGTCTAATAGGTTGCTATATATACAGCTATATATGCTGTATTGAACGACTTCTGCAGTTAAAACTTCCTTCATAGCAATTCTGTATCTTTGCATGCCATGCCAGCAGAAAAATCTTGACAATCATAGGGAACTCTAGAATATCCTTTTTTTCTGCACACGGTTCCATGCACATAGCAGGAGAAGACCTCCTCTTACCCAATCCTGTCAGTCAGGAAACAGGCCACAGTGCAGATGCTGATTTAACAACAAAAGAAACTGAAATTATGTTTTACAGGTATGTGTGGCACTGAACAAGGGAGATCTGAGGACCTGTGGTCATGTTGCTATTTCTTAATTAAAAATTGGTGCTTATTACTCTCACTAGGTATGTTCACTGAAGACAGTTGAATGCTGTCTTCTGAAACTGAAGTACTTTGTTCTGACTTCACACTACCCATAAGTGCTAGACAATCAAATCTAGAAAGCCACAGATGCAACTTTCAACATGGTATCTGCTACATGCTACACATGAAGAAGTCAAGCCCTCAGAGATGGCCACAGCATAGAGGAGTATCACTAAGGCTGAACACCTCTCTTCATTTAAAACATACAAACATACAAACCATTCAAGAATACATATTCACTGTTTGTGTTGCAATCTGCTGAGCCTCCAGTGCACATTCAGAGCCAAAATCATTTGAGAAAAATAAGTTAAATCCTTGCCATTTTCTCACAAAAAAATTTTAAAGGCATTGGAAAAATTGCCTAGTTAGTTTTACTATTAAAAAGAAAAAATGTGTCTTTAATCTTTCTCAAACATGTTTCCAATAGTGCCCCACTGTGGAAACAGTATTTCCAAAAATAAAGGCAGATCTAAATCATGTTGATACCAGTTAAGATCAGCTGAGAAGGACTGAAGTGCATTACAATTCAAATTTTTTTGAAAAGTTGGGTTTCAGGTAGTCTCTTACTAGAGACACAAGAGAGATCAGGACAAAAGTACCCACAGCCACTGAAGTTTAATTGTGAATTACCATCCTAACACCAGCTGACTCTAGGGAAAACAGAGACCAAGGACCACACAGAACCTTCTTCCATAGTGAGAGGCAGAAATTTTGCCCTCAGAATTTTTTTTTTTTTTTTTTTTTGCATAATATCTCATAGGGCCTTAACATCCAGAGGCAGGAACTGATTTATTTCAAAAGCAGAGCTTTGGAAGCAGTTGTTAATTAAAACAAGGGAAGATGAAAGTAAGCAGCTAAAAAGGTACAACATGACTGACAAAGGTTCACAGGCATTCTTAGCAGTGAAATGAAATGCAGTGACAGGAAAGTATGTGGCACCCTCCATTGCCAAAGGCATGTCTGGCCTCTGAACATGCAGTGTACACACAGTTTTAGACTCCTACAGGTTTTTTTCTTGTAATATCATAGACAGAGGGATAACTTCAGCTAGTTCACTCTCCATCTTCATTTTCTGAAAATAGGTCCACCTGTTAAACCACAGAACTTAAGGAACTCAAGGATTACGGTCCAGCACAACCTACTAAAGACAGGACAGAAATGAAGCATCAGTAATCTGAGGTGACAACTACTCAATTTTCTTCCTGCAAGTTATGTCTAAATCCTAAGTAGTATCTCTATCCGTTATACTAGTTTCACAGAAATCAAACCATTTACCCCATACACACAGAGTTTCGTGTACTGAATAGATGATATCTTTTACATCAGGAAGAGTAGGAAAACCAGTGCTTTTTAACATCTGTAAATGTTAAATCTGATGTTTCTAAGGTGCTTCACTAAAGATTTATTCCTATAAAATTTTTACAAAGACTGCATGGACCATAATCCACACAAGGGGTTAATCATAGGGTTAATTAATATTCTGAACCAGAGAATGGTATGACAGTGTGACAAAATGTTACCGTATCTTAATTTCACTATTTAAATGGAGACTACACACACCCATCAGATTTCTACCCAGTTGAAGAAACAAGAGAGAAGCTCTGACACGCAAAGGCACAGACATTAACAGAAATGCAAAGCACTATTACACTGACTCAGCTGACTGTACATATAGCTGAGAAGTACAGATGGCTTTTAAGTCAAAAGGGTGACATTATTATCAATATATTTTCAAATCATCTTAAGCACACACCACAACAAATGTGATTGTCAACTGAACAGAGCAGAGCTTAAAAAAAGGCAAAACAAAAATCTATCAAAAAGAAAACTAGCTATCAATGCTTCATGACTGTCCTGTCAAATGCTAATGAACCTTTGTCTTCCTGAATTTCACCAATCATTGCAATTCAAGAAAAAAAATTAACTTCAGCCAATTTAAAGCATCATCTTGAATCTGACCCTCTGCTTTATGTGATGAAGGAAATTCTCAGAGGTGAGTTACATGACTATGTAACTTGCTCATTTCAGGAGCATTTCCTATTCTTTGTGTAAGAGACATGGGCAGAGAAAAAAGCAAAGCTTCCCAAACAGCAACACTGGGAAACTATTAAGTCTATCAGACACAAAAATGTGTCATATCAATGATGTGTCATATTAATGATGTGTCAAATTATTTCTCCTTTTTAAGATTTCAATAGTATTAGTTTTAACAAAAGACTGTAACACATTTTTCATACACCAATTTGACTTTAAAAATTCATTTTTAATATTCCAGCAAAGACTATAACATACCGACAGCATAATACACTCCAGTGAGCCAATTCTAGGCGCTTTGCATTTCAATAAATTTTCTCCTAGGAGGGTATCCAAGTAGTTTTTAAAAAATCAATTATTAAAGTTCTTGAATGATAAAGGCCTATAAAAGTTTATAGTCTGACTCATAAAAAGCAAAATGTTCATCCAAGGACAAACAGTAACTAATAATGAAAATCCATTGACTTCCTGGTTTACAGCATGTTCACTCAGCTGAACAGTTTCAGTATTTCATCCAAGATAAACAGCTATAGTATGAATGGCATGTTCCAACTGCTCTATACAAACTATTATCTCACCATTCTGCAGAATGCAAGCTGTTCCTGAAACTTCAGTAAGAGAGCAGTGACAATGGAATCACCCATATTTATGGAGTGACTTGGCATGAGAATTTTCAGTGCTTGGGGGAAAACATCAATGAAGAACTCAAAGCAACAAGTGCTGAGAGCACTCCATTCGTCTGCAGCAGGCAGGTTTGTGGCCTGCTAACTAACAACGTGATAAAGCATACATACAGCCCTGCACAGCTAGTGCAGAGGTCAAAAGAGCTGTTACCTTTCTACATTTTCCCCCCACATACATTTCTTGAAAAATGCCCAGAGCAACAGAATATTTTGAACTTGTTACCAATGTACATTAAATGCACAAACAAATGAAAAATACCTGGTGAGCTCTTCTTTAATCTTCAGTGGTTCATGTGGGTAAAACTTCACTCTAAAGCACATGGTATATGGTGGATGAGCTGAAACATTATAAAGAAAAGCAATGAGAACAGTAGCAACCAAACATTGCCTCAGCCACTCTGAAGGAGTGACTTCCAATAGTTGTACATAGTAGCCAGCTAATGGTTAGCTCATGCAGAGATTCAAACAAAAGCATTAAATATTGTATATGCTCTATTTTGGGATGGGTTCTTTTAGCAAATGATAAACAGTAAGCAATGATAATACCAAAAAATTGAAAAAACTATTTAGTTAATGAAGCTAAAGACAACAGAACTATTTCTCTTTCCAGTATTTAATAAGGCTACAGTACCTAATCCTGAGCAATGGTATCAATACCAGGCCCCAAGTATCATGCTTTCACAAGAAAATGGGAAAGGGAAATGGAAGAGGCCTCTCAGGCACTTTAATTCACAGCTAAGTGCAGGCCTACAACATCCCATCAAGTTTTAAAAGTCTCTTAGTCTTAACATATACTCAACGTACACAGTCAATTTTAACTTTCCAAAACCTTGAAGAGGTGGCGCTTTTATAGGAGAAAAAGAAGAGAAGGCAGAAGAAAAGGACAAAGAAAATTACAGAGAAAATGAAGGATAACAGCAGGTCAAAGAGAGAATCACTTTTTATTTGTTGTAAACTATAACAATAATCACTAAACTACCAGAACACTTTACTATACCATCTCCTTTAGTTTACTAGTTCACTGGCTTGTATAAACTGCATATGAAAACAAGTTCATAATCAAGATATTCTTCAAGCTACTCCGACTGCAGTATTTACATATCTGCAGTGTTCCAGAAACACATCTCTGTGTATCACACAGTTTCATGTTATGTCCAACAGCAACAGAAAATAAAAATGCATTACATCTTTTGTTATGGTTGGTGCCTTTTGGAAGGCTCAACTGTTTTTTGAGGAAAAAGGAATATTGTCATCTTTCAAGATCTCATATTGTACTTTTTCTAAGTATGGTCAGCCTCAATCAAAACTGCTGATTTCACATTTTTTCCTTGTTTAAATAACTACTCATTTAAGTCACAAGGAGGAATGTCAGAAGGGATGTGGATGAAAAGATGAAAAATTCAGGAAAGAAAAGAAAGCAAGGAAACAATAACAAATATACATTAGGAGGAAATGAACATAGAAAAACAACCCTTAATTGCTCTTTAGAGATGTTTTGAACTTTCACACTAATTAAATCTGGACAAGGCCTCTGAAGGCTAAAAATGCTCAGACTGCTTTCTGTGGGTTTTGCCATCTTAGATGCAACTGCAGCGTTGTCTTGCAGTGACTGGAAATAAACTGAAAAAGAGAGTACACTGTTATGCCCTTCCTGCCCTGTAATGGCTAACTAGCAGGTAAACTGAATTTCATGTCCCAGTAAGGAAAGCAGCCACCCAGAAGGTCGCTAAGGAGTCATGTTGCCTGGAAAAAGCAAAAGATAACTGAAGTAACCTTTAATGGTTCTGTTTCTTCTCAATAACCTTCTTAAAACAAAGCAAGGGAGAAAACTGCATTTTAGGAATACCCTTCCACTTACAAAACATGACAGAAGAGATGATCAGTGCTAAAGAACCAAGAGTTCTTCCTCAGCAAAAAAAGGGACTCCTAAACATCCTAGAAGATTAAGAATTAGTTTTTGTTTGAAATTATTTCTGCTTGATTGAACAGCTAATGCATGGCTCTGCTGGGCCTTGCAAATACAAGGCTGCTGCAAGATCCTAAAACGTACTGAATTTTACCCAAATTTTTGGATGTCAATGAAATGACTAAAAATTTGGCTATGGTAAAAAGAAAGAAGGAAATGAAAATTAGTTATATTAGTAAAGTCACA
Source organism: Platyrinchus mystaceus (assembly GCA_035041135.1). Taxonomy (NCBI): domain Eukaryota; kingdom Metazoa; phylum Chordata; class Aves; order Passeriformes; family Tyrannidae; genus Platyrinchus; species Platyrinchus mystaceus. Next base: position 36,205,489 of record JAWWLV010000100.1, on the reverse strand, counting down.
CTCTGGCTGTATGCAATAACTATATAAAAATAACAGCTGCCCCATATGCAAAGAGTATCACAGGGAGGAAAGGATGGCATACACTGCAATATAAAAACAGTCCACATTCACAGGAAAGGTTAAAGTAAGAAATGTTTTACTTGTAGTAGATGAACAGTATAGAGATGCATACACCAATGCACAGAATATGCAGGGGATTTGCAAAGGCAGTTTAAAGACTATTTTCCACATTTTTTCCGAGAATCAAGCTTCTATAACAACATTTCTCCTCAGAAGTGCAGCAAGAAATACAGTACAAGGCTGATGCAGCCTACTAAACAGAAGTCCTTTCTGAGAATCTGCAAGAACGGAACACACCAGATCTGCAATTTGAAGGGTTAAAGAACATATGATCGCCTCCATCCAATTCATCTCTGGAGATAAGAAGGTGCCCCACAACTACAGAAGGAACTGGGATCCTCTTTTTCTGTTTCTTTTTCCTGGTTAGAAAAACAGCCACAATGAACACATGAATGGGAAAAAGGGAACCCTCAAAGCTATACACTTTCCTTTCCATCGTAATTTTAAAATGGATCATAAGCTTAATGTTCCTCCGAAGACACATTTAATGATGTGTAAATATTTAGCAAACCTTTGTCTTACAAAAGAAACACATACAAGAACTTCATGTTCTCTCATTTACTATATTCTCATAGTGGAAACAAAGATAGGCATTAAATTTTATCAGCACAAGAGATGAGATTGTCAAGTGAGATAACTTCTCAATTCTTTGAAAGTGAAATTACTTTCTACCACTTACGCATTAAAGTGGAAACAGTAACAACAAACATTCCCAAAACAGAACTCAATTAACAGAATCACATTTCATCAACACAAAACTAGTGTGCATTTAAATCATTTTTATAATAGCTATTTCTTACAAGCCTTTTCTTTCAGAGGGGTACTTTATCTGTCAGATAAGGAGCAGTTGGCATAGTAAAATGCCCAAGGCTTTGTCAGAATTTCCTACCATCACAGTTTCCTTTCTCACTAAAACAGATTCATAATTACAATAACTTCAAAGGACTTTAATGTGGAGAATAATGCTGATAGCAAACTCCATCGCAGTAGAGCTATTAATTTGCCAGTTTATGTGCTAACAGCCCATAAGAGGTGAAGGCAAAAGAACAAATAAAATCATTTCAATGAAGTCTAATGCTGACACTAGTCATGATCTAGAAGGAACTTATGAAGGAACTACACACACAGTGTAGAAGATTTCCAGGCAACTGATTGTATGTTTTTAAAGTTTATTTCAGTTGCATTTAACTAAGATGAAGTATTCAATGTACATGAAACAGTAAGGAACTCCCTAAGTTAAACCCAAACCTATGACACCCTGACCAGAACAAAGAGAGGTATGAGAGCTGCCTCCCTTGGCACAGATGCCAGTTAGTAAGGGACTGAATCTCACGTTCACCCATTTTTAAGCAAAGCCCACAAGAAAAACTACATATTAATATTATGACTTTTTCATAGAAAGAATCTGAAACAAGAAAAAAATATTTATGTGTGCTGGTTTTGGCTGGGGTAAAGTTAATTTTCTTCACAATGGCTAGTGTTTTGGATCTGTGAGTTTGCAACATTGCAGAAAACTTTCTGTATTTCTCCTTGATGTTACATATCCTCTGAACTATAGTATCCTACTAAAGGTTAATGAAATTTAAAAAACAAACAAGCAAGCAAAAATTACAGCCAAACAGTCCACGTTTTCACTAATGCTGCAGAAGGATCTCTGAGGAACTCTAAGACATATGCTGCTTTTTCCATGTACCTCTTTCCTCACCAAATATTTATCCATACCACTTGCTGAGCATGTTTAAGGCACATAGAATATTACTCATGTTTTTATGAGATACCTCATCTAACATAAATCTCAAATTATGGGGTCTCCCACATTGCACTTAATTAGTTACAGGTCAGCACAAGGTAAGGTGGATTTTTGTCAGCCATTTATAATAATGCCTTAAAATGTGTTATTAAATCTTCATAAGGATCATAGGTAAAGAATACACAGCAATCAGATTAGTGCATGAAGAATAACACAAAACTTCCTGTAGTCATTGTGCATGTATTTATGAATCTCATATTTGATTAAACTAAAATCCCATTTTATATTTGTACTGAGACGCCCCTTCATTCCACCTCCTTTCATATTTTAGGAGAGCATTAGAGATTAAGTAAATTATCTTGAAAAATTCCAATGACCTGACACAAGAGAACATTCTTTTTGCATTATTCATTAGGATCATAGAATCATAAAATGATTTGGGTTGAAAAAGATCTTAAAGATCATCTAGTTCCAACCCTCCTGCCATGGACAGGGACAACTTCCACTGTACCGGCTTCCAACCTGGCCTTGAACACCTCCAGGGATGGGACACCCACCATCTCTCTGAACAACATATTCCAGTACCTCACCACCCTTACAGTAAAGAATTTCTTCCTAATATATCATCTAAACCTACCTTCTTTCAGTTATGCAAGGCAGCAAAAAAAACATGGAAATTTTTAACTCCTGCACACCAGAACAACAGAAACTATTCTGTTCCACTGTCATCAAGAACAAAACTCATAGCTGGATATATAGCACAAAGTAGGTTATAGGATAGCTGCATACATACTATACACAACAACCTCTGAAATTAATCAAAAAACAGCAAGAAGGAAAGTGCATGGTAATACTCCATTCCTTACTTAAACATTAGTGCTGATGTGACTCAGGTTTTACACCACAACATTCCTAGACAGAAAATAAGTAATAAAAAAATAAGATGGCCAAATACAGAGCCTTACTGTCAGCACCTGGGAGAGAACAACAGTATACACAAAAACATTCAAAAGAACAGAAAAAATGATTTGAAAATTTCCTTATCTAAAATCACAAAAATGCAGCTACCTTAAACAACCTTCCAGAGAGTTTTCCGGCACACTATTGGAAGCACAGTGCTCGCAGCTACTGATTACAGGTCATCAAGTGGCTTCAACCAGTACAAACAAGACTGCTAGTGGTTTGGGGCATTTCTTATACACTAAATTTTCCCCTCTCATGCAAAATTAGTGGTACAAAATGGCTGAGGTACAGACCTAGACTTTACACATCAGGTTATGACACAAACATTACAATGGAAAATGCAAAGGTAGGTGAGACCAAAAAGATATCATGCCTTCACCCTGTGTTGTGCCAGAACGTATTTAAGTATGGTTTTATATGTGATAAGAGAAAATATAAAACATTTTGGAAGACTCCTCCTCACAGTGTTACTAAATATGAACTTAAAGAAATTTTTGTCAAAGCTAAAGAAATTGAAATGGTAGCACATCACACCCAAGAACCTGTGGAGATTTTAGGGCTTCAGACATACAACATTCCATCTCACTGGCAGAAATGTATAGCTACCAAATTGTAATTTCTGTACAACCTGACTATATAGAGGGATTGTGCCTGAACAATTCTTGTAGTACTGAGGCCCATGAAATCTAGTAGCTACTAAAATTTGCATTAGAACATTACTACCAGTCAATCCCTTTCTGCTCCGAATATTTGTCAATACTGAGCTGAATGAATAAATGCACTGAAAAGGTTGTTACTGGGCTGGGGGAAAATTAAGTTCCCCACAAATGTAGCTGAGCTCAAGCACAGAGCATTTTCAAGTTTTTTTCTGCGTATATGCAGGTACTTCATAATCCTATGTGAATCTAAACATTCAATTGAATTTAAAACTTATTGAATCATTAGTATTAGTACATCCTACTATTGAATCAGAGAAAATAAAAGTTCTTACAAAACAGATCATTTCACTGAATTTCTCTTGAATTCCTTACTGGCAAAGAAAGAAAATGAATCCATTTAATACAGTCAATGTGAGTAGCTTTCTGGTACTATTTCTTCCAGAAGTCATATATATATAATGTATGTTCTATTAATTAACTAGTCACTTCATTTCTTCAGTTTTTAGGCTTTCTACCTGCTGCTAATTTCAGTCCTCACCTGTGTCACCTGAGACTGGGATACTTTGCAAATGAATATAAGTAATTTCTTCTTCTGAGTCTAAACCTTTTCATAGCAAACTGAATATTTTTAGATAAAATAAAATTTAACCTTGTGCCTTGAGAAATGGTTTTGTGTTCTACATTAATATAGCCCACTTTTAGAAAAATTAATCAAAAGGTTTCTGATTCTAAATTGTTACAAAAGCATCCTGTGGGAGCAAAAGATACACTTATGCATAATCTACCGGGATTCTACACATGTATTTTATATATATATATATATATATATATTGTTTCCTTAAATCGTTATTGTAACAACTGAGGTCCTTCTTTTGTGACAAAACACAAAGTTAAGTTACAATAGTATTAAACTGAAGATGCCAATCACATAGTAACACTGTGTCCTAAATCTAAGGCTGATAACAGAACTCCTCTGTTAGCATCTCATTCGCTTATTCTGCTTCCTGAAGACCTTTTCACAATGATATATAACCTCATGCTAGCTGCATTTTATTTCACTTTTTTTGCTATGCATTCATTTTTCAGTTTTTAGTGTTCTGATTAGGATTCTATCAGAAAAGCCAAACATGTCCTCTGATGAGACCATCACATACCTACATCTATGGAATTCATGGACTATCATCTCTCACATCTAGGCAACAACTATGGAGGTAGAGTTATCTTGAATAAATCAAAACACTCTCAGTGCATCTGTTGGCAGAGCTCCTGAATATGTTGCTATGCAAAGTGCAACAAGAAGAATAAGCTCTTATGCTTTGTTGTGTGGAAGCAGTGATACAAATGAAGTTTAGATGATATATTCAGACTGTTGTACTTTTGATACAGACTGAAAGGGAGAAAGATATTAAGATAATTTCTAGTTATTACAGTTCCTCTTTTTTTCCTTCACTAGCATTGCTGAGGAACACGACCTGCTTTTTGTTTGACATTCTTGAATTTAATTTTTACTGGATAACACTCCAGCTAGCTAAACACTAGTTCACACTGAATATGCCAGGTATATATGTGTATGAGTATGTGCACATGTATGCACATGTTGCAATATATACTATCGCTGCATTAATGGAAGAGTTTTTTTAAGCATTCCAGTCAACATCTACCATTAATTGGTTTTGCGTATTGGAAAATCTCTTAAGCCTCAACACATTTTAAAGTATATACATTATCTCCTACACAAAAGGCACTTTGTGCATATGTTTAAAGCAGAAAACCATTGTATACAGAGAATATGTGAATAAATTCTCTTTCATTTAATAAACTAACTAGATAGTTAGATAAGAGCTAAGATAAAACTTCCAAGGAACTAAGTCTCCAGACTTGCCAAATAAACTGTCTTTTACTGCTGGATATAAACTTCTGGGTAGCAAAGTATTTCTGTTTACTGAAGAGATCTTCACAGTTGTCCTATTTAATGGAAATCATAAACCAGACTGTAACCTTTCAAAAAGATAATTAAAATAACAAATTCCTATTTTGAGGACACTTTTTAAAATAATGATCATCATTTTCCCCCTGCATAGCCCACAGTACTTGAATTTGCTGGACTATAAAAATTATCTCAAACCCATTCTCTGCATTGTCCGGAAGCAAGGGGCAGCAGGAAGAAGGAAAACTGGAAAAGACCCGTAAGCAATGGCTACATTGCATTTTTTATTGCCATCTCCCAGTGGATGATTGTGTCTGACTGAAAACGAAAGCCTGAACATAGAGGTCTTCCCACTAGATCTCCCACCCCACACAATGCCTGCTGGCCTCTGACTCTAGTCTTGAGCAGTAAGGAACTGATATGCAGCAGTAAGCTTTTGATATGCAGCACAGCACACCACACTATGAGATGGTGAAATGAAGATAGCATGGAGTTTTTAGGTCCCTGGATAGGATATGAAGGGCCTATTTGCACCAAGAAACAAATGAAGCATAGTCTAAATTACTGCACGGAAGCACAAGAAAACCTTTGGACATTTTAAAATCAGTTTAAAAACCTGAGCCCTCAACACTTACATTTCATTTGCTTGAAGATGGACTTGTTAGGTTCAAGCCAGTGCTGGAAAGGCAAAGCAGAGAGCAGAGGTTAATATGGATGGCAGTAGACAAAAACATCCTTGTTTGTTACCAAAAATGAGAAGTAGGATTTTTGTTTCACTGAGACATACATAAATGGGAAAAGCATGTCTATACAAGAATTGCATTGTATAAGCACACTTCATGTTACCACTGCCTATAAGATGGATGTAGTTGGTATAGAAATAAGACAAATATTTCATAGACACATTTGAAGGTGACAGGCTCTAGTGCTAAATTTGCAGCAGACATGTCAATCTTCCACTTTAAGCCTTTTTTTCTAGAAGAACAATCATATTGGACAGTAGGGCAGACTATTCAGAAATTTTAACTGGATCTGTTCATTAATGCTGCCTTCTGCAGTTCTTATAACTAAAGCATGTATAAGTACTGTATTCTCAGTCAACCCCCCCAGGACACAAGCAATTGTTCTCTTCTAGCAATAACTAAAATTCTGAAGGGAAAAAGAGTGCATTTTTCCAGGAAATGTTTACATATGGACAGCCAATGCTCAACAGAGAGATATGGATGCTTACCAGTAGATGCATAACTTTCCAGCAAAAGAGTGATGGCAGGAATAGTTTGGGGTTTTTTTTGTTTGTTTGTTTGTTTGTTTGTTGCCTTTTTTAAAATTTTATTCTCCTGGAAAATAAACTCAGATGCTTCTGTAATGAAAAATTAGGCTCACATTCTAGCTAAGAGCCTTAGCACATCCCCTGCTAACAGTAGCTGAACCATTCAGGAGGATGTTTTGATAAACAAAAGAACTCTCTGATATTCAGGTGCCACTTCTGACCACAGCCAATAGCTTTTGTACTAGGATTTTTCCTGTGAGCAAAAAATCTTCATGTTAAAATGAGATTTGTGTTGCAGAAGCAGCTGGTCAAAAAGCATAGTATTCAGCTTTAATAAGCCTAATCAACACTGAAAGGCCTTGCATTAAGGGGTTTCATTTTTAACCCTTTCATTTAATTCTAAAGCCCTATGGTTTACTGCAAAAAGAAAATCTAGCATTTATTAAACCATAAGTAATAATTAAAATATCCCACATCAGCTACCATTTTTCCTCATAACTTACAGTAATTCTTCTACAAAGAAAGGCCAAAGGTATGTATTTTGTAGGAGTTGTAGGACCTGCCAGAAAATTATTATTTTTAAAATTATGACATTTCAAGAATTCAGTCAAAATCAGGATGATTATAAATTAGTTTTTGGAAGTAGAACTTCTGATAAGACAAATACCTTGGACAGAACATTTTCAAATCTCTGCAGTTTATATGGCTGCTTAGAAACTCCTGCATAGAGTTTACAGAAGTATTGGAGATAAGCACTGCAACATATTTCTGTTTGAAGCTCACTTATCACTGAGAGACTGATATGGAACCCTGGTATTCCGAAGACAAACATCACAAAAAAAACCAACCCCAAACTTCAAACAACAATCACAACAAAAAACCCACCCTATACCATTTCTTTACCTATTTCCTTTTCCCAGTATCTCTCTTTTTTGGAGAAAAGATGAAAGAAACAGAATTGAGGCAGCAATGACTGTTTCACTGACCTACTAGAAATATCTAGCTCATTTCATTCCCTTTTTAGATGTTGCATATACATTATTGATATATTTCATTCTGAATAATGGGTGGTGAGTGTTGAGCATAAAAAAGTGAAGGCAATATCATTTAAGAAATCCTATACAGTCTGCACAGCTTTGTAGATACATAATCCAGAATGAATTCACAGATAAGAAACTAGTCAAGACACACAGATATGAAAATCTTCTTTCCTTAACCTCTTCACACACACATCCCACCTTCACCAGGCTCATGGCAGTCCTAGTTGAACATTCAGACAGCAAAGAGTCAATTAGACAATGAGTCATGCGTTACTGCTCCCAGGAAACTGAGAGTTTAGAGATATTCACTATATTCATATAGCAGAAGCACAACACAAGTTTTTTGATATTTTTTGAAAGACCAATCTGAAGTATTAGCAGAGAACAGGTCAGCATTTAGAGCTGTTTGAAAAAGTCAGTTACTTATTCTAAAAAGTCAGAAGTAAAAAAAGCCAATTTGCAAATATGAAACCCTCATAATTCTCAATACAAGAGGGGAGGCATGAATGAAATTCCCCATTCAGTGCACCAAACTCCCAGGAATGCTGATTTACCTAACATGTCCAAAAGCAAACATGTTTCACTAAGACCTGACTTTCATGGGTTAAAAACCAATTGAAAAACACTGAACAATTAAGCAGTGCACTTGTATATGGAGGTCTTGATACTGACAGGCGCTTTTTAGAAGCTCAGATTTCTATGGTGACCTTGTGGTGGTGAAAGATTGCAAATGTGTACACAATTTAGCTGAATCTTTCAGAAAGCTGATCAGTTACTTCATAATTTGTGGAGACTTTCAAAGACACAGCAATTAGGTGCTTAATGCTCTCTGACTGTCAGGGGAAGATAAACGTCTAGTCATTGCTAATACTTCTGAAAATAGCCACACCTATATTTGTTTGAATATTTCAATTTGGGTTCTAGGAAAGATTCTCCCCTGAGTACCTACTTATCTTCCAGCCTTACAGCATTGACTATTAATAATTAATACCTGTGCTTTATCTCTGCTATAGAGTATCCAGGCTATATTTATTCCAAGATTAATTAGCTGTTATAGCTAGGACCAGATTAAGGTTCCCATAAATCAATCAAAGGGTTTCTGCAGAAACTTTAAATTGGAAAGCATCTGGTTTTCCAAAATGCTTTTTTCATGTAGCAATATTTTTTTTAAGAATTTTCCAAAAAAAGTAAAAAAAAAAAAAATCTGATGAAAGGAAAATAAAACATTTTGGGTTAGCTTGTCAGGACAAATTTTAGAAGCATTTTACATATTCAACAGCAAAGAAATGTCATTAATATTTTATGTCACTCTGCCTTATGGGAACAGTCCATAGGTGTTTTCCACTCTTTATTGTAAGACTAACACTTCATAAGACAAATAAAACAAACAAACAAAGCTAGTCAGACATAAAATTGGAGCTAGATACAAGAATCTTTTATTCCTCTACTAGCAGTAAAATGTGCAAATTAGGGAGAGAAAAAAACCTCCAAAACCCTTATACAGTTTCATTTTTGCCTCATGTATTTGACAATGTAGTCCATAAAGGTTGTTTTAATTGGATGATGGCCTACAATCTCAAATCAGCTTGGTTTTATACATAATTTTACTTAACAATTATCAGAAATAATTTCTGCAGGGGCTGAACCTCTTGTCTCATTGAGAGCATGTTAGCAACATGGTTGTTGCCCAATGGGGAAGAAAAGACTTTAATCCTAATCCAGCTAACACATATTAGCAAGGATCCTCAGAGGACATTCATGTTCAGCACTACTAATTTCTAATCTTTTTGTCAAAAGAGGTTTGGATGGCCACTGGATATCTCAATGGTCAAGATAGATGTCTTCACAGAAGCAGAAGGGAAAGAGAAAGATACTCGGAGATCCTGAAGGTCAGTCATGGGATAGCTAACAAGTCTTGGTGCTTCAAGTAGCAGTGGTGAGTAAGCAAACTTACGGGTATCACTTTTAGTGCTGGAATCCTAAAATATGCTGAGAATTGCCTTCTGACTAAGATTTCATTGCTATTGCATGCTGCGTTTCAGGCTGGTGCTATCTTTGTAAATAGAGCTTTCACCTCTGATCAGCCTTTAAGTGGCACTGAGTAGTCATTAGCGAGGCCAGGTGTGTTCTTGCTTACCCACAAATGGTGAGCAGCTGATGTGGTATCAGCTTTCAGAATAAAAGCTCATGGTGAGCAAGGACACCCTGCAAGGGTAAAAGCACCATTTTGGAAAGCCAATTTAACTCCGCGAACACTGATGTGCTTTTAGTAAAGGGATCTCACCCAACAACTTGTTTCAAACAAAGCCATTCACTGAGAAGCTCTGAGAGGACTGAGCATGGTCTCTACAGAGCACAGGGTTAAGGGTTTAGGAATAAGAAATGGTGAGGAAAGAGGAGATAGTCATAGAATCATAGAATGGCCTGAGTTGGAAGGGACCTTAAACATCATCTAGCTCCAACCCCCATGCCAGGGATACTTTTCACTAGACCGGGTTGTTTAGACCTCCCTCCAACCTGGCCTTGAACACTTCCAGGGATGAGGCATCCACAGCCTCTCTGGACAACCTGTGTCATTGTCTCACCACCCTAAAAGTCTCTCCCCTCCTCCAAGCCAAGAAGCTTTTCGATTTAGTCCCCTGAGAAGCAGTTATGAAGGGGCAATCAAAAGTGGCCAAATACTGTGAATATTTAAATCTCCCTTGACAAGCAATATTTAGCCAAATCCTAGGATGTCCATACAGTAAAACTGAACCAAAAGAACCTGAAGATGTCACAAGAATATTCTAGCCACATCTATCTCAGATCCAGGACTGGATTTGAAAACTTTGTTTAATGGACAGAAGAGAGCTGGAGAATTTTAAACTATTAATAATTTAACTATTAATTTAAACTTCAACCCTATCTTAATCTTGAAAATTAATATCTAACCTCTTCCTTCAATGGAGAACATAATTAAAGTAAATTTTCTTAACCCCAAGGCAGTGACTTGGACTGGGTTACAGACTGGGAAAAAACAAAAACAAAAAAACACAACAATAAACCAAAAAAAAAAAAAAAAGCCACAAGTAACAGTATCCAAAGCTGATGGATTCTCACAGAGGGAAATTAATTGGGTGCCCAGTCTATACAGACACAATAGATGCCAGATGACCCAGGGCACACTGCATGTCTCCTTCATGTGCTGGGCCTGACACCATTTTTTCATGGTTTTAAGAACCTTTATACCAAGAATATCAATGTTGTTCTGGTGTAGCAACAGAGCTGCTCCTCTGTACTGTTCCCAAAATCAGGACACTGACTCGATTTAGTGGCATGCTAAGCAGAAGCAAACAAGGTACATTACTATCATAAAAATTAATCTGATCCAGAAATAGTAGCATACACCAGAACAGAATAATTTGTATGATTCTGAACTGGAATATATTAACTAAATTTCCAAATTATCACTCTTTCATACTAAAATATTCGGAGAAACTCCAATGCTATATGTTGGAGAGCTCGACTTTTCCATTAACTCTACATCAGCTGAACATCTGGCCATAAATTCTGCATATAGATGTATGTATGAGCCACACCTGCTCAGAGACAACAGGTTCACAACTGACGAGGAAAAAAAATCTTTGTTTTTTATCAAAATAGCTTGCAGAATGGTTTATTTTACAAGTTTATTAACCTTCACAGAAAATATTTCAGTTAGTAACAATTCTGCTGAATTAAGTGTATATAAATATATGTATTCACTACATACTAATATTCATTTCAGTCCAATTCTTGTTTAGTACATAAATGCAACTCCTCTGGTAAAAGCAAGCTGCCATTTAACTCAGCACTTTGTCCCTGAAAATGGACTGAAGCAAACATTTGGAAAAAGAAAAAGAGCAGCAGCTCTCATGGTGCTCACTGGGCTTTTTACACCAGCCTCCATTACAATTCGTTTGTAAGTCATTGTAGACTTTCATTAATTTGTCTAAACTCCTATTTTAATACTTTTTTCATACTTTTGACAGCTACCATGAATTTTGTGACTGGGTGTGGTATTTTAAAACTATTTCTCAATACCAATTGCTTTATAGTTTATTTGTGTTTCAATTCTGTTGTAAGAATTACAAGGCATTCTTTCCCTCACTTCCTCCAAGGCATTTTACGTCATAGCTTTCTCATCCACTTTTGCTCATTGTCTTGCTCTCTCACTCATTCTCTCTCACTCACCTCTTTTCCTAGCTGTATCATTCTAGTCTAATCCATCTCTTTTTGTATTAAATCCTTTCCTAATTGACATAATTCTCATGGCCTTCTTGGTTCCTTTTCTAGTTCTACCATACTTTTTTTGAACCAGCATGACCTGAACTGCACACATCAAGCAGTGTCACAGCAAGACTTCATGCAAAAGCATGTAACTTCTGTGATTACCTTTTCCTGGAGAAAAGATTAATATGCATGGAGAAGGACTAAAATTTTTATTAATCTATGGCTCAATTGCTCTAGTGTTCAGTCTGTAATACTTCTGCTCTGCCACTTCAGAGTAGAGACCTTCCAGGCAGATCTCTTCACGTAGCTGTATAGAGCCTTATGACTTATTACATAAAGACATAACTTCATTAAACTGAGCTTGCAAATTATCTGATGTGTCTTTCCCCAACCTTCACCATCTTCAATTTAGGTTATGAGATTAAAAAAATATTCTGCCCAGGTAAATTGGAAGTGATGTACTTTAGAATACACATGGGTCTCCCTATCAGCCTTACTACTGAAATAAATGTGCAATCTGACAAAAAAGCTATCTCTGTTTAGAATAGCCCAGCAGTTTTTATCATGTTTAAGCTTGAAAGCAAAATGAGAATTCTGTGAAAGTTCTTTAGAGGGAAACTGGCATGCATATGGACAAATCCATATTGCACAGTGCCATCTTTCTGCCAATGCACTGATCCAGGCTCTGTGCTCTGGGGAAGTCAGAAAATCCCAATGTACTCAGAGCCACCATTCAAGATCAATTGCACAGAGGGAGTGTATTCACAGAGCAGTTTCACTGATTCAGAAACTTTGTTTTCATACTGTCAGGCATACACACACAGAGCTAAAACCACTGCACTGCTGTGCTGCTCCCAGACAGCCCTGCAGCACATCCACATGACAAAGCATCTTAATGCCTTAAGTCTCAAATCTTTCTGCAGTGACAGTTTAGACTTCAGAGTTGCTTCAGGGTCCTACAAAGCCTTTTCATAACACTTCCAACCTATCCTATGGGTACCTTCAACGTATTTCTGTCTAACTACCACCTCATACTTTCACACTCTAAACCATAATCATAAGCATATGTTCAGACCAACCCACTGGGGGTAGAAAAAAAAAGGAAATACATATTTTCAACTTTAAATCACTGCTCAGGTGTCCTCCTGAAGAAACTTAAAGAACATATTTCACCACACTCACATCTTCCTTCAGTCCAGTCTTTCATTTCCCTCAAAATCAATGACCTCCTTCCACAAGGTGTCAGCTCTAGTGACAAATGCTGAACAGATGCATTATATCATTCTATTCTCATCTCATACCAGTCCAAAAAACACAAAATAAGGGTGCTCGGTCAACTCAGGGTATCCAGCACAGAATTAACCATGCTGCATTTCCTTGAGGGTAAGAGTGTGGTAATTGGCCCCAATATAATATCTAATACATTAAAATATATCAGTAAGTAGTTCCTTGAGTAGGAGAATCACTAACAACTCCCCCAGCTGTGTTTCCTGTTTGAAACTACTAAAAAGTGCAAGCTCCAAATGATGGTTACTGGGTTCTTACAGTGTCTCTGTTTCAACTACCTCTAGATTTCCTGGAGTGGGTTTGCCCTACAACATTTCCCACAGTCAGAATAATAATAAGGTTTTAACCACCATGTTGCAGTTTACCTTTATATAACCATACAGGAACCTAACATTTGAGAACTATATAGAATCACAGAATCATCAAGGTTAGAAGAGACCTTTAAGACCATCCAATCCAATCATCCACACAGCGCTGCCACTATAACCCCTAAACCACAGTACCCAATGCCAGATCCAGACACCTCTTGAACACATCAAGAGATGGTGACTCCACCACCTCCCCCGACAACCTATTGCAATGCCTGACCACCTAAAGAGTGAAAAAAAAATTCCTAACATCGAATCTGAATCTCCCCTGTCTCAGGTTAAGGCCATTTCCTCTTGTCTTCTCACTGCAGACACGGTAGAAGAGACCAGCCCTTGCCTCACTGCAACCTCCTTCCAGGTAGTTATAGAGAGCATTAGGTCCCCCCAAGCCTCCTCTTCTTGAGACTAAACAAACCCAGCTCCCTCATCTGTTCCTCACAAGACATTTTTTTAAGACCTTTCGTTAGCCTTATTACACTTTGCTGAACACACTCCAGCACCCCAATGTCCTTTTTAAAGTGAGGGACCCAAAACTGACCACAGCATTAGAGGTACGGCCTCATCAATGTGAAATACAGGGGGATGATCACTTTCCTAGTCAAATTTGACCAAAACTGGCTTAAAAAGTTACTACAGCTGAAAGTCAGGGAGAAAGGCAGTGTGATCCCATATACTTAGTTTTCTCAGAAATCCACATGAAAAAAATCAACAGTTAATATAGGAACATTAGGAACTCCTTTGTTCTCAGTGGAGTATCATTACACATAAAATGGCATACTGCCATTTACTGCATACTGGTAGTACAGACCTGAAATTTTTGAATCTGTCTTAAGGCACAGTCTCCCTATGCGAACATCCAAATGTGATGCTAAAAGGTAAAATAGCAGATATGATGTAGAACCCAGAGTCTTTAACTGCTAGACAATTTGATGTCATTGTCATTGTTATTCTCCCATATATCCAAAGATACGAAAAAAGCTTCCATGCTGCCTTCTTTTGTGTCTCCCAGGGTTTCTTTTCTCGTGTAGAATAGAAAATGGAAAACTATAGAAAATTTTTAAACATTTAAGTATGCTCAAAAGATATACAAACACTTACTTATGTAATAGGAAAGGATTGTTATAAAAGCAGGACTGGGGGGAAAAAGTATATACATTAAAACGTACTTGAAACATTTACTTAAAACTTACTTTTGAAACATTTCATTTGAATCATCTGAAATATTAAAACAGTTCATAATTCTCAAACTCAGTCAAACATTTCAACACTGCTAAGTCAAAATGCTACATTTTGGTAGCATACTCTGAAAGAAGACATCTATGGTGAAATATAGCAGGTATTTTTGCCTGCTTGAGCTCCCTCAATAGATTACAAAACAAAACTACTGTAAATTAGCTCTCAGAGCAACTCTGAAAGCTTTGCACAAAAAAAATTTACAAAAGAATAAAAGGGAGCAAGCATCACTAATAGACTAAATGCCAGCAGGAGTAAATCTGCATAATATTATATATATATGTATGTGTTTGTGTGTACACTATATAATAGTATACTATTATGTCACATAGCTTAACTATTCAAAAAGCCAATCAAGAATAATTCACTGAAAGCCAGAATTAAATGCATGATTTTGGCACTTTCATTTGGAACCATTGATATAGCCCTTTCTGTACAAAAACAGAGACTATACAGTTGCATATAAACTACAGCAGAGGCATTCAGCACTTTCAAGAAACTGGGCAAAGCAACATGAGTAGTACACTACCTAAATCAGAATCAATATTAAGTCTCCTAAAAAAACAGCTATGCTTTCTGGTTGCAGCTCTGATTACATGCTGTTTGGAAGAACCTTCAGAAGATGGTGCCCAGTTCCTATCTTTGTCAGTGTTTAATATAAACTCCTGCCATAAAATTATAGAGAATTCTCTTAAAATTATTCACAAATCTAGTGTAAAAACTTTGCCCCACTGCCTCCATTATGTTCCAGACAGTGCAGCTCTCACTAGTTTAAGAAACCACCTCCCTTGCATAAACTTTTTCTTTCTACTTTACACTCTGATACATGTCTATCCGTATCTTCTTAG
Source organism: Platyrinchus mystaceus (assembly GCA_035041135.1). Classification (NCBI taxonomy): domain Eukaryota; kingdom Metazoa; phylum Chordata; class Aves; order Passeriformes; family Tyrannidae; genus Platyrinchus; species Platyrinchus mystaceus. Next base: position 36,189,773 of record JAWWLV010000100.1, on the reverse strand, counting down.
CCTTTTTTTTCTTGAGCTAAATGGGTTACGTCCTTCTTTATGTCATCTCAGAAACAAGCTCTCCATTCTCTTTATATTTCTAATACTGCTTCTCCTTCTTTCCTCTTTCCCTCCTCAGTTAAATTGATCTTTCTTAAATGCAGATTTCTAGATCAGAATAGTTGAGGTCTCATTAGGGTGTAACAACATTAATACTTTCCTGCAAATGTAATCCTAAGAACAGGCAAATAAATTTGTTGTTATTTATTATAGTCACATCATGCACTAAAACCAGACCAGTTAATATGCATTTTTTACATTATCCCACATCTCTTTGTCTGTGGGGCACTGAAGTACAATATCACACACATAGTTAACTGGTACAGGATGAATTATCGCTTTCTTTTCAGTGGAAACATTAAATTGGGGAGTGTTGTTCCTAAACCATGACATGAGCCATTTACTGATGAACTTTTATCTAGCTACAATGCCTAAGCTATGACATAATTATTCATAAAATCTCATGCTTGTTATACTACTAGGAAATTGTTGGTTAATATGTTACTTTGAGATCAGAAAAAGATCACAATAGTGTTCTGCTGAAGAAGTTTCAAAATTCTTCTGCATCTGACTAAGAGGTAGTTATGCATCTGTATTTGATACAGAAGCAAGATTCATGTAAGTGAGCCTCTACAGGATCAGAGATTCAGAAAAGCCAGATGACATAAAAACAATATTACTTTATTATAGCATTTGGTTGAAGTTTTAGTCCTTAGGATGGAGTTTGTGGCAGAGAAAATATCCACTCTGAGAGAAAGCATTTTCCATTTAAATACTTAGAAGTGCAATCTTAAAAAAAAAAAAAAAAAAAAAAAAAGGAAAAAACCCCACAAACAAAACAGGACAAAGGATCAATAGAAGAAGACAGCGCATGTGCATGTAAAAATAGTTTGTTTTGATGAATTGTAACATAAGAGAAAATTATATGTTTCTTTCAACTCATCATCAGAGGTTTTGACTGTATATAGAAGTGCCCCTTATAAAGCCTGTCCTAATTTACAGGAGATTTTAAAATAAAGAAATAATACCCAAGAGAAGTTATCCATCTGCTTAATAGCATGAGAGCATTTAAATATGCATGTATGGAAAATGTAAGTTTGATAAGTTGACTTATATTTATAATAACTGTTGATTCAAGCCATACTACTACTCAAGATGGCTACAGTATTCTCTGTTCGATATAAAGGGAAATGAAGACTTAAGATTTTTTTAGTTAAGAACATAATTTGTTTCTCAAATTGTCTTTTGCTACTGACCAAGAGAAGATTTTAGCTTCATTATAAGCTATAATCTTCCATAAACTTAACACCAAATTAGATATACTACAAGATATAAACTAACAACTGTATAGTCAACATGGATAAGACACTGCAGAGAATTTGAAACATGAGAACCATATAAGGTAGGCTACAATAAGAATCACAATGGGGTTGAGTTCTTAGTGTCTTTTTCTGAAGCATAAGTTTTTTAAAGTATTCTGACTACTAAAAAAAGAATCAAGGTTTTTACTAAAACAACCCCTTTGACTGCTGTTAAGAAAAATAACTTTTCTGTAGCTATTTTTGAGTGATGTCAGAGAAAGGCCCAACAGAAGTATTCATTAAGTTCTACCTAATTACAGTCTAATCCAGCACTCCACCTAATTTTTCCATCAATTCCAACCAACTGAACACCTCTATAATTGTTATGAGTATGAAGAATTAAGAACACTGGTCGGAATAACTGCTAATTATTTTCATTTTAAAAGGAAGTTGAAATAGAAATTATTTGCTGCAGCTTTGCAAAGCTGTTGAAATTCTATAAGGTTGAGCTGATGGTGATTCCCAAAGTCTGGTGATTTTTGATAAAACTAATTAGGGTGTAGCAAGAGATATCCAGCAAGATGTTTTTTTCCCTCTTATAGAAGTTTCAAACTGGTGCTTGTTTCCAGATATTAAATGCCAGTATATGTCCCCAAGATATTTAAAGTCATATCTAAGTCTTAATCTTGGGACCAACAGGATGACACAGTAAAGAAGCAGTCCTGAATATAACTGTCTGAAGACTTCTGCTTCCTATGTTGACCATTATTTCCTACTCTTAAAAAGTAAAAATCATCTGAAGCCGAGCAGGAGATAGCAGTAGCAAATCCCCTATAAACTACCACCTGCAGGACCACCTTACACCTAGGAAAGATGACTTATCACTGACCACACAAACGCTTAGAGCACAGGCCTATAAATTCTATTGCACAAGTGCACAGATGCTCACAGGGAGAACCAACCTGATGAATTCTGCACAACTTGATAAATCATGTCTGTTTTGTGTATTACAGATTTTAAGTCCATACAGCTTGTGATGAGTGGAACAGAATTTCTGCTTTTGGCTGTTAAACTTATTAGGATTTTTGCGTACATATCTATAGAGTTTGCAAGCATACTCTATAGGAAACTAAAAATCCCAAATTTCACTGCACTGCCAGAGCCTAGGGCTACTCTGTGCAAACTCTGATTCATGCTTATAGATCATTTCTAGCTCAAGGAGAACTACACAAATCAGAATGTATCAATTTACCTGAAATTAAATAGATGAACTGAGGGGAAAATTAAATTAATAATGACACTTTAGGAACATCTACAGATTATGACCAAAGTATAAAACCTTAGAGATAAATAACTTTGCATTAGAATTTACATGTTTATTGAAAAAAAATCAATTTAGCATTACTTAAAAGCAAATGTAGTCAGAGATCATATACATACCCTCTGCTTCTCAGGGTCAACATATCGAATGCCAAAGTAGTCTTTTTCCAGCAAGCTGTAATAGTTGCAGATGTGATCTATAAGAAACTGACCTTTGGTTTCCCTCTGTAAAAAGAGAAATAATTGATACATTATGTTGAGTATTTTGAACTTGCTGTCTACAAAGTCTAATCGAAGTGTCAAGGCAAATGGCACATGAAATTTGTTGTTATTCAGATGAGGACAAGGATTTAAGCATTTATCTTCTAAAAAAGATGAAGGAGATTAATGATCAATACACTCTCTGCATATTCACAAATTGATTCGTTAAGAAAATATCATTACTACTCCTACCTCAGGAAAAACACATGCTGCTCTAATAGCCACAAATTTATAATACTTAAAATATTACTAGTAATCATATTTCCAGCTGATGCTATGACAGATACTCATTTACATATAGAATTTCAAAACAGTATGTGGGTTTTTTGTATGCCCCAAGTTTGTAAGCAGTTTTGGCAGTGAGTACCTTACTGGACCTTTAAACGGTGCCCACAGCAAGACAGATCTGATCCTTAATTCTCAGTTAGTACAAGGAAAAAATGCTCAAATGACTGAAAGAGATGTTTGCATTTTTGCACTGATTCTGGGTAAACAATCTCATTCTTTATTTCTGCTTTCTTCAATGTCAATACTGTGTTCAGTTCTGGGCCCCTCAGTTCAAGAAAGACATTGAGGTGCTGGAGCAGGTCCAGAGAAGAGCAACCAG
>JAWWLV010000100.1:36162529-36184048 GCA_035041135.1 Platyrinchus mystaceus | reverse complement strand
TAAGACGAGGCTGGATGTGGCACTGAGTGCCATGATCTAGTAATCACAGTGGGGTTGGATCAAGGGTTGGACTTGATAATCTCAGAGGTCTCTTCCAACCCAATTAATTCTGTAATTCTATGATTCCTTTATCTACCGCCTAATATGGAGATCCTACAGGAATTTTCACATTTCTTCTTATCAGCTGGTGTGAGCTGATGTTGGCTTTTTTTCTTAATTGTGATTTGTGTCAATATTAACATAGGGATAAACCTTTTTGCCTAAAACAGCCCATTCCAAGCAGTCAAAGGTGCTTTACCACGCAGTAGTGTCAGGTCTCTGCACTTTTTTTTCCTCTATCTGTCTACTCTGGTCCCATACTGAGACACCTTTGCTGTGGACCAGGTAATGAGTTCTATCCTTAGCTGACATGAAACAACTTGAACTTAGGTCTTTAACGTCTGGTGAATAGAAACTACACAGGGCATGTAATCATGTTATATAAAAAATATTACTTAATTAGCCTTTCTTTAAAAACAGGCAATTTAAGCCATAAACAGGATGGCAAGCAAAACAGAAGAGACAGCTTTTGTATTTCTCAAGGCACTTTACAAAACTGGATATTGTTCACATAGAAGCAGTTGAGGCAAAACCAGCACCATGACCTGTCTGAGGTCACACTCTAAAGGCCAGAGAAACCAATGTCCTCAGGTCCACCACTCTCTAGTGAGACTAACTGCTTGCCACAGGAAAAATGAGACGTGCTTCAAGACTGGAGAGTTAGAAAATAACATAATACATGAACTGCTTTGTTTTCTTATCTTCACAATTAATAAGGAATTCTGACATGGATACCATTGCTTGTCTTTTAATTTCCATCACTAAACAAAGAGATAACTAATAAAAAGAACTCTCAGTTAAGCCACTGACAGAGAGCTGCATTGCCCTTCCAGTGTGCCAAGGCTTCTGTGGACGTCCTATTCCCTGCCATATGGACCTTCTCTCCTCTTGAATCCACTTCCAGCCACAATGGAATTACTAGTTTCTCCACAGATTTCTTTTTCCTATATGTGGAGGCCTCAGCTTCAATTCCTATTGAGTAAGCCATCTACTTCCACTAATCCTATCTTTTTCTATCTTCTATCTCCTATATATTTACCCCTCACTAGGTCCTGTACTCTTCCATACACTGCTTCTTGCCTGGATATCTCTTGCCTTGTCTGCACCATAGTATTTCTATAATTTGTTTGCCTATTTTTAAATAGACATTTTCAAAGGATATTATCCCAATCTGTCTATTCTGTACATGCTCATCCAACCTCATGCTTGGCACCATGCACTGCTACCTTTTTCCTTGTTATATAGCTGCAAAGGTCTCCTTCTGTAATTGTCTCCTTTCAGCCTTGAGAAATTTAAAAATTAACTTGTTTGCCATTAAGAGTGGTTAACAGATACACTGACATTTATTTGGTAATGTACCCACTTACAAGTATTGGGCAGCCTAGTGACAACATAGAGAAAACTTTCCTCAAAAGGCAAAGTCCTACCAAAGACTGAAAAGTGCAAAAAGAAAACTGTCACTCTCTGCAGCTGACAAAAAAGGTCTACATTTGCACAGTCACATCTCAATGAACTGTTTTCTAACTGAAAAGCTTATAAATGTCTGCAGTTTTGTGACTATGAGAGACCATCAAAATATTAAGACAAAACTGCACAGTGATATTTCATTACAGAGGCAGAAGAAAAAATTATGAACACAAATATGACATTTACATTGCACATACTTTTAAGATTAATCTACAGCAAACTAAATAGAACTGGGAAATAACAGCTATTGACTAAGGTATAATCAAACATGAAAAAAGATTTTACTGACAACAGCACATGAAAGAAATCCAGTTTTTAAAACATCATAAATGAGGAAACCAGACTAGTCATATTTTCATGTGACAACATTAGAGGGTGTTAGTGGAAGAACAGTCAGCAATACAGTCTTCCAATTTCTACAGGTTTGCACTCTAACCTGTTCATTTTAAAAGCCTTTGCTTCACTAAATAATCACAAGTTCTTTGAGTTCCTGAAGAAACTGATAGAAGGCTATGGCATGTATAGTGGTTTTTAATTCAATAGCAATGTTCCCTTTCTAAAAGGAATTGATGCCCTAGTTTTCTTGCTTGAAAGACAGACAATAGAAATAAACCATACAAAAAAGAGCAAATGAACAAAAGCCTTCAAGCTAAATTCATGCTCTAGGAATCTTTAAGCCTGCCATCGATAAATAAGAGAGACTACTTAATAATCTCACCCTTGGTTAGCATACACATCATTTCACTACCAGATAGTAAATAATATTCAAGATGTACAAAAGCTGCTAAATTGGCATAGACATAATGTAATAAGTGTTTTCATAAGAAATACTGTTGCAAACATTCCACCTTTAATGCTTTTTAATACCTGAAATTTGAAAAAACTCAGATCTTAATTGATCCACAGAGGAAAATACTTGGAACACAGCATATCAAGTCCAAATTCATAATACATTGTTTGACAAGAAGGATGTGCAATGGCTGCTAATTTTGTTTTCTGCAAACAGCATATATAAACATTTTCTACACTTCTCTAACAATGCTCCAAATTCTCCTGAGCCTTAGAATCTGATGATCTTTCTCATCTCCCATGTTCTTATTACATATTACTACGTATTACCATATTACAAGAGAATATATTAAATTCAAAGTTTATTCTCATTTGTGAAAGAATATGGTTAAACTAAATTAGAAACTGCCAATCATCCACAAGAGAGCAGAGGAATGGATTTAGGTCACAGAATAATGAATATAAACATTGCCTGAAATTTCAGACAGTTGCCATGTAGCTTTCCAATTAAGCAATCCTTAAAAAACAAACAAACAAACAAAAACAATCCCCAAACCCTTCTATATAAAAAAGTACTTTGCAGCAATTCAGAAAAATACTTTTAATACTACATTTTAGGATGTTTGTCAGAACATGGAAAAATTATATCATTTAAAAAAATCCATTATTTTCAAACACTACTGAAACATGTCAGCTACAAACAATAGGAATCTAAGAGCAAAAATGAAGTCATACTTCTAATATTTTCACAGCTCGAAGCTTTGATAATTTTATCACATTTCACCCAGAAGTCACAACTACTCTCCAATACTGAAGATGTATGCAGGCAGAAACAAGAGTCACAAAAGTATGCGAGCAAGAGATAGGAAATGTCCTGGTTTGTAATCAGTGCAATGTTTTCAATGAAAGAATACTGTGTTAAACAAGCTGCTTTTTTCTAAGTCCATTAATTCAAATATATCTATCTCAATTGAGATATATTTTCCTTCCGATTTCTGTAATCTGTACAACAGCTTTAAACAAAGTCCTATAATGTACACATTTCACACACTCAACACAAAAATAGGCTTTTGAAGATTCTTATAAATAATTTGAGGAATTACTCCCTGATTTGTTTAGATAAATTGGCACAGACAAGATGAGTATGTCTTTCCTAAGGCTGTATTTGAATATCTGACCTTAATACCACTAAAGTCCCACAACAAACCCCAGCAGGGGATATAATGCCATGTAAATGACAAAATCCCTGAATACAGAAGGTCAGCTTGCAAACAACTGTTAAACTCTGCTTTTTAAGCTGGCTCAAAAGTTTTCTATTGAAACATATACAGATCAAACTAAACTAGCAGGTATTGCAAAAGAATTAAGAAGAACAAGGGACATTCTCCACTCCAACAAGACATGAAAACATGCTCATACAAAGTTTTCTGTTGATGGACTCACAGGACAACCTGAGTTTCTTCCTTAGCTCTGGAAACTGAGTAAGACACTGCATAAATGCTTCATTTTACCTACCAGACAATTTTATTACAGCTTCCATTTCTTCAACTCTGCAAATTTATGACTGAGTAACCCAATTCCTTGGTAATTTCTCTGCTATAGAGAAACTAATCCAAGCTACCTTTGTCACTGTTGAGCAGTTTAAGTCTAACACATTATCCCTATCTCGTGCTTGCTGTGGGGATTTCTTATTTTTATTCCTAATTTCATTATGCAACTTAAAAACAAGGGAGAGAGTATCATGTTCTGTCAATTTAACCATTCTCCAGTGATGTAAAATGAGACCACAAAACATTTGTGACTGCTTCACAAACCTGAAAGTGAGATGAAAATCATCTATAGCAGTTTCAGATCTTGCATTCAGTGAAATGTCTTTCTTATTTGCATTTGCTTCACTGTGGCGTTCTGTGTCTATTTATCTGAATGTCGTCATAAGGAAGAGCAAGAGTCACAAGCAGATTAAACACAACGCTTCTGCTCTGTTACCTAACCACTGAAGTCCTGCCAGATGTGCTTATCTCTGTCAGGAAGCCACTGACATTACTAAGAAGCAGTGCAGAGTCATAAACACAGTATTTATTTGTACTGGGGATTTCAATCCTCATCCCGTAAGTGTCTTTACTTGTGCGAACAGTTCCCAAAAGTGACCCCCTGGGTAAAGCTGGTCAAGTATTTAAGTGCTTACTTGAGTGTAAAGCCACTCAAAAAAAAATTAAAAAAAAAAAACAAAACCCACATATATATATAAAAGTTTTAAACCACAATTAATCCAGCATTTCTGTTTAAATAAACAGAAAGTCAGGCTCTCAGGCAAGGCAAGCATAGTGTCTGATTTTTTTATGCCTGTTTTCTTTAGTGTGTAACATATTTTGAAGTCCTATGGATGTAAAAGAATTAAATACGTGTATTCAAGAACAATCATCATAACACCATAGAATGAAAACTAATACAGGCAGAAAAATGGACAAGTGCATTCAGGGCTAAAACAAGTAATTCAAAGAACATTTTTACACACTGAAAACTGAAATAAATTGTTCTGTTGACAATACTTAACAAAAATTATAAAAAACAACAGAGCTAAACTGTCTTTGACTGCCACATCTCATATTTCTGAATTCTCTTTGGATATCCTCTTCCAGTGATGAGAACATATTTCTTCTAGGCTTTTCATGAGAGAAATAACTTGAATCCCAACAGGAACACATCTTCCATTTCATTGACAATTATTCTATAGTTCATTTGGGGTCAGCCCTCGTACACAGAAGTATGGCTATAAAAGGACATTTGGGAGCAACTCTCTGCTCATGTCAGTTTTGAGCTGTCATCACATTTGCGTTTGTTTCCAGTGGCACAGCAAAAAAGTTCACTAAGCATCACTTTTGGAGTGGGGATGTACCGTGGAAGTGGGACTCATTTAATATCAACCCTTTGGAGCTGAATAGGGAGGAGGGCTGAGGGCACAGAGAAGGAAAGCAATGCCTGAATTTCACAGTATCTTCTAGATGATTTTCTAAGTTCTGCTTGAATAGCAACATCAAGAACAGAATCCTCATTCTGCAACAACCAAAAGCAGCGAGGTGGAACAGGCTTAGCTCCGAGCTGGCAACACTGGGCCATCCCTAACCCTGACAACCTTCAACACGCTGTGCAAATTTCTTATGGCTCCGTGGATTTATGCATTCACTGAAACTACAAATTACAGCAAATACTCACAAAACAGATACAAAGACAAGTTCTTTGCCATTTTTGTTCCATCTTTGGAAACAGCAACAGGAATACTTGAAGAAGTTTCACAAGAACAAGATATTGCATAATGCCTTCAAAATATAAGAACAGTGTGCCTGTTTCATTCCTCAACCAAAATGTTATAACTTTTTAAAACAGATTCCTCTCATAATCAGCAACCTATTTTAAAGTGTTTGAAAATACACTGTGACTCTATTATACAACATTTACCTGAAAAGTTTTCCTAATTGTAAGAAAAACTGGGTTTACTTAATTTTTTTGTTTGTTTTTAAAGTTACAAAATACAAATGGTAACAAACTTTTGTTGAGAAAGAAAACCCACAAATTGAAACTGGCAGATTTTATTTTAGAAACAAAGTGTTTATCTCAGATTTTTTCCTTTTGTTTACAGTGAGGAATCAATTTTATTTCTACAAACCTGAATTAAAGGTGAAAAAAACAGTGCTGATGATTTTTAATGAAAAGCACAAAACATGGCATTGCAATAAGGTAGCTGGCATTTACTTAATTGTAACAGTCCTCATCCACACATTATTTTATATTAATTACCTCTTGCAAAGCATATATTTCATGCTGTAAACTAGTTAATAGATCTGTCTTACTTGTCATAATTTATATCAACATTGTAGGGAAGGATGGATTTTTAAATTTCTCTCTTAGTACTTTTTGTTATGTATAAAAGTATGTGAATACATGAAAGAAAGTATTAGAATTATTGCCCATTTTATTTCATAGGGAATTTAGCAGCCAGTAGTGATAACCTTTGCCCACAAAAATGGTCTCTGGTTTTTAGTAACCTGGAATGGGTCTTGAAGAATATCATTTTTACAAATATATCAGTCTTTAAACTCAAATTTCTAATCCCCTATTTATCAGTTGAGCCCCATTTGATATATATTAATAAAAATAATTAAACTTAAGGGAAAAAGAAGCCAAAAATGAGCCTCTGTCTACTCTTTCATTTGGACAACAAATATACAAGGGCATCTCAAAAATAAAAGAGAAAGGAAAGAAAAAAGAAGAATGTCCATGCTGGGAAGAAAATAAGGGGTGAGCAATTTCAAGGCTGTATGTGTGAATGCAGCTGTGGAAGCTCTATCAATCTTAAATGAAACTGCATGGCTAAATGTACACAGCATTGAAAATTTGCCCAGAAATAACTGCTCCAATGAGGTCAGAAATATCCTTGTCAAATTCCTCTTACATGCTAACTCAGTTGGGAAATGAAGAGGATCATTTGAGGTAACTTATTTTTCTTTAGTTTTGCACTATTGTCTTGCAACAGATGGGCAGATTTGTCCATAAAAGAGCATATTTTTACCCTCTCTTGAATTACAGGTTATTGTATAAGGATAGTGATCCAATGATAAAAGATAAAGGGGTAAAAGAGATAAGTACACCACAGAAAAAATAACACAATGGCAGTCTAATGCAATGGATACTATCCTAAGGGCAAAATACTATGGAAAATGAAAATTTTATTCTACTATGCAGCAAAACCCAGGCAGCAGGAGTGGAGACAGGTAACAGTTTTCACACAATCAGTTCCTGACCTCAGTAATGTTCTGCAAGTAAATTACTCTGACCTGTGAGTAAATTATAAAGGATAAAAATAAATATTTATAGTTCACATACTGCAGTTCTCAAAAGTCTCTACCAGTCTGGCAGGCAAGCACTGAAGAAACCACAAATGTGACATTCATTTACGGGGCTTATCATCATGTTCTGTCCCTCTGCACTTGGGCAATACTTAGCTACTTAGGTTCTGTGTCCCTGAAGTGGCAGCCTCACAGAAGGCTTATAGCATTAACTGCTCACTTCTGGTAACAGCTTCCATTAGCACAGCATTTATGATGCCATCTGAGGCACTATTGATTTCTTAAAAGGACTTAAGTCCTTCTGTCAACAAATCTATTGCTTTATTCAATACCCATCATTGTTCTGCAAAGCTAACTCTGCTTTCTCTCTTGCATCCTTGACATCATACCACATTTAGGAAAGTGGATGAGAGATTTCAAGGATGACTTCTCAGTCCCCAGCTACAAAGCAACCTAAAAGCCAAATCAGGATTTTGACAAAATTACCTAACGTCCCTCAGTACAGATGATGGTCAACAATCCTCTCCATGCAATACTTGACCCCATGCAATTCTGAATCTTCTCAGTGGGTTCAGCAAACCCAGAAAAATTACTATATATTCAACCACAAATCTTTAACTCTGCCTTTTCTAACAGTGTGCCCTTATTTTACAAAAAGAGTACTTTAAAAAAGAAGAGCAACCAAAAATACTTGTAGGCAAACAAGACACCTCCCTGAGCACAGGCAGAAGAGAGAATCAGCATGGTGTGACACAACTTAGTTAAGCTGCTCACAGAAAAACAACCAACCACGGTCATTGCAAGAATGCCCCTTAATGTGTACATTTCAGGGCTCAGCTGAAAGTGTTGAACCCTAGACATGGTAAGGGTCATACAGGAACAACCACACCCTTGTGTCCACATGAAGTGGGAAAATATGACCACAGCAGAGAAGGGCAAGTTGAAAGAAGCAATGAGTAGGGTAGGGGATCACCTGTAAGCACTCATACCGGCACCTCAGCTGGCCTTCCTCACCACCACCCCCACCAATCTGGGGTTATTCCCCTATGTTCCTCTTCTCACATGAGGAAATAACGGCATGAATGCCTGCAAGCATAACATGGGATGTACATGCACTGGATGAGAGGAAAGGAGGAAGAAAAGGAAGATCACAGAACATAATACTCAGAGGGAGAGATTTCCTAACTGCTGAATTAATACCCATTTGAAAAGCTATTAGAGTGATGTGCAAGGTTAAGATCTTACATAATGAACAGAATATATAATTAGATATTACAGAAATTTGATTCATCATTATGTGGATTATCCCAAAATCACAAACTGGTTGTGTAGTCAATGGTCTGGCAATATCATCTCTGAAGCACACCAAATCTCAACAAGTGCTGCCAGAGGTTTCCTGACAGACAAGACCCTTAGTCATGGTGAGGAAGTCAACAGCTCACAGTGAACCAGCTGAAAGTGTAACTCATATGCTAATCTGATGTGATAAGGGCCAAGATGAAAACTTTCGGCTAACTGAGGAATCTTCACCATGCTATGCACTTGAACTGTCTGATGGACATACCACATAATTGTAACATTAGTGCCTCAGAGGACACTTGTCATAATACCTACTGCGGGTCTTCAAAAAGGTTGTTATGGATTGCAAGAGGGTGATGATGCACAAAAAGGTCTCCCACCTTTTACTAATTTAGAATTCATAATACATATTTCTTTCCATTACTCACCTTGCTCACATGCATAGATAAGTAACTCCTTTCTGAGTGAATTATTTGGTCTTTACCAAAATCGGAGTACAGTCACTCACTTTTCCCGTATGCCTTAACTGAAGAAATTTTGTAATATCAAGGATCATGTTGGGTCATTTCCCATTCAGCAAACTGCTTTATTCCTTTACTCTCTTTCAGCAAACTAAAGAATAATTTTATCATGAGATGTTATTTCCAAAGTGCTCAACTAATGCTTTATAGACACACATGGTTAAATATATTTTCCTGCCAGAAATAATTACACAGAAAAGATTCTTTCATCAATACTTTCCCCCTCCCTTCTAATAATCCCAGCTGTTAAATGCTTGTTTTGAAGGAAAACAAACGTCATTAAATTTTTGAGATTAGACATCCAATCTTAAGAAAAGCAAATTTATGGTAGATTGAAAACACTGGAGAAACAAGTCCTCCATAAGCATTCCTTGGACATAGCACCCACACCAACGCACCCCAATGATATTTAGTATAAGCCAGCTATTGGCATCAGAGAAGGAACTCATTCTCTGTCTCATACAAGCCTCTGCCTCTTTGCCAAAGAAAAAGTTCCCAGTCCACAACTTTTTTGTTGTAGTAGAGAAAGCTGGATTGATTTTTTTCTTTCCTTCTCTCCTTTTGGAGGTTGTTCAGTCCTTGAAGGACATATGAACTGCCTATTAGCACTACCTAAAATAAGACCTCCATTTGATAGCGTAGCCAGTGCAAACCTTGCATTTGTAATCACCACACAAAATTACAACTATAATAAGTTGGTTTTTTCCACCGTTTTAAGAGGAATTTATAAGAATCCAAAACTAAAACAACAAGTCTTTTCTTTTTTTTAAATATCACCACAACATACACTACACATTTTAAAAAATCCAAATGGGTGGGTCTACAGACTTGTTCCATTAACCACAGCTGTAAATGAAGAAGATAATAAAGCAATACATTTTACAGACTCCATAATTGTTTCACCATTACTAAACTCCATTTTTACTCCCTTACTGTGTCAGATTCATCTTCATCTTTCTGTCCTGTGCCCAGACTTCCTGTTCCCATGAGGTCAGCAGAGATCAAAGGCAAACTGACCTTGCCTTTTACTGTTTCAACAATTGGTCCGTTTTTCACATCTTTCAGTCATAGAACATATTGACAAACTATTAAAACGCATCCTTTTTTACTAAGTTGGGAACTCATCACACCTTTTTCTTCTTAGCAGTAGTTATTCTTGTATCTCCCTTAAGATCCCTACTCCCAAAATAAATCCTAGGATGCTGCAAATATTTCTTTACACATAGTAACTGGAAAGCAAAGTTTGAATTACAAATTTTTAAGCAAACTTAGAATTACACACCAAATCACAACTCGCTTTTCCCAGTGCAGATTCTGACCTTACAGAAGCACGATATATGTTTATTCAGAACACAATTTGCTATCTTTGGTAATTATAAAATTTTAGGTCTCTGTCAAAACTGAATGAAAAAGAAGGAAAAAAAAAGATTTTATAACGTATGTTTAAACATTAGGAGTTTTCAGATATGTTCCACAGTGGCTGGCATTTGCAGAAAGCATTGAAAAGTCAGTTTACTGCATATCATGTGGAGGATATTTATCCACATTGACCAGCTTCCCTCAGCTATCCACATTACCTATTACAACTGAACACAAAAGTCATTAAAACAAAATAAAAAGAAAGTACGATGTTGAATAGCATCACCTATATTCATTTTACTATGTGTAGTGGTGGATAAGAAAGCCATATAGTGGAAACTACATTCGGTATGCAATTGAGCATAGCTCTCCAGAGCAAATATCTTCAGAAAAGTCAAATTTTAACACTGAAAATTTAAAAAAAAAAAGAAAAAGAAAAGAGGAAATAAATGTGCCTTGTTAACAGATATTTAAGCATCAAAACAAATGTTTGGAAATAAAATCCTGTTCTCACACAGGTGGTTAAGGGGATGGGGGGAGATTTGACAAAAAATTATAACATACAGTAACTTTCATAAATATATAGTACAGCTGGTTCCTAGGTCACCAGTTGCATCAGAAGGGTCTCTTTTTATATTCTTGTCACATTTAGAATAGAAGCAGAGCCGTAGCAAATGCCAGAATGAAAACTAACCAACTTGACAAAGAAGCGAACAGCTTTGAATATTATTTTAAAATTAAAAAAATGAAATAAAGTTTCTTTTGCTCCTCTCACTGTTGAAAAATCTGTGCTTAACTTCTTGTAATTTGGAATGAAACTAAAGCTACATTCTTCTCACCCACGTCTTCCATGGGTACTACAGGCTTACATGAAAAAAATCTCTTAAAAATTCTCTTAAGAAAGAGCTAGAGTCAGTGCAAGACTCACATTCAGATTCTAACAGGCAAAGCTCTGACAGCTTCATACCTGTTCTGCCAAAACTGACTGCAAAACCTCAGGATACAGTTGTTTTATAATGAAGCTCTTCTTCAAAACTGGGGAAGTTACATAAATAAGGAGATGACACCAAAGAAGAAAAGATACCTTGTCTTACAGCATAAGGTGACTTCTTGGATTTCTCTTTCTGCCTGACACATTGATGCAAAAAGAACTTTCTTGAAATAAAACAAGAAACAAACCAGTATGGGAATTGCAAGAGAGCAAGGAGACATTTCAGTGCCCTTGAACCCTCATTGTGGGATGCAGCAACGATTGTAAGCCAAATGCCCTAAGTACAAGAAGAGCAGCAAGCAGAAGGAAAGCAGAGAGCAGGGAGGACTTCACCAACAAATGCACTGCTGTCATTAACCCAAACCCATCCATCTTCACATGTTCTCTCAAGAGCCTTAAAGAAATTATTGGACTCCCAAATTGACTGAGAAAGTACTAGAGTTAAGCATAACCATATCAAAGACACATGAAACCCAGTAAACCAGGTTATATTCTTCTAGATAAGATGGAAGATGCCCTTTCTTCCAAGGCATTTAAACCTTAGTGCAAGAGTCACACCCTGCTGTTATGCTGCTTTGTCTCACCACCTGGTTTCCTCTAACCCTTCCCAATCCTTACCATCTTCCTCTTCACCATGCAATAGTGGGTAGCCAGCCTCAATCCACCCAGATAGGTAGCGCACATTAAGATACCTGGCAGCCAGTGCTCTGAAGTTTTGTCTTCATCATCCTCCCTCAACAGAAAATAGAAACCCCAAAGTAAATGAACATCAGCTTCCATGCTCTGAGCACTTGACTGTAAGTCTGAGTTATAGGCATGGCAGGAGAGCATGCACAAGTGGTCAGTGGTGCACAGATGTTAGGAAGCCCCAAATTACTGAAGGACACAACTTCACAGTGTGGCTGAAAGGTATTTCAATAATTCTATACATGATTATCAATTCAAACAGTGACGCCACTGAACCCCTGCAGTACACACAGTCATACATAGCTGTCCTGGAGAGCAGCAGCAATTAGTCTTGAAATATTTAATTAGGAATCTCTCATGGCAATGACTGATAGATAAAAAATGCTGACAATCATTATATATTCAGCTTATTAAAGGCACTTCTTTTTCTAGCTTATACTTCATCTTTGCTACGTCTCACACATACAAGCACATTTTTATACCTGTATATCTATATACACATACATGTACACACTCTATATAAAAATATGTAAGAAAGATGTCAAGAAAAAGGACTAAAGTATTCTAAAATTAGAGAATGCCATTAGAACATTGGGCTATCTGCATAATTTGGAACACACAATTTTGTCCCATTATCGTCTCATACTAGTCAGCCTTATCTTTTGTCATACTCAATAATTGCATTTTTTTTCTACAGCATGTCTTCAGCCAAGGCAGTCAATCTTCATTTAAAGCTTTAAAAAAAGGAGGTTGAAAATATGTAGATTCTGCTGCTGGTTTATTCTTCTGTATTACAAGCTTTACAGAATAAACTTGGAAAAACCTCATGCTTCAACTGAACTGGTAGCATAGCACCACAGAGCACCATGATTTCCCACAAATATTTTTACTTAAATAAAGATACTAAAAAAAAGCTACCTATCTAGAACAATCTCTTTTGATCAAATGGATTTAATGAAGGACTGTGATCTATTTGACAGCATTCAAAAACTGTTATTTTAAAAGGTACGTATGCTGTCATATTTAATAATATTCACTTTATCACAAAACCAGAACACATTCCAAAATTTTAAGCACAGCTTTTCTCAACAAATTTTAAAAAATAGTTTCATCCTTATTTTATTGTGTCCCTAAACTGCTGTGGGCAGCCAACTTGAAGAACCATATTGGGTCAATATATATAATATATATATAAGGTGAATTTTTTTACAGATCAACAGTCTTAAAATACACATACACACAACCTATGTCAAACATGTACCTAGATCTTCAACATTACCCTTCAACATTATGTAAAACTTCACCATCCCTGCAGCTCCTGATATACTGAGCAGCTGTGAAGTTTATAGGTATGCTTTCATAGAAAAAGTATGAAAGGGACAAAAAAGCATTGGAAAATTAAGAACATCTCATACAATAGTCAGTTCAGCTGCCTAATTTATACTGAAAGCAGTTAACTTGCTGTATATGTAATTTTAGGTGAGAGTTACAGGCTTGCAGTTTCTTATAATAGTGAGGCAAAGCCATTATTTGACACAAAAGCAGCTTTCCCAAGTCCAATGAGTTTTCAGCCCTTTGCTCAAGTATAGATCTTGTCCCCATGCATTTTGGGCACCTTCCCCATCCCCAAAAGTACCTCTGCACAGACTTGTGCAGACTGAATACATGGTATGGACCTCAAGCTCCCAAAGCCCACTGGTTTTCCTGCCCTGCTGTCTACTGCCCTGCCCTCCAGTAGCTGATGTTGAGCTATCACCAAGGAAAGAGTAAGGGGTAGGGATATCCTTTTTATATTGGCACTGGATACACCCATTTCCAGTAAGTTCATGACAGATTAGTAAAACAGAAGGCAGGCAGGCAGCTTGCCCTGGGATGGAATTATGCACTCCCTCTCCTAAAAACACATGAAACCAGATGTCAGCCCTGGCTCTATGGCTGTCATGGTTCCTGTCTCACTGTGGCAAAACTTTCTAATGTTACCCTACATCAGGGGAAAAAATAAGCATGGCTGCTTCCTCCTCACAGAATCAAGGGAAATCCTCAGAGCCACGCACTGAATGCTTAAGCTGAATTTTATATTTGTCAAAGTCCCTAAAAAAATCTCAATTGAGAAGGAAACAGAGAAACAGATCCTGCCTACAACGAGTGGCAATTTCACCCACACTAGACTCCTTGTGGCCATTTCAAACTCTCCTCTCTTTAATTTGAACATTTCCCAGTTTACTTCACCCTCCCTTATCTGCCACTCCAGACTACAGGTTCTGCCAGAGAGCTTTGAATTTACCAGAAAGATAAAACATAAAGATTCTTCTACTGCAAAAATGTTATTGGATAACTACACTGTGCAAATGGAAAAAAAGCAAACAAACAAACCAACAAACCTCTGACAGATTAACTTAGAAATTTTCATCCTTTTCTCAGCTTCTTTGTCAAATCATTGAAATTAAAATTACAGTATTCCAAAACAAGTGGTACAAGGGGAGCAGGTCTCAGTCTCTCAACTGCACTATCAGGTAGGAGTCATCATACCCTTCTCTTGTTTCACATCACCCTTGCTTAGGGGTAATACCAGGGAACTGATGATTACAGCTCCCATTATTGCATTAAAATTGTTGTCGTATTTGATCTACTCCTGAAAGAGTTACCATAAAACTGGGCATGAATCTCTGGGTGAACTTTAAAAAAAAAGTTAACATGGAAAACATGAGCCTCAAGCTGAGGGAAATCCACATATCCTCTCAAAACACCAGAAAGTGAAAAAAGAGACAAAGAGTGTGTAAATAAAGTTTGCTTTTCTTAAAAGCCAATCTTCCCATTTTGGTACTAGAAAAGAATAACAAAAATGCTGTGTGACATGCAGCAGATGAATTAGTGCAACCAAAACAGTATCAATAAACTATTAGCCTTCAACAGCATCTTGCCAGGACTACATAAATTAGATTCAACTCAGCTTTTCTCTTGAACACAGAGATATTAATCTATGTCAAGGACAAAGTTTCAGCTTTCCTAGTGCAATACTCTTCTGCCTACACCGTGAAAAAGCAAGGTCATTTGCATCACAGATTTCAAATTTTAAATGAAAAAAATGAATAGATTTATTACAGCATTATTTCTGATCTAGGAATCAGTACACCATACTCTATTGGGATGGCTTAATGAGTCCAAAGAATAAAATATAAAACAAAACTGTTTTGCAAAACACAAAAACTATTTTGCAATGAAGATCAACATTGCTTTCAACTGCAACTGCAAGACAACACAGAAAACTATCTTCTGTCTGAATGCTACAGCGAGTGTAAAAATATTCTTTATTCTGATAACCTATGACAAATGTCTGATAATCCTTTCCATTTAATAAATGTCAGTGCTTGGTAATAAAATGTTTGATCACAAATTGCCCTGATTTAATGAATTATGTTTTGACAATTTTCTGCCTTAACACTTGCTTTCCTAATAATTTCTCTCCTCATGTGCAAAAATAGATGTATTCCACTTCCTCACATTTTGATGCCTATTTTGCTACAACAAGGAACAATGTACTTCCAAACCCAATTCTGTTTTATTCTTCTAGCACTAAACACCCAAAAATGCAGCAAGGAAAACATCTGTATTAGTCAGGTGGATAATCTAATCATCCATTCCAACCACTTAACACCAGTCTTTCAGTCAGGAGGACAGTCTTGCTTCAGACCCTAAACAATGAATTAGCCCCTCTGCAGAGGGCAAATTCTTATTAACTCTTCATCTTAGTAAGGCATCAATGATTGTATCTTGACAATGTAAAAAACCATAAGTATTATATAATCTAACTTTTTTGGAAAGGAGCCTCATTAAGGATGTAGCAGGAAATTTGTCTGATAACAGCAACATCTCATGGTTGCACAGTACATTCACGGAAAAAAATCTAAGTAATAAAGTTACTTTTTTTTTTCCCTTTAAGACCAAGTTTATTATTCAGAATAAAAAGGCAAAGAGCAGCATCAGTGAATGCCAGAGCATATCTGCCCTCAGAAACATGACTATGGAAATACAGTAACTCTTTCCTACACATTTCCTAAATTAATAAAAATCCTAATCCCACACCAGCTCAAGGCAAACTGGGAACATTGTTTCCTACACTGGCTTCTCAGAGAAGTTCACAGAAAATTCAAGGTCTTATTCAGACCACAGTCACAGTGAAACATACCCTAAGGATCACATTAAGGAAATACAAACATTTTTATCCCTTGCCAGTCATTCGTGTTACAGCCCAGGACAGGCAGATGACTCCTTTTCTGAGTCACTATTATGCAATGCAGTGGAAAGCAGAATCAGCCCATATAACAGAGGTGGGAAAGATTACAGGAGCATTATAGGATGTATACAGCAACAGACTCAGCTCTGAACGGGTGGAATTTATTGAAGCTGGCTCTGCACCAGCTTTACCAGTGAGATGGTTGAATGCAAAGATGACCTGCAAACATTCAATACTAACTCACTTCAGGTCATTCCATGACTAAAGCATGTAACAGCGAGAGTGAAAACTGAATCAGCATAAAACAACATACTGCTACCACCTCAGCAACATCAGCTTCTGGGCTAGCAGCACACACGTTAAGACTACCATGAAAAATTTTTCATTGTTTTCAAAAATGCATATGTGAAAAGAATGTTGACAAGTTCATTAAATTCTTCTGAGTAAGTAATAAAGCTCAATATGCTTACAGATTGCATTTTTAAAATATTAGTTGGAATAATTTTTTAGGGGATTCCATCTGCAAAATATCTTAGTTTAAAGTTATTTATTAGAAATCTTGGATCCCACTCTGAAAATCTCACTAGATTTTATTAAAAAAAAATCAGACCTTAATTCTGCAGGGGTCAAATGCTTCAGTAACTTCACATTTGATGGGGGATGAATAAATTAACAGCTCAGAGAAGGAGAAAAGCAAAAGAGGCAGGTATCACACAGCATTTTTCAGGCTCAGGCTGGCATCTCGGCCTACAATGCAAGCTGCTATTCGCACATCACAAAAAGGCTCTTCCTGCTAATCTGTGGAGCTTAAATTTGTACACAAATCCTAAGGTCAAATAAAGAGTTCAGTTCATAAGCTCTTTTGTCTTGGTCTCAATAGAATTCAATGTGTACGTAACATGAGTATGCCAGGGTCATCTTTTCTTGTGTTTCCCTTTGCATTAATATGCTTATGCGGTTTTTTAACATCTTTAAATTTTTTTCTGGTTTCAATGTGTTAATATTGCAAAATGGCAGCACTGCCCACCACACAGACTTCTGAAGATCTGAAATACATTTACGTATCATGGTAATATCACATGAATACATCATGTAGTCTAAGGAAAAGGTATAAAGAGGGCCAGATTTGCAGAGGGGAAGGTGTGTGCCCAGATAACCCTGTGCACTTGCATGCCCTCTGTGCAGCAATAAAACAGAAAAACTGTCAGCAATCACAAAACTCAGTAGTAGCACTCTTTCAAGTAGACACTTGAAAGAGGCAGGTCAAATGCATACATCTTTTTATAAGCATCTATCCAGTGGCTAAGAGGACAGTGAAGGTTCAGCACTCATAGCATCCCAAGACACACATGGAACTGCCAAGGATGAAACAGCTCTGGATTGCTGGATCCCTTGAACCTAATTGCAGCAGGAGCCTTTGAAAAGTTTACTATATTCCCAAAGGAAAGCCAGAAAAAGCAGGTTTTTTTCCTAGTATAAATGGGTGCAATCATGGGAAATTACATTACAGCATTGTTCAGTGAAAGCAGGAAATTGAACTAGTAGAACAAGAGGAACGATACTTTCAAGGCAAAAGGATTGAGTAAATTACACAATGAAACAGAATGTTTCAGCATCAGTTCTCCATTCTCCTTTCATGTATACCAAAAACATCTGTGTATTAATGTCATTATTAAAAAGTTTAATTTTAAAGTTTTCTAGATATGAAAAAGCTAATGAATTACTGCTGCATTTATGTTCATTAGTTCAAAAGTAAGCTGACCAATAAGTTGCACAAATCTTAAATATTTTAAAACTAGCAGGGCTAGAAATTTTCTTTGGAATTCCCTAGGAAACTGAGTAACATAATCTATCTCTATTTTGCACAATCCTTACTCTCTTTGATCTTTCTCTCCAGAAAATGCCAGTCTTTCCTCTTTATGTTTTAACATACCTAATGCTACCAAAGACACTTCAAATGAGAAAGTGCACATTCTAAAAAACTCAGTCTACAAGAACTTGATATTGATTTTCTTTATTTAAAAAAAAATATTTTATTTAGCATTTTAATAAATTTAGTTAATACATCACTATTTATTGAACAGTCATTGTTTAAACCCCCAAATAAAGTCATTTAAATAAAATAAAGAAACAGGAAATCCACCACTTTGAATCATCTAAATGAAAATCCAGCATTCAGAATCATCTTCTCCTCTGGTAAACAAGCACGATGGGTTTTGCATGTATGATTTATGCAGTAAATCTAGTAAATGAAGTGCTTTCCCAGTTCAAAGTAACATTCTGGCCATTACTGCAGCTGTGCCTCCAGTGCACTGCTGCTAACAGGAATTGCCCTATGGCTTCACACAGTTCAGTGTTCCACTTAAGACTGTTTCTTCCTCAGTTCTCCTCTGCAAGACATTGCACAGAAGAGCTAACTTGGAATAACATACATTCCATGGATCATGGCAACTAAATGCCTTGCTCTGATCTCAAAAGCAGATACTCCTTTCTTTCACTGGAGACTTAGCACTTGTAAATATCTTTAAAAAACAGGATCAAAAAAAATAAAACCACCACACAAAGACAACAACAAAAACACCCTTCAACAACAAAACCTAGCTAAAACTGGATTTGACATTAAAAAAGATGCCAGGAAACTGAAATCTAGAAAAAATCATCAATCAAACAAAGAGCCACACAAGTGTATGGTGGATACTAGAATTCTACTCGAATCATGCTAGTCCCTGCTCATTACTTGTCCCTGCTCATTGCAGGGGGGTTGGATAACTACATGGCCTTTAAAGGTCCCTTTCAAACCAAACTATTCTATGATTCTATTATGCTATGATCATGATCTACTTTAAATATCTCTTTTTATAGCAGAAGTGACCATTATGGGCAGGCAAAAAAATTGAGCCTGCTACTAACATCAACCACATTCTTCCCATGTTCACTGAACTGCAACAGTAGGATTCTCTTTGCTGTTTTAGGTAGAATTTGTAATGGACAGCCCTGCTGCCAGCATGGCCTCTTTCCACATTTTCATGCTTCATTATTACCGGGCACTGGCACTGATCAGTGATGACTTGACAGCACTTACACTTACAAAAACACAGGGAAATCTAATTACAATATGTATTTACAAAAGCAGATCAGAAATACTTGTTTCTTTCACAGAAACTGACAGTTCCAACCATTTTTAGGGATCGCATCAGTCCTGAGGAGAAATTAACAATGAAAATTTTGTAAATTAGTTCTAAAGAATATGGTTTAAAAATATATAAGCAAAATCAATCCAAAACCCAACAAAGGTGGTTTGCAATTTTTCAGCTTACGGGTTGTGCACTATATTCCTATCAATCTGTCCTACAGTTCACAGATTTACAAACAGGGAGGTAAAGTCACTGCTGCTGATAGAAAATGTCTTTAGTAAAAACATAAATACAAATAAAATATTGTAGAAATGAGGTTTTCCCCTTTTTTAAAATTATTGCTTAATACATTGTGATTTAAAATGAAATGGACAACTTCTAAAAAATTGAACATGGGAAGACCAAACAGTCAAAAGACTCTTTGTATACACCGTTGAAAGTTTACCTCTTAAACTTCTATAAAAGTGGTTTCCTCAAAGATGAAGAGTTCAGCATATGCCTTCAGCTTCAGCAGGCTGTGAACTATTAACTCCTAGGTAAAGGCAATCTCTACAACAGCTCACCTCCGCAAGATCTGTATGCATCTTTATGCAGCTGTCAGGTAAACCAGGGTCTCCACACTACGTTACCAAATTGGCCATACAAAACAACATTGCAGAAATGTATAATAAAGCTCTGTGGTCCTTCATTTTAGAGCCTAATACAAGGCCCTGTCACTGTCGCATCACACTTTGAATAAATAAGAATAGATACATTTCTTTTGTAGCATCTTTATGATAGAAATTAGCACAACACTTTCTATTTCAGCCAGGAAACCAACATACTTTGAGACAGTTTAAGAAACTGAGTTTGGAAACCTGAGATTGATAAATTTACTGGCTCCTGGTAAAAGCAAGTTCAGTACTTTGCCTAAGCACAACTCACCCACATAAATAAATATACACGCCGAGAATATGTGAGTCTCCAGTTTTGAAAAACATAGCCACAGTACTTTGTAGTGTGGGATTTTTTCCGTCTGAGGGGCTTTCCTAAACTTAATGTAAGTGAATTTTGAGAGATACTCTCTGTACAGATAAATCCCTCCTTCACCTCTTCTGTCTCCACTACAAACCAGTTGCAAGGGAACTACACGAACATTTTAACAGGATGCCAACAGAGACAAATACCTTTTCCTGGGCAGTGTAGGTTTGTATTTGCTGCTCATTTTCTGTCTCACCCTTCTCCATACCAGTTTCGGACCTGACCAGCTCAGTGCCTCAGGACTCTTAATACTATTTAAAACAGGCCCCAACAGACTAACATCTTGCAAAAGTGCTAGTCTGTGTTCTCAGCTGACAATCTTGCATGTTTCCGCACCAACCTCCTAGGAGCAATATGGTTAGCCTCAGCCCACAACTTTTATTCATCTTCATCTCATTTTTTTCAGAAACATGCATGAACAAGGAGTCTACTGCCTGTTAAAAATACCACAGACATTGCGTTAAACAGGAATACAACAGAAGCCCACTGTTCTTTAACAAGGATTATAGAGGCATGTGTCCCATTGCTCTCATAGAAGCTCTGCCAAACCATTTTGGGCAGAAAGGAGAAAAGCCTCCCACCACTCATTCAGCTTCCCACTTGAATACCAATTTTCCAGTGTAAGCATGAGAAGTTAACCCTTGTGACCCTGTACTACACTGATGGCATTCAGTACATGGAGATAAACAACTCCGTTTCGGATAAATTTACAAAAGCAAAATTTACAACTGCTTCAGGTTTTACAGGTTCTTTTAAAATAAAACATTACTGTCTATAACTAAATATTTTCATACTGTAAATATTTACATACTGTAAAATAGGACCTTAGGGCAAAGAAAACTTATATAAAAGTTCCTATAAAGAGGCAAACTAACTGCAGTCCTAAAATTTACTGAAATAAACTGTTAGTAAACAAATATTGGTGTCTAACAAGGGTAAGTTCACTGATATAATTATGACATCAGTATATCAGAATTCGGACCCCCGGTAGCCTAGCAGTTAAGATGCTGGTCTCTCAGTGCCAAGGCCGCAGGTTCGAATCCCGGTCCTGCTTCAGGGTCCCCCGGGCAGATGG
>JAWWLV010000100.1:36118812-36146415 GCA_035041135.1 Platyrinchus mystaceus | reverse complement strand
CTGGGAGTTTGGATCGACAGGAAGCTGAACATGAGCCAGCAGTGTGCCCAGGTGGCCAAGAAGGCCAATGGCATCCTAGCCTGGATCAGGAATGGTGTGGCCAGCAAGAGCAGGGAAGTGATTCCTCCTCTGTACTCGGCACTGGTGAGGCTGTGAGTACTGTGTCCAGTTCTGGGCCTCTCAATTTAGGAAGGATATTGAGGTGCTGGAGTGTGTCCAGAGAAGAGCAACCACGCTGGTGAAGAGTCTGGTGCAAAAGTCCTATGAGGAGAGGCTGAGGGAGCTGGGGTTGTTTAGCCTGGAGAAGAGGGGGCTCAGGAGAGACCTCATCACTCTCTACAACTCCCTGAAATGAGGTTGTAGCCAGGTGGGGGTTGGTCTCTTCTCCCAGGAAACTAGCGATAGAACAAGGGGACACAGTCTTAAGCTGCACCAGGGGAGGTTTAAGTTGGACATGAGGAAGAATTTCTTCACAGAAAGGGTGATTGGCCATTGGAATGGGCTGCCCAGCAGGGTGGTGGAGCCACAATGCCTGAAGGTGTTTAAGAAAAGAGTGAAAATGACACTTAGTGCCATGGTCTAATTGACAAGGTGGTGCTTGGTCATAGGCTGGACTTGATGATCTCAGAGGTCTTCTCCAACCTAATTGATTCTGTGATTCTGTGAAAACACAGGTCCTTTCCATATACACACAGCACAGAACTCCATACAACTATGCTGTGGGTAATACTGTGTAACACTGTTTGATGAAGGTTTTCTTCCCTAAAGTATGTTAAGTTCCACTAAGAATAAAAAATTCTACACAAGTGATGCATATAGTGCTTCTCCTTTTCTCCTCTCAGACACATATGGCTTCCTTAAAATAAAGAAATAAACAAATCAATACATTGACATGCACAAATAAATAGATAAATGTTTTTACGGCCAAGTAATAAAATGCACTGATTCTCATTCTCAAAAAACTTTTGCTGATACAAGGACATCTTTTATGATCAGTAATTCAACCTTTAGTATTATTATATAGCATTGAAGCACTCAGCAGGAATCAGAAAAACCTTCATAATAATCCTTTTTATAAATTATATTTCATGAGAGACTACATGCCTCAAAATTTCCCTCCCTTTAATGGAAATATGTGTGTTTAGAGACTCCCACTTAAACACACTTTACTAGCTATTTCATACAGGCTAAATTAGGCTTATGTGACTGGAAATGGAAGAAGCTAAGTACCTGCTCTTAAAATAATTATAAAAATCCATATTCTTAATGGGCTTGATTCTTTCTAGCTCGTAAACAGAGCAAGACTTGAATCTTCACACTGATGTTCGATTCTCAGAATATTATTTACTGTTAAAAAGAATTTCCAATCTGACACTGTCTCTTTCCCTCAAATTGCTTTCAAACATCACTTTGTTATGATAAAAAGAAAATAATACAAAAGCAGGACTGACACACTTTTGTGACCCTTCTGTAAAGAAAATTACCTCAGCTGAAAAATCTGTTTCAGTAAATGAGAATACTTGGGACCTTTATATTTGTCTCCTCCTAAGCACAACAATTTTAAAAATAATTAAAAAAAAAAACAACACAAAGCCTTGCAGATGCTCTTTTAATTGATAATTCACTCTGTTTTACAAGCCAGGGGCAGGAGTGCCCAGGAACAGAAAGCAGTACAGCAGCACAGTCAGTACACAAACCTAGCAGCTCTCAGCCCTGACTTAGCCTACAATATGCAATCAGTAACAAGCAGATATTTGTATTGAAAGGCAGAATTCAGCCCCCAAGATACACTGCAAAGGTGGAAACATTTACAAAAATCCTTCATCAGATACAAGCAAAATAGCAGAGAAGGACCTTGAGCTCCAAACTAGTCAGGAGTTTTCCTTGCTTATTTTTGTCAGTAAAACCTGAAGCCAAATTAGCACTGCAGCCATTATGCACATTGAAAACCCTTGTACAAGTACACTGATTTAAAATAGGAACCAGGAAACTACTGACAAACAAAATAAGCAATTCCATTTTAATATTTGCATTTATTTCCTTTAGATTAGTTGCTTGTAGTTGATAATTCTTGAAAACATTTGCCAACTTAACCATGTCATTGTATTGTGTATAGATACTTAATTGTTTAAGCAATTAAGTATTATCAAGCCTGAATTCAATATTCACATTTCCATTTGTGTTCTATTCTAATGGGATGGACACTAGAATTCATCTGAAAAGCAAACAAAATAAATGTCTGCTAATGAGAACTAAACTATGGCTTGGACAGGAGTTGGAGATATAGACAGCATACAGTATTACTTTCATGTATGTTTCTGGGCTTATATCTTTTTTCTTATCTTTTCATTCACAGTGCTAAAGAGGAAAAAAAGCCTTCTTTCCTCATTTCTCCTCATCATTTTCTGAAGTTTGTACAGGACATCGAGGTAAGTAAACTGCGTAACTGTTCAAGGAAAAGCTGTTGCCGTAAATATTGGATAAGGAAATACTATTACAAAGGAGTCAACTTTCATAAGGTTTGTAATTTTGGAAAGGGTTGAGGATTTTTTTAATTTGGTACTATTAAATAATTCAAATTTCAGATTCCACTAGGTATTTAATTATTTAATCCTTAATATTGTGCAGGGAAAATGAAGCAAAACATCTGTTAGTGGTTTGTTATGACAGTGGGATGGTTTGTAACTCTCCCTTTTTCCTTGGTTGCAACTCAGAAAAACAGACTGGCCTAACAAAATCACCACAGGAAACTCCAGTTCATTACTTGTTTGTATCAGGCATAAAATATAGTACATAAAGCAATGACCTCAGCATTCTAAGTTCTTGATAAAGACTGTCTTTATGAGAACTACACAGCCTTACACAAATTATTTATTTAGCCTGACAGTTCAGAATTGCTGCATAAAATTAACTTTTTTAAGGTGACTAGTGTATAACCCATGTGCCTTCCATATATCCTCAACTATGTTTCCACTGACTGCATTGGGACTCAGTTCTTTTCACTCACCTTAATGTACATCAGAAGACTTTTTGAAAAAGATCTAACCGTTTCTCCATACTAGAACTGTAAGATATAAACTTCTGTCTGTGTTTCCCACCCTGAGTTTATGAAGTGCTTTACACCTGAAACTGATCCATTTCCTACATGATGTTTTGCTTTGAAGATTTCCTTCTAGTGATGTCGCTAACTGTCGCTAACTTCTAAGCAAATAGAAGTTGTACACCCCTTAATCTAAAACTAAAAAAAAATGTGTAAGCTTTGTGTATTATTCATGGTACAGTTTTGCCTAAAGGTGATGTAAATTATAACCGTACTCACACAGTAGCACAGATTAGCTGTAAAGCAGTGCATGTAACTTCTAACTTTCCTCCAAATCCACTCTGACAGGAGTTGGACAAGCATGCATCCATTCAATTAGTTACACACTAACTTAACTGGCATCATTGCACTTAAAGATATCTGAACTTCTGTGCCTTCATATTCAAAGGCATTGGCTCGATGCATTTTTTGCAGTTAACAAACATGTAATCTGTCATACAGCCCAGTTATAAATGATTTAAAAAAAATGTTTCAAGTACACTGACGTATAGATGTAATGAAAGGTATGTGTATTCGATTATCCCACTCCTACATCTCGAGTATCAGCAGTAAGGAGAGCACTATGTATACTTGCATTCACTTCTGATTAGCCAATGAAGTAAAGGACAAATCTGTTGCAAGTAAGAAAACCAACTCCGTAATTCAGGTGTGCTGTATTAAACTTTACACATAATATCTCTGAATAGCTCATGAATAATGAAGTAAGCATGCAACAGGTTTTCCTTCACATTTTTGGTCAGGGATTGAGAAAGGTCATAGTGAATTGGCATTCTTCACCACACAATCTTCAATCACATTAAACAATCCTTTAAAAGCTAACTATGAAATGTTCATTTAAAAGTATTTAAGTTCTTTAACTTAGTAATTTTCTGACAGACATTCCCTATATTACTGTCTTTCAACACTAACATGTAAGCTGATTTCCTTATGCCTAAAGCCTGTTACCAAGTCTAATTTTAACTATTCTAGTTTAGTAAACTAATCTAGTCTAATTCAACTTAAGCTAGTCAAATACCTGACACAAATCAGCAGAAACATTTACTTTTTTTTTTCCTAAATGGATTTTCATTTTCCCTAGTACCTCAACTTTTGTCTCCAAAGCAGCAAACTACACTGCAAGTCAATAAGCAGCTCACCAGCACTTTCACCTTATGCAATGTACCCTAACACTTTGTTAAAACCACTGAGTTTTTCACATTAAAGCTTAGAAGTTAGAGATGCCAGACATTTTTTATTGTTAAAAAGTGTAATCATTTTTTAAGTATTAAAAGCTGCTTACCCTATTGAAAATCATAACTCTCAAGGTCAGAGCACACATAATTTGATGTATAAAAATACAGCAATTTTGTAGAAATCGAAGTGCTCAATAGAGTTGAGACTCACCTTTCAAATCTGTAGATAACATTATGGACAATGCCAAAACAGGGGAAGTGTAAATCTAAGTTATATCATCCAGAAGACTCTGACTGTGCCAGCACACAACTGGGCACTAGCAATCATTCAGGATTCTCCATGCCAAATTCAAAACAAAGTAGTATTAAAATGTAGTTTATTAATTAAAATGGGGTTCTACTGCTAAGCATCCAGACATTTATTACCTTATTGGAAGCACAACTAATACACAACCAGCTTCACAGCCCACATATCTTTGGCCTGTCAAAGAAGGCTTTTAAAAACCTCTTACTTGCTCAGTTAATTTTGAAGTATGACAAAACTCATGCTCTCATAACACACACCTACTTTATTTCCTAAAATCATATTCTTATTACAAATAATCATTATTCATTCTAACCCCTAAGCAGACAAGGGTATAATAAAACAAGGCATTATTTTGCTACCATCATTTTGTGACTACATTATCCCAATATCATATCCTCTAGCCTGCCAAATGCCATTCTGCTCCACTGATATCTTTCCAAATAATGATGCAAAGATCTTTCACCTGGTCTACTGCTTCAGCACATCCCTTTGCACAGTCAGAGTCCCTAGTTCTCATGGGGGAATTCAGCCACCCTAACATCTATTGGAAGAACACAGCAAAGCACAAACCAAACAGGAGATTCTTGGAAAGCTATTGATGACAACTTTCTGCTACATGGAGCCAACAAGATGGAGTAGCCAACAAGAGAAGGTGGGCTGCTGGACCTTATACTAGCTAAAATGGAAGGTCTGGTTGCAGATGTGAAGGTTGAGGGCAGCCTTGGTTACATTGACCACAACATCATGTAGTTCTGTATTATGTGAGGAAAAAACAGGGCAGTGAGAAAGATCACAACACTGGACTTCAGGAGAGTTAATGTCAGCCTCTTCAGGGACCTTTTGGGAAGAATCTCATGTCCTGAAGGAAGGGATATACTAGATAGCAAATATTCTAGGATTACTTCACCCAGGCTCAAGACCAGTGCATCCTGGTGAGTAAGAAAAAAAGCAAAAGAGCAGGATAACTACATAGATGAGCAAGGAACTCCTGCCAAAACTCAGACTTAAGCAGAAGGTGAAAACAGGGACAGGCCACCTGGAATGACTATAGAGATGTTGTCAGAGTATGCAGAAATGCAACAAGAAAGGCCAAAGCCCATTTGGAATTAATCTGGACAAGGATGTCAAGGATAAGAACAAGGGCTTTTGCAAATACATCAACAACAAAAAGGAATGTGTGACCCCACTTCCATATGGAACAGGGACCATCACAAAAGAGGCAGCACAGGAAATGAAAATATTGAATGCTTTCTTTGTTTCACCAGCCCTAGGGAATCCATAACGCAGGAGACCAGGGACAAAGTCTGGAGGAAGGTAGACTTTTCCTTGGTCAAGGAAGGCTGGGTTAGAGACCATTTAGGTGAGCCTGACATCCACAGGTCCATGGGCCCTGACCTGATGCATCCATATGTCCTGAGAGAGCTGACAGACACCATAGCTGGGTTACTCACAATCATCTTTGAAAAGTCAAGGCAATCAGGGGAGGTGCCTGAGGACTGGAAGAAAGCAAATGTCGACCCGGTCTTCAAAAAGGGCAAGAGGGAGGACCCAGGGAACTACTGGCCAGTCAGCCTCATCTCAGTCCCTGGAAAGGTGATGGAATGGCCTATCCTGGATGCTGTTTCTGAGCATGTGAAAGACAAGGAAATCAGGAGTAGTCAGCTTGGATTCACCAAAGGGAAATCATGCTTAAGCAACCTGCTTGACTTCTATAATGGGGCAACTGTCTGGGTGGATGACGGGAGAGTGATGGATATTGTCTACCTGGAATTTAGTAAGGCTTTAGACAGGATAAAATCTTCAAAGTCAAACTCACAAAGTATGGTCTTGATGAGTGGATGTTGAGGTGGATTGGGAACTAGATGAACAGCAGATCCCAGAGGGTTGTACTCAGTGTCACAGGGTTTAGTTGAAGGCCTGTCACCAGTGGTGTCCCCCAAGGTTCAGTACTGGGCCCACTGTTGGTTAACTTATTCATCAGTGACTTGGATGAAGGGACAGGTGTCCCCTCAGCAAGGTCACTGATGACACAAAGCTGGGAGGAGTGACTGATACCCCAGGGGGCTGTGCAGCCCTTCAGAAGGACCTCAACAGGTTGGAGAGACGGGCAGGGAAGAACAATCTGAAATTCAACAAAGGCAAATGCAGTATCCTGACCTGGGGAGGAATAATAATCTCATGTACCAGCACAGGTTGGGGACTGACCTGCTGGAAAGCAGCTCTTTGGAGAAGAACCTGGGGCTCCTGGTGGACAACAAGCTGTCCATGAGCCAGCAGTGTGTCCTTGTGGCCAAGAGTACCCTGGGGTGTATTAGGAAAACCATTGCCAGAAGGTCAAGGGAGGTGATCCTGCCCCTCTACTCAGCCCTGGTGAGGCCACATCTGAAGTGCTATATTCAGTTCTGGGCTCCTCAGTACAAGAGAGACATGCAGCTTCTGGAGTGGGTCCAGTAGAGGGCTATGAAGATGATTAAAGGGCTGGAGCTCCTCAGGTATGAGGAAAGACTGAGGCAGCTGTGCCTTTTTTAGCCTGGAGAAGAGAAGACTGAGAGGGGATCTTGTCAATGCAAAAAAGTGTCTAAGGGAGGGTGTCAAGAGGATGGATCCAGGCTCTTATTCTAGTGCCAGGCAAAAGGATGAAAAGGCAACAGGCAGAAAGTGATGCACAGGAAGTTCCACTTAAACATGAGGGAGAACTTCTTTACTGTATGAGTGATTGTGCACTGGAACAGGCTGTCCAGAGAATTTATGGAGTCTCCCTCACTGGAGATATTCAAAAGCTGTCTGGACACAATCCTGAGTAGGATAGTGCTCTAGGGAACCCTGCTTGAGCAGAGAGGTTGCAGTGGTCCCATCCAGCCTAAAGCATTTTGTGGTCCCTCCAGTGTTTTCATCATTCCCACCAGCTCATCTTCATCTACTTGTTCCCAATTGTAACTCAACATATGAGGTGCCTATCTGGACCTTCTCACTTTATGCCTCCTTGTCTCATTCCTCATGAGTGAGAGAGAATAACAATCACCTATCCTTCTCAGCTCCCATAGTACAATTCTTAAACTTCCAAAACTAGAAACATAGTCTATATTTCCTTACAGGCCAGACCTTTCTCAGGAAAAATGGAACACAAAATACATTCCATTATAATGTTCCAATCCCCCTTTTCCTTGGTAAAGAAATTTTCTTGACGATATGCCAGAGACCACTACATCACACTGCCCAGTGTCATTTCTTTGCCTGCAGGTACCCATCTTGGCAACAGGCTTAATTTAAGAACTTGGGCTCAGAAAAGAACTCGGTTGCATTTGATGATTCAATAGTTACTGCCTGCCTTGGTGAACACTGTCCAATTGCAACATATTAAAATGTATTGGCAAAAAAGTTTCAGACTGCAGTATTTTCACTGCTGTTTGCCATGAACTAAGAGCACATACAAGCCAAGTACGACTTCTCATCCAAATGGCAGCAAGCTGTTTTATTTATATATATACTATTCCACTGAATGTCTGTGTCCTGAGACATGACTAGGAAGTCTATCTTACTTTGTGTTTGCATAGCAAAATGGCATCCTTATTCATGCCTTAAGCTCTGTGGCACTTTTGTGATAACGTGATAATGCAGTAAACATTGCTATCACCATCCATTGAAATGCACTCCACATGTTTCACTCTGTGTCAAGCTGTCATTTGCATGTTGGTCCTAAGCTCCTTGCATTCATTAGATATACTAAGACAAAGTATCTGAGTTTTAGTTGTCTGGTTTGGATTTTTTAAATTACAGAAATTAAATAACAGACATTCTTAATGAAACTTGCACTACACACATTTTTAAATTAAAAATGGAAAATCCTGCAAAAATAAAAGGGTAATACAGTAGAGAAAAACAATTTACTGCCATGGAGGGAAATTATTATCAGACCCTTTTGCAAGAAAGCGGAAAAGGGTACATCGAAAATCTGTGACAATTCTAATACTGAGGAACAATGGGCTCTGAAAGAACATGATTCTGTCTTCATCAAATTATAAGCCTCTGACAGGCATATGGTGTAATTCCTGGAAATTCCAAGTGCTTCCTGTGTTGTGCTTTCTATTTCTATTCCCAAATGGTTGTCTTGTAAACAATATTGAAAAACATAAATCTTCAGATGACCTGGTGTGCCTGAATTCCAGCAGTAATATTGCTGTGCTTTGCTGGTGCGAATCACAAAGACACCGGAAAGCTTAATCCTTAACATCCCTCTGGGACACAATATCTACCCCAACCAGCAGAAAAACAAATTTATCAATTAAACCCCACCACTATGGAGCAGTGACAATGTAGAGATACCCTGTCTACCTCTCTCCTGTTCACTTTGGAGGGACACAGTGACCATGTGAACCTGGGATGAGTATCAGAGCTACACTGTGATTAATGCAAGCTCTGTCTCCACTCTAAAACAGAAGCTCAGAAGGCAGATAATAAATATGAATGGTATTTTGGTTTTCTACACTGGATGTAACAAAGCACATTCTCATTCATGAGCTCTGCAGAAGACAAGTTCCAGTGCAGTGCAAGACACTACCCCACACAGTCACCTGAGGAACTAAATGCCTCTTAGGGAAAATGAATCTCAAGGAATATCTTCCCACATGAATGTATCTACATGTACAGAGGGGAGAGCATTAGTGTTTCTATTCAGATTTTGGAATTTTATAGTCATTCTTGCAGAAATCAGGAAGTGCTCCAAATAAAACAGCCATTACAGCCTCTCTCCCAACAGCAGCTTTTATGCTTAAAATCTCCTTTTATCCTTAAAATCTACACTTCTCAGCATGCCCCATAGGAGCATTATAAATAGACATTAGGGAATGACTGGTCTCACTATAGCCACAAAATTCATGCAAAGCATCTCATTTCTCTGAGGGACTAGACCACATCAGTCAGCTCATTTCCTAGGAGAAGTCCTGACTACAACTGTGGGTCACTGCAGCCCCACTACAGGCATTTGCAATCTCATATTGTAAATTAGTAAAACTAACTTCCGATACTGCCCAATCTGGCTGAACCTTCATATTACCCAGATTTAATTTTTCACTCCCTACTGCTATGTTCTTAACACCAAATTCTTCTCCAAATCTCCAAACCGCAAAGATCAAGACAGATGGAAAGCAACAGGTGACTTGTACCTTCACTCACTCTCATACTCGTTTGGGGATAAAGGCAGTCGCTCAACATTATATCTTGAAAATTTTATTAATTGCCTCACTGTCAGAGAACAGTTCCAGAATTTGCTTTTGAAAATTTGTCATGCCAGCTAAGCCATTGGAAGTGCCCAGTGCATGAAATCAGAGCTTTAAACATTTTTCATTCACTTAACAGAAAGCATGTTACATGCTAAATCCATAGCCATAGTTCATATCCTTATATGCAGTCTTCACCATTTGTGGTCTCCCTACATAAAGAACAAAATTTGACTACGAGCATATGCTCTGTTACATTTGGGCCACTAACAAGATGAAGGATGTCATCAATATTACAGCAGATCTGGCACCAGTTAAAGCATATCTGCAGAGATGAAGGAGCAATCATTAAGGCTTTACAGACTCACTTTTCTCCAGAGTGTATAAAATCCTCCCTACATGCCCTCAACTGCTGGAGTTCATTTTGATCTCTGATTTAGCTCAAAGGTGTGCAAAAACAGGCACAACATTAACCATGGACTAAGTGCCCAAGACAGCACTGTGGTTTTTTTATTCCAGTGAATGCATAAAATATTGTGTGTTCACAAATCGTGTCAAAATTATGTTTACTTTCAACAGAAATATACAATTATCTCATTCATAAAGCAGAAACCTCTCTTTCAGCAGGACAATTCCACTTATGGTATTTCTGCAAAGAAATACTGGTACAGGAATCCCACTGCATCTTTGGGAGGACAGGACTTTTCTTTTTATTTCCCTCCTTTCTTAAGAATACCTTTCGCTGGTCTATTTCAGAAATGCATGGGAAAGGCTAAACAGTTCAAAATGAGAAAAACAATATTCTGTAGAAGCAGATTCAACTTTAATTACAAAGCAATATCAAATTTGTATGGACACAATAGGAAAACAGAATTCATTAAATTGGCTTCCCCGTGGATTCACAATCTTTCTTCATCATTCAGTCTGCAGGATAAAACACTCAGAATTCTCCTCCAGCAAATGTTTTGGTTACTGCGTAAGCACTGAATCCTCTGGAGACAGAAAAGGCAGAGGAAGGTTAGAAAATGCAATTCCTTCTGCATCTCTCAGAGAAGTGCCAAACATTATGTAGGGCACAAACCAGCTATGCAGGTTCACCATGAGCATAGCTGTTCTTCTCTGAGTACTGCAAAGTCAGCAAATTGGGAATGTCAAAAAGAATTTACATGTCACTGTGCCTACCTGCTTGTTCTTTAAAAAGCAGAAACTAGGAGTGGGTGGGAAAAACCACTTTGATGCAGTGAACAGAAAAAAGAATTTTCTTCCTCAGCAGACTGCCTGTGTGGCCAAGTATGAAAGCAAAAAGATTTGCTTCATAGAGAAAAAGGATGGTAAAAATAATAATAGTAGTACTAAGAAAGGCAGCAAGAGAACCTCAGAGTTCTGTTTGAGGCAGGGGAGGAGCAAGGACATCACCAGCATAACTGGCAAACTGCTTGGACATCAGAAAGAACATAGTACTTCTGGGGCCATACCTGTCAACACCTGGTAGACTTTCATCCTTCTTGGAGTACCACCAAAGTACTGTTTGTCTAAGCAGAAGGAGAGCATCAAAATCACTATTAGAAATCAGTGCCCTCAAAATGACCAAAAGCTCCTCCTGTGAATGGTGGGGGGAAGAAGAAAGCAACTAAATCAACATCTACACTTTCCCTTTAATTTTCTAACCAATAAAAGATAAAGCTTTTAAAAGCAAGTTAATGGAAACATATCACATGCAATGAAAGCTCTTCTATCCTCAGAATGCAGACTACATATGGAAAAGCTGAAAAGGAAATGCAACTTTCTCACAGTTTTTGGATTACAATATAGTTCTGACCACAAAGGAAGAAGTGCATTCAGAGAGTAAAAAAGAACTGTGAAAAGACAGATGTTGGAGCTATGAACACGTTCAGTTGGTGTTTATTTTTTCAGGGCACAAGATACCCACTTAATTACTCACCACCTAATGAGAGAAAACTATGTACCATTTCCTGTATATAGTTTAAACATCTTGTTTCGATTGGATGTGTAAACAAATTCTAGTGCACACAGACACAAAATTAAAATATGTGAATATTCATACAGAAAAATATATTAGCAGTGCTCAGTTTTAACAGACAATTCATCTAGGGAGAAAGGGCTGTCTGGTTTTCAAAAATTGTTCATTTCCTCATGCTATATGAAAGCACCTGCTGGACATAGAAACATTTCCACTATACCTGAACCACTCTAGTATCATTCAGGATTTTTTCATGTCAAAAATCTGTACTAAATCTGTCAAAAATCTGTACTAAAAACTGAAAGTGCTCAATCTCAATTTAAAAATAGGTAAGTATCATTAAGGCTTTGTAAAAGACAGGAAAAATGTACTTTGAATTTAGAGGGGTCAGTCTAGCAGACCACGAAAATAAAGATTTTTCTCATTTTAAAACCAATTAAAATAAATTAAACTGGTAAGAATAACCTAGCTAATGACCAAGAAGGTGTATAAATTGAAGGTTCTAAGCACAGCCTGGTTGTTACAAAACTTGATTCTTATAAATTGTAAAAAAAGACATACAATTAGTATATTATAAAAGCCTTACAACTATACAGATCATTGCAGGTAAGTTACAGGATACGAACACACATATGTTACACAGTACCCTATGCAGCGAGTATGTTACAAGAGCAACAAAATATAACAAGTGAGTCAAGATAATTCACTGAACCAATAAAGTACAAAAGATTACCAAAACTAACAAACCAAACCAACCAACCAACCAACCGAAAAAACCCAGAAAACAAACTCCTTACAAAATATAGCATGAAACTTCTGGTAATCACTGTCCAAAGACTAACCAGATCATTATCATCAAACGATGATCAAAAAAGCACCTTAGTGGTGAAAAACATCAATGGGACAAAAGCTAGCAATGATTTGCAGAATCTATAACAATTCTGGAACAGTCTCTGTGAAATAGTTACAGGAGCCAACAAACCAGGAAATTATGCTTATAAACCAACCTAGGTTTCTGTTTCCAAGACAGTGTATTGCCCCATTCCAAAGGAAAAGTAAAAATCATAATTTAGAAGTATCATGACTAGAACCTCTGTAAAAAGACTGAAAACTGTTTGTTGGACTGAAAAAAAGGGTAACGGAAAAGAGATGCAACTGGTGAGTTAGATCATGACCTCCAAAGGGACTCTGGGTTTAGGCACAGTATTGATATCTTAATCCATGATGGAGAGGGCAGTAAGCTAAGAGCTGCTGAAAGGCAGGAGTAGCAATCAAAACCTCTGGGGCTGCAGAGAAGAACTGTAATTCCTACTTCCCCTTCTGCCCCTATCCAACCCAACCCCTGTAGTTCTTGCTACATTCAAACTGCACAAGCCTCTAACAGAGCAGGGAGACAGCAAGTTATTTACATAAACCTGAATGAAACAGCTCATCCCTTTCTACCTTAAAGCAAATGTGAAATATGGAATGAGGGGAACATATTAGAGTAGTAATAATTACCTCAGTGATTATAATTGTAGATTTAAGACTATGTGTTCTTTCACTGGAAAGAGCTTCTACATAACAATAAACCAAAAAAAAAACCAGGTGCAAACACTGGAAAAATTGAAGTCAATACTGAGGGGTATCCCTTAGCATTGCAAACTGAGTTGCATAACCACTGAACTCCCTACACAACTGGAGTCTTGTTCTCTTCCCCACATATATCAGCATCCCACTCCTGGAATTTCTTTTCTATGGCATTATTTCCCCACCCCCAAGTTAAAACTCAGACCATGAATTACTTTGTGAGATCTCCACCACAATATGCATTAGGCATTCTCTGATTGTGTTTTCACTGAAATTACACCATAAACTCTTCTGGGCAAGACACAAACCAGACTCTGATTCTCAAGAAACTAGAGGATGAAAATTGCTTCTTATTTGGTGCATATAATTCATGCACAAAAAATAACCAGAACTGTTCTGAACACACTGTCCTGAAACTGTGTAGATTATTCATTTTCCACTTAGATATGCCACTCCTCTTGCTTTAATGCCCACAATCCAGCAGTATGGTTTGGTTTGGAGACGGACAACTCCTGCTCAAATCTTCTCCATTCTGGTGGCTGTTAAGTACCAACTGCCAGACCATATGAGAAAACTAATCAGGAAATCCTGGCAATGTGAGTGGATTCTCCAGTCAAAACAGAAAGCCTCCCTGGATCTGCACCTAGCAACTGGCAGGGACACAGCAAGCTGCTGGAGTGATTTTATGTGAATGGCTAAATCTGCAGACTGAATCACTCGCGACACGGTCTGTAAAAGCCTCTGCCATTTCCTTCCCTTTGCCAGGATGGAGCTAAAGAAAACTCACAGAGCAGGAGTAAGCAGGGTCAATATGTGTGGTGCACTCCACGCACTGGCACACTGAATGTCTCAAGATGAAACCCTGAAGTCATTTAAGTTCAGGCTGGCCCAGCACAGCTTTGGAGTTTAACTTGCACCCCAGCTAACTGTCCCATCTAACAGAAGAGCAACCATCACTTTCTGACTGTGCAGTATTTATCTTTGTTACTCAATTTTAAATTAATAGAGTGAATGGGAAGAATCAGCTGTCTTTTATTCTGAAAAGCCTAAAGAAACAGAATTAGAAGTATGTTCTGTAGCATCTCTGTGACATGCATAGCACTCCATAGAGAATCTCATCTACATTTTTGCAATTACTGTTCAAAGAAATAAAGAAGTAACTATGGCTCATTTCTCACTCTACCTATAGGGCTTGAAGTTTGTGTCCATAAAAATAAAACAAGAAAGAGCACCACTAACTGAAGTTTTGAAGAGTACTTTTGTATTAGACCCTGTTACTAAGAGCATTCAAACAAACAAAAAAAGGAAGGAAGAAAAATTGAGAATCTGTCATCCCAGAACAGATTGCAGGTACAAATCCAAGAATTACAGCCACAGATTAAAAACACAGCTCTTTTGTAAGCACCTACTAAAACCAGCATTACTCCTGATTTAACTACCACTGACTGTTGAAGATCCTCCTCACAATACTCCAGATTTTCCACTTAAAAGGACAGTGTCATGAACACAGCTACCATTTCATGTTTTAGTACCAAACTATAAAATACATCTTTAGTCATTCACAAAATCTTTTTTTTTTCTTCTTTTCTTTCTTGAAAACAGAGATTACATTTCTACTAAAACTACTAAAACCCTCTAAGCATTCTGGGGTGTTGAAATCCACCACCAATGCTAGCAAACTGCTAGGTCACTCCCTGACAAAAGTACTGTCTTTCCCAATTAGCATTGTTTCTGACTAGTGCTGAGGCATCACCTGGCAGACAGGAGAGTCCAGGAAACATTCCCAAAAGGCAATTCACATATAGACACTGTTTTGGAGATGAAAATGTTTGACTAACAGCTGTGTCTGGTAACAACACAGTCTGAACTTCACTCATCCATTTCCACATGATTTGACCTCATTTATATTTAATGAATAATTAATTCCTGTTCTAAATTCTCCTGATTGGGTTTGGAAGGTGAGAGGATTGTGGTTTTGTTTTCATTTTGTATTACCTTTTCTTTTCTACTTCTGTTACAGGTAAGTGAAAGACCAGAAAAAGTGGGCATATATAGGGAGAGAAAAAGGTTTTACACAGTGTTGACAGGAATACACAGTCATCTTTGTAACATGTGCCCTTTTATAGTAAGCTTACATATTACCACATCAGGACAAAAAAAGGCCAGATGCAAATCATTTTGGTTTGGGGTCTTTTTAAGTACAATTATGTTCCAAACAGAATTGCTATGGGGAAAAATATCATTGAGAGATAATACGTTTGCAAGAAGCAAAACATGTCCTCAATTCAGATTGTTTACTTCTTCCTGGGGCTTAAGTAAACAAGGAGAAAATACCAAGTATTTTTAATGACGATGTTGACTGATTTGACATATTTTTCAAAGGAAACATTTAAAGAGCCATTATTTTTCAGCCACTTAATACTTACATTTTTCACTGCAATTATTTTGAATGGTCAGATTTCCAGATATTGCAGCAGTTATTTCCATTTGCAAACACTTCTGCTGAAAAAGAACTGAAGGTAAGTATTGGGTTTCTGCAGACACGTTTGGGTAGCAGGGGAGGCTACAGGTGTGGCTTCTGTGAGAAGCTACCAGAAGCTTCCCCCATGTCCAGCAGAACCAATGCCAGGTGACTCCAGGACACATCGACCACTGGCCAAGGATGAGCCAATCAGGGATGACAGTAACACCTCTGTGATAACATATTTAAGAAGAAAGGGGAAAAAAATTATTGGGCAGAAGAAAATTGCAGCAAGAGAAGAGTGAGGACACGTGAACAACAATACAGACACCAAGGTCAGTGGAGAAGGAGGGGGAGGAGTGCTCCAGGCACTGGATCTGAGGTTCTCTTACAGCCCACGGTGCAGACCACAGTGAGGTAGCTGTGCCCCTGCAGCCCATGGAGGTGCAGAGATCCATCCACAGCCCATGGAGGAGACCCACACTAGAGTGGGTGGATGCCCGAAGGAGGCTGTGACCCCTTGGGAGGCTCATGCTAGAGCAAGGTCCTGGCAGGGGCCTGCTGACCCATGGAGAGAGCAGCCCAATCTGGAGCAGGTTTTCCTGGCAGGAGTTGTGGCCCTGTGAGGGGACCACACTGGAGCAGCCTGTTCATGAAGACTGCACCCCGTGAAAATGTGACCCATATAGCAGCAGTTTGTGAAGAACTCTTGCCTGTGGGATAGACTCACACTGGAGAAGTTCATGAAGCACTGTCTCCCATGGGCCGGACCCCATGGGAACAGGGGAAGGACTCCTCTCTCTGAGCAGTGGCAAAAACAACAACTGACCGTAATCACCATTCCCCATCTCCCTGCACCACTGGTAGAACTTGGAAGGAAGGAGGTATGG
Source organism: Platyrinchus mystaceus (assembly GCA_035041135.1). NCBI lineage: Eukaryota > Metazoa > Chordata > Aves > Passeriformes > Tyrannidae > Platyrinchus > Platyrinchus mystaceus. The sequence continues at coordinate 36,129,719 of JAWWLV010000100.1, read as the reverse complement.
GGGTAAGGGGCATTTTTAATATTTCTTTCACTTCTTATTCTCCTACTCTGATTCTGTTAGCAATAAATTTAATTAACATCACCATTCTGAGTCTGTTTTGCCCGTGACAGTGAACGGTGAGTGATCTCTCCCGGTCCTTATCTCAATTCATTAATCCTTCCTTATATTTTCTCTCCTCTGTTTAGTTGCAGAGCGGAGGGAGAAAGTAGTTACCTGGCATCCAGCCAGTATTAACCCACCACAGATATATTGCCCATACTTTCTCATTTCTGGTTGTGAGCAACCTTGAAAAATTTTATATATTTACTTAACCTTATACAGATTGGTATGATAAACTTTTTTCTCAAGTTTCCAGCCAGGAGAAATTTTCAGTCAGGGCGAATTTTTTCTCTAAATGTAACAGTACTAGATCAACAATGCTCCTTCTTCAGTAACTCCAGTGAATGGGAATACAAAGATTACTGTTGACACTTGGCCTACTACTGCCATAGAACAGCATCTATCTTGACAGCATAGTGAAATGGCAAGAGCTGGTTATCAATACACCTCAACTAAAAGCATGTTGTTGATGTTATTATTATTGTTGTTGTTATCATTATCACTGCTATTTCATGCCAGAAAGAAAAAGAAATAGCATTAATTCATTTACTGCTGAATTATTACAATTGTGTTTTCACTGTCAGAAAAGGAATTAAAACAGACTGAGAAGAAGAAAATCCAACAGGAACAAAAATGTGATTTGTAAGGTCTAGAATGGGTCTCCAAGAAAACAAGGCTAGGGAGAAAAATGAGGCTGTATTTAAGTAATTAAAAATGAAGGAAGAGACAAGAAGCCCCAGCTGAAGGAAGAACTATGAGGAGAGATATTCAATACGCAGCAGGGAAAGACACAATCAAAGTCATCTGCTGACAGCTTGATTTTAATAGAAAAGGGAGAGAAGTATTATCTGGACATTACAAACTTTGCCACCAGGTTGATATTACCCACACTGGGGAATGGAAAGAGAGTTCAAAAAGTGAGAGAGAACAACAAGAAGATGAAGAGAGCCATTTCAGGATGTTTGATTTAATAAGCTAAAATACCCAGAAGAACAGAAACCTGTGCTACAGAGAACAAACATTCTATCACAGAGAGAATTACTCTCCAGTCCTCCCAATCCACATATTTTTTTGAGGAGAAAGAGAAAAATCATCTACCATTTCTTCCATTCTTTAACCTAAGTGTTTAAACCTTTGATTTTTCATATAATGTCTGTTCCAGGGGACCAGCAGCAACCACACAGGCTCCCTATTTCACCTTCCTATAGTAAAGGCACTAATTTCTCCTTTTGTTTAAGATAATTTCAGGAGCACTGATACACACTATTAAATAGTTCCTGACCTCTACAGAAAATTCAATCTAGGCAAATACAACCGAAAAGCAAAAACACAGTACTTTCTCACCAGTGATTCATTTTGGCCAGTTAATTTCACATGATCACTTCTCGACTGCCTCCTGTATTAGTATCATTGCACTGAAGATGCTTAGACAGATGAGGGCATCTCAAGGTTCAAGAAGACTAAGCCTTATGAGCTGCCAAAAGCCCTTTTAAGGTGAAAGAATGCATGAAGTTCCCACAAAACACTCTCTCATGGGAGCCACTTTTCCACCTCACAGGATCAAAATGATGATTTGCAGTTTGGAGATATAAGCTGTGGTGCATTGTGCTATTGATTTTCTATTATTACTTACAGCTCCACCCCTACTGTTCAGCTAGTGTCCAAACACGCATGACAGCAAAGAATGTAAAAATTTTTATGCAAAGTGGGAAAAAAATGAAAGGAAGGTAAAAATGAAAAGAATATGCTTATGTTTTAAACCAGTAACTATCCTTTTAGCTTGTTCCTTTTAAATATATAACTTTGACTAAGGATACCTGCATTTTTTATATTTTTTTTCTTTTACACTTCTGTACCATGCCTCACTAATATATTAAATTATCACCTACATTGTTTCTATTTACTGAAATACATGTTCATCTTCAACCATGACTTGGGCAAGTCCCTAAGCACACATCTCAGTTCCCCCACCTTCATTTACTAGCAATCAAAAATTTACTTACAATCACAATATACAGTAAAGAGAATGTTAAAATGAAAGACAAGATCACAGTCTTTAGGATAGAGAATTTTCAGATTTTGTCCCTTAATCAGACAACATGAGAGTGTGGAGAAAACCCAGAATTCAACGTATTAATAAGTCTTAGCCAAACACTAAAGCAGTTCGGCTGCAGTTTAGTATATATTGGATAAAATCCTGCATAAACAACTTTGTGAGTGTTTTTATTTAAAAACAGCACAATACAACAGCATAGTCCATGATTTGGTAGCAATACGGCAGTATTAAATGTAGGTAATGTGCCTTTCCTTTAAGAAAATATCAAGTTTCAGAAACACTTATCAAAAGCTATCAAAGCAATTAATTTCTTAATTCATAATGAGAAGTCCCAACACCCTAGTAACTTTCTAGCAGCGCTGTCTATTCCTTGTTTCTTTTTCAGCCCTGGAAGGAGCTAAAAGCACATCCATAAGTTATTGATTTTTTAAAAACCAACCAAACAAACAAAGAAACACAAACAAACATAAAACCACACATTACAGCAACTTTAATCAAACACCCCCAATTACAACAAAGGTAGCTTTAAACCACAGGCTTAGCTTAATTAGAGAGTCCTCTCATCTGTAACTCTTGCCAAGAGTACCTGTTGTAACTCTACAATTAGAGGCTCAGTCATCAAGTCAGGAATACAAGCACTAGCATGCAGTTTCTAAAACATGTCAACAGAACATGGCAAGGATTTCGTCGTAACTTGCATCCCCTTTCTTATCTTGTCTTACTATTTTTAACTGTTATAGTATCAGTCCAGCAGCTCAAGGCACTTGCTCGTTACGGTTCTGACATTGCTTACAGGATAAATATAAATTCACTAAATCTCCTGCCTGCTGTCTACATAATCCTTTAACCTCTCCCTTTCTGCAGCTATCGTCCTCCACTTTCTTCTCATCTCTGGCCTCTCTGCTCTTTTCATTCTCATACTGCCTTCCCTTTCCCACTTAATTTTTTCAAATCAACATCCAGCATACCTTCACAGTGAGGTTCATGGTCACTACTCTATTACTTCACAACCTGCTTCAGCATTTGTTTTTTACACTTTATTGAGCAATGAGAATTTTAAAGAGTTCTCTGGTAAGCAGATTTCTATTAAATTTAGCATCTGCCTGCAAGACACAGACGGAGCAGAAAATATTAAGCAAGAAGGCAACTTTCCAGTCATCAATGTGCTACAAAAAGAACAAGACATAACAGTGTATGTCACATTTAACAGAAAATTAGAAAAATAAAAAAAATTCAAGTATACAAATTGTTAGCCAAACTACAGGCAACAGAATTCAAACTGCGCAGAAGCTGATCTCAAGATTAGAAAAGCACAAGGCCATTTTACACTGTTGAGCCATCAGTGGCAGAAAGAAATGAGCTTTCTCAGATTTTGTCACCTTCATTTTAACTTATGCAAAAAGAGGTAAAAGGACTAAGAACAGACTATGAGTAAAGCAAAGTTTGCTCTGCTTATTTTCTTCCTGATTTCTAAACCAGCTTTTAAAAATTATGTCTTTTCCTTGCTCAAAAGCTGGATATAGAGAAATTCAAGTTTGTTCTTTTAAACAACAATCAAATAGCTATTTAGATACATTTTTTTAAAGAGCAGTACTGTAGCAAATCAATATTTTGGGGAATATCAATACAGAACTTTGTTTGGGAAAGTTCATACAAAGCAAAACCTGTGTCATTAAAAAGCCCCCATTACTACACAATTTTATATATGGGCTGAGCCACAAGAAGATCCACTCATGCAGTATTTCTAGAAGTAAACACAATGACAGGAAATTTCACTCCACCATGAATAACAAGCTCCAGCTGAGAGAAAGCCACATTCATGCCAACCTTTTCTCCAGTTTTGCACAGCTGGACATGAACAGCTCAAGGAGTAAAATAAACCTTTTACCAAGGAGTGAGCAAGTGGCTGGGCTTAAACCAAGACTTGATTTAGGCTATTGTTACTAAAAGGTTAAATGGGTGCATTAAGTTATTGCTTGAAGCCTTCAAAAACAGAAGGTGCCCGTTATGTCAATTACTCAGAAGCACCATATCAATATCTCCAGAAAGGAAGTCTTCTTGCTACTTCAGATACATTTCCAGAAGTTTTGAAGACCTATTTCCCCCACTGCCCTCTTTCAAACCTTTGTTCTGTGCTTTATCAGGCAGGTTGCACAGGCAGGTCACCTCTTTCTCTTGCAAATGGCAACAGAGAGTGGCCACTGGCCCTTCAGGCTGTTTTTCATAACCTCTCAATTTTAGCTGTTCCACTGCAGCTTCACCCTACTGCAGCTTTAAGAATGCCTGACATACAAGTCCCAGGGAGACTTCACAAACAAAAAACATGGGAAAATAAATGTCATCACAAGAATTAGTTAAGTGTTCCTTGGGTCCCAGCCCTTTCTTGTGTCTGTCACCACTTCAGCTAATTTGCAGTCACAGAGTCTCTCAGATGGGGAGGACAACACACTGATTCTTGACCTTTATGCTGCAAACGTAGCCTTGGGCAACTTGATGACCTACATGGCAGCTGCATGACTCGATAACTAGTTGGCTGGAATCTGCAAATGCATGATTCATTTCTGATTCTCCCCACACTACTCCATATGCTTTCACTAGACTGTTTGCTAAAAAACATAATTTCCGAAAGCAGGCTTTATTATCATGTTGGCTTGATGAAACACTGCTTTGAAAGAACTTTAATAGTAAAATGAAAAATGTATTTTCTTTTCCTACCTAAACATTATGAAATTTACACAAGAAGAAAAAAAATACACACACACACACACACACATATATATATATTCAGCATCTAAATATATCTGCTCTTGCTTATTTTTCCGAAATGTTTTAGCTGAGTAACACACCATGCTGGTTGCATATTTTGTAAGGCCAAAGATCTACAGTGCATCTGAAAATTAGCACACATCTCTGCACTGAAGTGGTACTCGGGTCTTCTGATAGTAGTCCACATGTGCAAGCCAGTTGCTGGAAAGACAAACGTGAAAAGAGGTAAAACTTAGTGTGCTAAACTGCAGCAAATCATCAGCTACACACCTCACCATACAGACCAGCCATATATCTCCCTCCCCTCCGGAAAATGCACAACAAGAATTTCAGTCATCAAAGTTCCTTACTGCATCCTGTGTCCCTAAGAGATTTTGCTGGCATTTCTCAGTGTTGTAGAATTAGGCTTTCTTATCCTTTTAATGACCAAAACACAGCTGTCCAACATGTTCCAGCTGGCACAACCCTGGCATTTCTGCTGTTAGCTGTTAGCTATTTTGTCCAACTGAATATGCATTGATATACATGTATAGAAGTAACTTGCAACTAAGTTGGGGTTTTTTAAAAAAAAAAAATTGCTAAAGCTCCTCGTAAGTTTTGTCCACATTATGAAGTTCAAATACAGGTCCAATAGAGAGGTTACAGATAAAAAGTTGAGTGGTTTGTGCTTTGTTAGTCTAGTGTCTTAAAAGCTATGCAGATACAGGAGGATAAATAAATTATACAGCTAGATTATATCTCTTCTATCTATACAGTGATAGGTAAGGGGTAGATACCTTACAAATAGGATTAAGCAGTTTGAAGTGTGTGGCACAGGAAAGAGTGACAGGTAAATCAGAATTATGGAATATCATTAATTACACCTTTCTGATGAAATGACCAAGAGCAAAGTAGTTCTTCATACTGGGTTCTGCATTTACATATTTAGAATTTCTGTACCTAAAATCCTACAGGAGTGCAGTGGGGAAAACCAAGCGGAGCCATTCCCACCTTTTAAATATTTTTGCCAGTGTGCAAACTTAGGAAAAAAAGTTCTAAATGAGATTGTAAGAGAATTCAATCTTCAGAATTACCCTTAGAACTAGTAGTTAAAACATTTTCAACTGTGACTTTTCCCCTGCTTGCATTACATGCAGAATGAGGCACAACAATGCAATATGATACAACTGGTTCTAAGCTTATTACCTCACCTTGCACAACATAACACCTGAAGTAATAAACTCTTTTTTTCTACCCTGTGGGCACTGAAGGGCATACTCTAGCATGTGTAAATCTGCCAAATGCTACAATCCTAAAGAGCTGTAAAGACATCATCTCAGATTCTGACCTTAAATTCATCCTTGTTTAAAGAGACTAATTTTTAAAGATGCCAAGTAAGTTATGCAAAGCTTGCATTAAGCTCCAAGGAAAGACTCTGAAGGCCATGCTGCTTCCTACCCATTAAAGCTATAATCTCTAACCATTTAGAAGAGCACTAGAGTGATACAGGCACAAGACATTTTCGGTAACTTGCTGTTACTTCCAGGCTACTTGCCATTTGAGAGTAACTGGTATGCAACTACAGACTGGGAGAGGATTGGTTGGAGGGCAGCCCTACAGAGGGATGTGGGGGTGCTGGTGGGCAGCAGGTCAGTGTGAATCAGTAGTGTGCCTGGGCAGCCAGGAGGTCAAACCCCATCCTGGACAGCATCAGACACAGCATCGGCAGCTGCCAAAAGCGGATCATCCCGCTGTACTCAGCCGTGGTGCGGCCTCACCCGGAGTGCTGTGTGCAGTGCTGGGCCCCACAGTTTGAGGAGGACGTGAAGGTCCTTGAAAGGTCCACAGGAGGGCAGCAACACTGGCGGAAGGGCTGGAGGGTATGTCCTGTGAGGAGCAGCTGAGGACCCTGGGCTTGTCTAGTCTGGAGAGAAGGGGCTGAGGGGTGACCTCATTGTTCTGTACAGCTTCCTGAGGAGGGATGTGGAGAGGTATGTGCTGATCTCTTCTCCTTGGGATACAGTGACTGGAGATGTGGGAATGGTTCAAAACTGCATCAGGGAGGTTCAAAATGGACATTAGGGAACATTTCTTTACCAAGAGCATGGTCAAACACTGGACCAGGCTTCATGGAGTCGATGCTGCAAACCTGCCGGTGCCTTTTGGCACAAATGCCTGCCAGGACATTTGGACAATGCCCTTAGCAACAGGCTTTAACTTTTGGTCAGCCCCAGAACACTCAGGCAGTTGGACTAAGGTGATTGTTGTAGATCTCTTTTAGCTGGAACTCTCCTACTCTATTCTAGTATTAAATAGCTCCATTGAAACTAACAAAATCCATAATTTCATCCAAGCGAAAATGTAGTTTGTGTGTCATGGCATTTGATTTTTTTAAGCCATAATGGTCTTTGTACAAGACCATTAACTTGATTTGAATTTGTGCCTATTTCATACTATCAGAGAGACAGAAAGACCAATTGTGAATGATAAACTACTTACTAAAAGGCTACTCAGTATCCCATTTGGATACTAAGTTAATCTCTGTGATTCTATGAATGCCATGGAAATTTCAGAGGGTAACTTAATTTTAACAATTGCAATTCAAGAATCTGTATATCTCCCATGATGTGCCAGAGTTATGGTTCTTGTGAGGATACCTGAAATACTGCTGCTTTCACATGCTACAAATATTGCTGCTCCACCAGAAATTCAAAGACTTCTTCTCACACCCTTATCCTTATTACTTGAAGGAATAAAAAAAGGGACTAAGTTGTTAGAAAGAAGGACTACAGCGAAGTTGCTTTTTTTCCAAGTGCACAACTACTATCACTGAAAATCCTTCCGTAAGTTATCTTTTGCCTTAAATGAAGAGGAAGAGGGGACAGCGCTTCATTTTGAACTCTGCCCGCTATCTCGGTAACTGCTATTCCTGACACCGCCCGCCGCGGGCCTTGCTCCCAAGCCAGGGCTTTTCCGGCATCGGAAAGCGGGTCCTGCCTCACACCGTCTCCGCAGCAAGCGGTGCCCACCGGGGCGCTCCGCTACCGTCCGGCGGGACAGGGAAGGCAGCGCCGGCATCTCCCTCTTCGCCCGGGCCATCGCAACCCCGAGGGCTCCTCCCGCACGCGGGGACGCCGCGCCGGGGCTGCCGGAGCCCGGCGGATCCCGCGGCACCAGCCGCGGCCGGGAGTGCTTCTCCGCCGTGCGGTGCAAGCTGTGGCGTAGCGCCGGGAGGCGGCGGAGCAGCCGTGTCTGCTCGTGCCGCAGGTGCGCGGAGCTCCGCGCCGAGAACGGGGAGTGCGGGGAGCGGAGCTCCCGCCGCACCCGCGCCGAGCAGAGCCGAATCCAGCAGAGCCACCGCCCGGGCCCTGCGACCGGGGAGCCACCGCCCGCCAAGCCGCCCCGCCGCCGCCGCCCCTTTCCGCGCTGGCACCTGGATGTGGCAGGAGATCTCGGAGTCGTCCAGCAGCCGCACGGTGCATTTCATCTCCGCGCTCAGGGACCTGATGCTTGAGCTCCGAAACCGGATCATCCCGGCAGCCCGTCCGCCGCCGCCCCGCAGGCAGCCGCAGGGGGCCAGCCTGCAGCGGCGCCCGGCCGACCACGGCACGGCTCGGCGCGACACGGCACGGCACGGAGCGGCACGGCACGGAGCGGAGCGGAGCGGCGGCAGCGCCGCCCCTCAGCCCCGCGGCTCCCCGCCGCCGCCCGCCATCCGCCCGCCCGCCGCGGCTCGGCCGCCGCTGCGTCAGGATGCGCTCGGCTGGCCGGCCTCAGCCTCCTCCTGCGCCCGCCTCCGGCATGGCACGGCACGGCACGGCATGGCCCGCGGGGACACCTCTCCGCCCTCACCTGCTCCTCCCGCTTCTCCTCCCCACCGGCCCCGGCTGCGCGCTCTGCGGGGCTCCTTTCCGTGGGGCTGGCACTGCCGGGAGGGACACGGGCAGGGCGATTGTTTGCTTTCCCCGCTACGGGCGTGCTGCGCCTGGTTTGAGTGCACCTGAACGACTGGTGCTCCCGTGGGAATGCCCGGCGCCCTGCAGAGGGGGGACATCCCCCAGGCTGCTGGTGGAGAGGGGAGTCTCCATGCTGCCTGCCCGCCCGGAAAGTGAGTCTCCAGGGTATCCCAACACAGCCCAAGGCAGAAGGAGAACCCTGTGAAATACATATATATATATATAGTAATATTAAAAAATCTCACCGAAGATAAGGGTACACTTATGATAAAGAAAAAAACATAATGCAACTTAATATAAGAGTACAAGCCTCAGAAAATTGTTTCCTCAGGGGAAAAAAATGGCCCATTAGGGAACAGCAGTCTCATCCCATTTATTGTCTAAGTGGGAAAGAAAATACAGCATCCAGTGCCTTCACTATTATGTCCTCTGTCACAAAGGGCTATTACATTAGTGCAAAACCTTGCAGGAAGCAAGCACCAACGTTAACCAGCCTTGAAACATGGATCACCATTGTGTTAAAAAAGGAGCACTTCCCTTTGCAGTGTGAAATGAAAAACAGCCAGTGGAAAATGGGATGTAACTGGAAGTTTACAAAGAGAAAAGATGCACTGACAGCCACACAGAAGGTGTATTTCAGGTATTTTGCCTAGTTGTCCACAATCACTTGTAAATGTTCATATTTTGAATTTAGTTCTGTATGAATGCATTGTTCTTTTGAAAATCCCATGTAAAATCCAAAGTGCTGCTACCCTGAAAACTCATTTGGTTTTCTGCTGTTCTGCTAGCAGCAGGAAATACAAACAATCACAAACAAATGAGAAGTATATAAACCTCATATTACCATCAGCTAATAAATATGCAAAGCCCTTTAATGTGAAACATAAAAGAAAAGCTATAAGCATATGCTTCTCTTAAATTAAAAATGCTTCCAATTGCATAGTGAATAGTGAAGGAAACCAGTGAGTATTTAAAAGAGATTATTTACCTCAACAGCTGCAGTCAGCCCAAAAGATATGGAAGAAGGTCCTTATCAGTTGAGACACCAGTTAGTGTCCTGGTGGACACCCACTCATTAATAATAAAATAACACTTTTTGTCTTACAGTTGTACATCATGGGAACTCAGTAGCAGGATTTCAGCCCACATACGGATTGACTTTCAGGTGACACAGATTTTCCTTCTTCTGGTAGAGAAGGAATCTTTTCTTTCTAAACCAGATATTTTAGCTCTCCCTTCAGTCTCCACAGCACACCTTTCTCCATCCAGAGGGAACTAAGACAATGATGAAGATTTAGGGAGCAGGTGAAAGTTTACCACCGTTCAAGGATTGGGTTTTTTTGCTTTACTGTGAAGATCACATGAAGAGGGATGAGTTTCCCAGGAGTTCTCAGAGTTACATCAACAGTGATGACTATAATACAAAACCTGCATCTGCAAACAGCCAGTGTGAACTAGTGTGTACTGACAGCAGCACAGCCGCAGGAGCACAAAGCTCAGCAGAACTTTACTTGCCTGTTTAAAAGACAGGCCACTCATGTCTTTTTGCCACTTTATTTGTTTCTTTAATACCTCATATCATGTTGACCTGAAGAACTGCCTGAGAACTCTGTGAGAAAAATAACATATTTCTGTGTCAGAACTGTCACTGCTCAATGCCACATTCCCATTCTTTGTTCATCTAATTCGTCACTGATTTTGCTTTGAGATGAGTTCATGTGGATGGCCCAAGGGACAGTAGCTTATACTTCCTATTTGCCTTTGAATTGCTGACAGATACAAAAAGCTATGTTTGAGACAACAGGGAGCACTCATGAGCTTGAGTAGTACTTTGATTTCTGGATGATTCTTTATGGAGCTAAATTACAGAATATAATAGTCAAGGACTTTCCCTTCGAAGACTGCTAATCACAGCAACTTTAGCTCTTTCAATTAATGTTTAAAAACATGGCCAGTCTTCGCGAACAAAGATCCGGGAAAGGTCTTTTTACCTTTCAAGCCTGTGCAGTGGATTTTTTAGGTGAGACACAGCCTGCGCTGAACTGAGCCCA
>JAWWLV010000100.1:36102262-36118518 GCA_035041135.1 Platyrinchus mystaceus | reverse complement strand
CTTAGATGGATGGCCTTAGGGGCTGACGAGCTCCATCTACCCGGGGGATTGTCCCTGAAGCAGGACCGGGAATCGAATCTGCGACCACGGCGAGGAGAGTGCCGCATCTTAACCACTAGACCACCAGGGGTCCCCCAATTAATGTTTATAATGTAATCAAATATATAGACACATGGTTTGGTTTTGGGTTGGTTTTGTGTTTGGTTTTTTTCCCCCAAATATTCAAAGATTAATCCATAAATACAATTGCTGCAGCTGTAAACACTGCCTGCCTTTGGTCAGACCTGGAGTTGCAGCATAGGTAGGCAAGAGACACAACTCACTATGGCCACAGGGGTGCTCTGCATGGCACACTAACCTCCTTCCCCAAGGTCCACCCCTAACTCATTGTCTTTGGCTCAGGCCCCTCACAAGGGTCTCATAGCCAGCTCATACAGCATGCACAGCAATTGGCTGTGGCTCAGAGATGATGGTGCCATAAGTAAACCATGACTTCAATAAAATTTATGAAGTCTAGGACAATTTAGATTTGACCCAGTTCCCTTATACAGTAGGATAGGAACTCCAGCTTTAAAATATTTTAGCTGAAGACAGATGATCTGGATATTATGCTTCTCCAGAGCTTATCCAGAAGAGTGGAAGGTGAGTTGAGCTAGGTATTGAGCTCCCAATGAACCAAAAGTTCAGAAAGTAGTTTCCTATAGTCAGGAAAATGTAAGTTTTGCTGTCAAGGTCACAAAGTCCACAGAAAAGCTAACTTCCTAAGTATTCTAGAGATCCTGTTACAAAGCAGAAAGTTCAGATGATTTCTGAAGGATCCAGCTCACAAGGCAAACAACTTGTTCATACCAAGGCCCCAAATTTTATTCTTTTGTTATCTTCAATGGAATTGCCTTTGAGACACACATTGTATTATTGTAAAATATATCTATCACCAAGCTGAAATTAGCAGTGAGCTAATTGAAGAGCTGGGCATACTGGGCAGCACTCAAACTATGAAAACAAACAAACAACAGATCCCACATCTACAGGATCTTTTTGTTTCCATCTTAAGTAATCATTAAAAAAATAATTTTTTATTAAAAAAATTGTCAAAAAAAAAAAAAGCAGGGGGTTGCATCTTGAAATAAAAGGTGTCCCACATCTAAATATTACACCAGTAACTTGAAAACTGTATATAAAATATTAATGCATATATCTAACAAACTGTAAGAGTATTAAAATATACATAAATTACAAAGAAAAATATTTAAATAGCAAAAGTTATATTGTTCACTGAGGGCAGAGTTGAGCCAGAAGGTGAAATTTGAATTCACATAGGGCTTCTACTCTCTTTTACATTACATAAACAGTACAAAACCATTATTGAATGAATGAGAGGGCAACAAGATACACAAAATATTGCATTATTTTACAGCAATACCAAAAGACTTGGGATGTTTGTACTCCAAAGAAAGCTAAACAAGCTGTCACTCCAAATCCACTAAAAATTGCAAGGTTATCAGTGATATATTTGGCCACAATTACCCCAGTAAAAAAGACCTAAAGTCCTACTAAAATCTGTAGTGCTGTATGACAGCTTGCACTGATAGTCCTGTGGCCTCCCCATTCCTTGGCTGCAGTTGTGAGCCACATCCACGGCTCATAGGGGGAGAAGTAGCGAGTCAGAAGTAGGCATTTTCTTACACTAATAAAGTTTATTAATCTCTACAAAGCCTCAGAACAAAGTATGGGAAGAACATTACAATACACCCTTCCAGCAAGAATGATGGGTTGAATTTACTGTACAAACTTCTCAGCAAATTTCCTGCAGATGTCACCTGGAAGCTCAAACACCAATTATCACTTGCCTGAGTTAAAGTGGATTGCACAACACCACACTTGAAATTTGCCTACTGGACCAAATTTTACATTTATTTTAATCCACACAAGACAATCACCATGAAGGCAAATGTCACCTCCCAGCCTTTGGTTCAGAGGGTAAAGTCAGTGAGATGATTATTATGGTTCATTGAGTCCTAAAGCTTCCCAGAATTTTCTTATCAGTAGGGATCAAAACATTTCTTTTGTACACTCTTCTCTTTTCAGGGAATATATTGCCAGTCCCACTGTTCTAATACCATTGTCAGAAAAACTACTCTCTGTTTCCCATGCTGTCTTTTCTTACTGTTCCCAAAAACTTTTTTCACTTCTGGTTCTCTCTAGCTGCTTTCACACAGTCTATCCAGTACTTTTCCAGGCTTGCTAACAGCCTCAGAGAAACCCTGCAGCTACCACTGCTGATTTACAAGTTTTGCATGTGCCACAATCAGTGGTTTCAGGTGTCTACAGTTAATTCAGTACCTACAGGAGCCTGATCATCTCATGCTGAATGCAGAGTGGCTGCCACATTCATATATTTCCTCAGTCTATGATGAAAAAAAAAAATTCCCACACCATGATTTAATAATCCAAAAAAGTTACTCTCTATCTCCTGAACAAGCTGAAGATTGGAGCTTTGTTCTCCTGACTGTATTTGTGCATAGACAAAAAATATAGCAATGCACATCTGACCAACTAAAAAGTTGAAGAGCTCTCAGCATCCCAAAAGCCTTGCTAAGCGAGTGCACAGAGAAATAGTCCCACTACTAACCTTTTTTGTGTTTTCTTTTATACTGTTCTTATTACTGGGTGGAATTTGGATGCTCATGGGCAGAATTCTCTGGCAGTAACATCCTGTTTCCATGGCTGCTGCACATGCACTTTGAAACAGCTCAGACCAGTTTTGGCTGTTTTTATAATTCTTTTTCTTCTTTTGGGGTTATTCTGATTCTTAATACTCCCATCATACAATTTTAATTTTACATCCTTTCCTTGTAGACGTAGTTGTCTAACTTCAAGTGTGTCCAAAGCACTTTTCCAACCAGGACTGATCATCAAAGCTGGGGTCTATGTGAGAAATCAGATTTAACATCATGTCAAATTTGCATGAATCAAGGTAAAGTCCAGCAAATAAAACTTCTGCTTTGCACAAATTATGTCAGGTTCCTAGTACATTTTGTGAACAACTTAAGTAGTACAGGAAAAACATGTATCATATACAACAAGTATTTCAAGTTTGTTAATCTTGCTGGCATCTAATTTCTATTCAGTCTGTTATTAAAGTAATTACCACCATGATTTTTAAATAATAATATGCAACAGTATTCAGTTTCTGATACAGCTCTCTTTATATGTTCTGGGTTTTGTCATTAATTCCTTTCCAAATTACTGTAAGGCCTGTTGCTTTTCATTGATCTGGTTCTCTTAATTATGTAAAAGCTAATATAGACAGGATTTGAAGTTGTAATAATCTTTGTTGTTAAACTTCCTTACACATTAGAGGCTCTGTGGTGTAAGCGTTAAGTGATTGCAGAAAGGAGGCTTAGCTACCCGGGGAAGAGATGTGGACTAAATAAATGGAAAAAAGCCATCAGAGAAACTAAGAAAGCATATTTCAAAAGCCTTCATTAATAACTGCTCAGAAATCCTAATCTTATTACTTACTAGTAGAAGCAGCATTTTAAGATACATATTCTCCCTGTCACTTCCCAAAGTCAGTGGGTGGCTACATCTTATTAATGCTTTGAGTGCTTTCAAAAGTGATGGTTCTACATCAATGTATACTGCTGCTATTGTAAGTAATGTTGAAATATAGGGTACATAACTTTTACATCCTGGGTCTTAAGAGACAAATACAAGATAAGATGATAAAATAAGAAATCTTTGCAAAATCAGTACTTCCAGTGGAGGCCAGAATCTTTCCAAGTAACAAAGTAATCCTGGAGAAGCAATTTTTATTCTCACCCAGATTGGAATAGAAACAGTCCTGGATGTCCTCTTTAACTATGCCTGATTTCTTTTTGAGGGGACTAAAAAAAAAAAAAAAAGAAAATAGTCTTTCCATAATTCTGTGGTCTTTATTTCCAGTCTGTCCCTGCAGTAACACTGAAGTTACTCCAGGCTACACGTGACTGTGACCTGCAAGCAGTAACTGTGCACTTCCCACGAGCGCTACCTATGCCAGCAGCCTCCTACACACAGGCAGAAAGGTCCATGTATCTTCCTGACTGCTCTGAGCATCAGACATACCCCTTTGCCTCTTGCTGTCACTTTTGAATCACACTCCTGCAGCTCTAGTTGTTATTCTGGACTAAAACCACTGTAATTTTCACATTTTTGCATTCTCAATGTGGCAGATAAGTAAAATGTTATTTTTTAAACTCAGCATTTCAGACAGATTTTGATTTGTTGAGCACTTCTCTGAAGTATTTATGTTAGTGCACTGATTTTGTTCACATCACATGAAGAAATTTTTATATGGTAAAACATATTTTGATTTCTTATACACAATTAAATTTGGTAAGACTATTGTGGAAACCTGGAGTTGATATTGAAAGATTTACTTTAGATTACACTGATAAAATATAGTTCGTAAAATGAAGATGTTTTCTAAACCTGAGGAATAATCAAAACTAATAAGTTAGGAACTAAGGAATAAAAAAGCTAACCAATCTTCCACTTCTTATCTATGTTAATTTTTTTAAAGTGAGTCAACCAGCCATTGCATAAGCAGGTTATAGAATGTCCTTTGTTGTTGCTAGAAAAATTTAAATCAGTTAACAATAACTTCTGTGTTTAGAGTTATGCGTATTTAACCTTTAGATAAATGTTTTCTTAAACTTCCCTGTACAGAAATCAGTGAGCTAGGACATGTTCAGATTATAGTATGGTACGAAGTACTGCATTCTTTTTTGCTTCTAGCTAGTCTCAGATAATTCTGTAAATTCCTTCAGCTTCATGATCAAGCTGATAACACACCTATATCACTTAGAGGCAGCAAAGTCAAGTCACTCCTATTCACTGCTACCTGATTTTCTTGTACCACAAGCTGGAAAAATAAGAAGAGTTATTTACAGTGCTCATTTTTCTGCACTTCAGTATGAAAAAAATGGGATGAGGTATTATGTACAAATACTTAATGCGATTTTTAAAACATAGCTTTAGTTTGATTTACTGATCCTAGCTGTCTAAAAGCTTGACAGATTTATCAAACTGACGATTTTCTCCTCAGTACTGGCAAATCCTGTTGCATGCTGAGAGCCAGTATGAACTAAGTTCTCCTCAAACCCCAAATATCTACTGTAGAATCCAAATAAAAAGACTTTGTACAATGTATTGACTTTGCAATGCATAGAACAAATTCTGAAAATTTTTGGTACAGTGTCAATCAACACAGACATAATTTGATGATTATTTACTTAAAAATGAGGACTACCTGTGGCCATCAGAACACCGTAGTACAGGTTATTTCAGCTACTCTTCTCACAGTAACACATCTTATTAACACTCTCTACTTTGTATTTACTATCACTACATTCTCAGAATTTGAACCCCTAAATGTCTACACAAATTTAGCTGCTAGCAAAACAGTCCTTCTCTCCTTAGGATTCAGAAAGCTCAAAGTAACCCATGTATTTAAGCCCTCACTTTTATAAGAAGTGGATGTCCATGATGATGGTTGTTCTGGCAAGTTTTAAAAGGCCTGTGCACTTCTATAGTAGTTCCCCATTATGCTGTGATAAGTTTCCATTAGGAATTACCGTAGGAGTGTGTTTTTTCTACTTTGAATTTGGCAATACTCTGAATACAATAGACCTTTTCTAGTATTCTTGAGAAGGAGGTAGATACAGTAAAGGAAATAACTCCAGGAAAGCAGAAATCTTTCATTCGTATTTTATGTTTCCCTTCTCTAAAATTAGGCAGCTAAATTAAGTAGATGATGAAGCTTTACTGAATTCCATAAATTCAGTATCATTCAATTAGTCAAACCAGAGTATCAGAAAGACAATTCTGAAAATTCTCCCAAAAAGCCATAAAATATACCAAATTCCACTTTTAAGAGTATTTAAAAATATGGTATCTGGAAAATTCTTTAGGGACTTAGAAGAACTTAGTGGGTTTTCTGGAGGGTACTCTTGAGGTTTTTTGCCTTTTAATTCTGGAAAGTTCATCCTTCATCACTGTATTTTAATTTCACCTATTTTTAAGTATAATAAATATCAGAAGACATTGACATTCCATTGTCTCCTATTTCAGCTATGTGAATATATTCTGGAGTTCATGAAACCATATAGGATTTTTTATGTAACTACATCAGAGCTTCAGAATCAAGTTATATATTCTGACAACATTAGAAATAAAAATAATTTTAAATGCTATGGAAAACCACCCATGCCACCTACGGCAAATCGTTTTCAAAGAAACGGCAGCATCGGAATGAATTTCCCAAGATGTACATACATCATCAAGTGATGAAGACTAATATGAAACTCCTCCATGTTATTAAAGAAATAATAAGTGGAAAAAAAATTTTTTTTTTTTTGTCTGTGACTAGGACAGACTGGAAGGGAAATCCTCATTCAACTCAAACAAAAAGGATCCAGATATATAACTGAATCTACAACTTAATTAAACACATCTTAAGTGGGTACTGAAGCATACACAATGTGATGACATTGAGTCAACCATTTGGCTGAGTTTTATCCAGTCATCTCTCCAGTTGACTACTAGCATGAATTATATCTGCACAAGTCACATGAATCACACCAGCAGGAAGTCTGAATGTAATTGTCTTCTTCACATTGCGCATAGGCTCCTGTATTTGCGCAATTCAATTAGTTTTCTCCAGATCTTTTTCTTCTCCCTGCAGCAGCATCTGCAGAGTGCACTGCTGCCTGTACAGCTCTGTCAGTGCATCCTCATGGTTTCTTAGCCTGGGATTGAGTAGAAGAGAACTCCTGGCAAGACCTCCTGCAAATAGACAGATAAAAAATAGTTATTAGATGACATCACACCAGTCTGACATGGCTTTTTCCAAAAAGCAAAGATATGCATTGTGAAAAAAACCTGTCAAATAGAGAACTACGTTTTCTCTGCTTTGTAGTAATTAAGATGGATAAAATTGTGATAATCTGGTTACAAAAGTGGTCAGGTGTGCATTGTAGGTGGAGTAGCCCATTCATCTTCGTGTTAGCAAAATTTCAAGGATTGTTGTGACGGAGCAGTTAAGGTTTTAATTCTGGAAGCCAGAGTAGCAATTGTGATAATGTTCCCAGGGTCAAAGTGACCACTAGTATTTTTGGGTTTGTTCGTTTGGACCTCCTAAGAACTCTTATCTGAATGAAGCATTTTTCCCTGCCTCACAATTAATCAGCCAAAAAAATGGAAAATATTCATGCATATTCAATTACTTTAGTGCAATCATATGGGTATTACAGCAAAATATATATTCAGTAACAGGGCATCTTACAGGAATCATTGTGGTCTGTTAGTAATTTGAGGACTGTCCTGTTTCAGTAGTACCCTAATAACTTTGAAGGTTCTGGTCTTTGTTAAGAATTTCTTAATAGGTATGTGAAATATAGGCAGTTTCAAATCTCAATTACATAGTCAGAGACTGATAACAGTTTAAAAAAAAAAGTAAAAAAAAAAAAAGGCAAGGCATTCATCATTCATAATGTTATTTGAAATGCCATGCAAGAGAAAATTTCATGCAGACTGGGAGACTTAATGTACTTTCTGAGAATTTCTTGTTTGATTCATATAAAAAAATATTAAGGGAGCACATGTGCTCTCCTGAAGCTACTGGGCAGAACAGCTCTCACAGGCCTGCAAATGTTGCTCCATTTCGCGGGAAAACTTCAGCACTGGTCAGCAGCACCACTGCATTGGATCCTTGAAGGGTTTTAAAAATGTTGCTAAGTCAGATATATATGTACATGATAATAGCAAAACCACTTGGTATCTATGAGCATTTCCACAATTTCCACAAATTTCCACAATTCTGCCCCTTTCCTCAGCCCTGATGAGGTCTCACCTAGAGTGTTGTGTACAGTTCTGTGCTCCTCAGTACAAGAGTGGCATGGAGCTCCTGGACAGAGTCCAGTAGAGGGCTACAAAGGTGATTAAGAGACTGGAGCAACTCTCTTACGAGGAAAGGCTGAGAAACTGGGTCTATTTAGGCTGGAGAAGAGAGAGGAACCTAATCAATGAACACAAGTATCTGAAAGGAAGGTGTCAGGAGGACAGAGCCACGTTCTGCTCAGTGGTGCCAAGCAATATGCAATGGGCAGAAAATGAAACACAGGAAGTACAAACTGAACATAAGGAAGGACTTCCTTACTGTGAAGGTGACCGGGCAGTGGTGCAGACTGCTATGAGAAGCTGTGCAGTCTCCCTCACTGGAGATATTCAAAAGCCGCCTGGACAGAATCCTGATGTGCTTGAGCCGTGGGGCTGGAGTACATGACACCACTAGTGGTCACTTCCAGCCTTACCATCCTGTGATTCTGTGATTTAAAAGTATGACTGGAGCAACTCTTAAAGCAGTACTAAAACAGAGTTAGCCACAGCATGGCTGATGCCTTAATTACAGTTTAAATGCAGACCTTTATGAGCAAAAGGTAGAACAGCAATGAACAAGCACGCTTTAATACAGACGTCAGAAATTACTCTATTAAATTCGAGTCCGTTGCTGGGGCTGCAAACGGTGAATACCGTAGTGGGGATCCCAGGGAAAGAAACGACCGACCAGAGACAAGCCTTAAACAAAGAGGGTCCGGGAGATGATCAGGTAACTTCACCACAAGGTTCGACTGCAGAGAATAAAAGTGGGGCACACGACACGCGCGCCGCGGGTTCCCAGGGAAAGGGAGCAGGATTATGGTCCCGGGCAGCCACATGGGGCGCTCGTGACAGAGCAGGAGGAGGTACTTTGGCCGCTTCCCCGACAGCCGCGCCGGGGCCGCCCTGCGCCTGGAGCCGCGGGCGGGCCTGCACCCGCCTCCCACCGCCGGGGCTGGGACCGGGGCCGAGGGCAGCGCGGGGCGGCGGCACAGGAGAGCGGAGGAGCAGCGACGGAGCGGACCGGGGCCGCCATGGTGCTGGTGGTGGTGATGGGCGTGAGCGGCTCGGGAAAGTAGGTACCAGGCAGGCGGCGGGGCAGAGCGGCGGATACCCCGGCCGGGGCTCGGCGCTGATGGAGCCCGTCCGTTCGGGTGCGGATGCGGGTGCGGGGGGTGCGCAGCTCTCAGCGGGAGCGCTAACCGGCCCTTTGTGCTTCCCCGCAGGACCACGGTGGGGTCCAGGCTAGCAGCGAAGGTAGGACCACGCCGCACCGCCTGCGGACCGCCCTCCGCGGGGGCGGGTCTGGGCGGGCGGGCTCCGCCCTGCGCCGGGAGGGAGCTCCCGGCCGGCCTCGGCCCGGGATGCTGCGGCCCGGAGAGGGCTTGGGTGGCCGTCACCGGCGCGGTGTCACCTACACCGACTTCAGTTTAATGCCGTGATGCAACAGCTGTTGCTGCTACCAAGCCGACTTCGTATTGTTTTGTTAATCATCGTGGCATAAACGATGATTCACACTGTGATGTAAGAAGCCTGTCTTAGGTGTCGCCTTTGTGAATTCTGTGATCCTTGATTATCTCACCTGATATGGCTGAACTACCCATAATGTATTTATTTTTTTCTTAGCTGGGATGGAAATTTTATGATGCAGACGATTATCATCCTCTAGAGAATAAAAAGAAAATGGCTGCAGGAATACCACTAAATGATGAGGTACCTTGTATAAACCTTGTTAAGAACTGTTATCCACACATTTATCTCTGCAATCTCGTGCACGTCCTGTTAAAGTAGATTGTGCTTTTACTATGTAGACTGGTCTGACAAGCACAGGCCTGCGTTTGGTAAGGCAGGGGAGGCTTCTTGTGTTACAAAGGATTCTGGCTAAACAAGTAGTTTATCAAAGCATGCTTGGCAGATCACAAGAGCTGCTGTTTCAGAATTTGTCAGAAATCCCTCCCTCTACATCCATGCACAGAGTTGCATTTTTGGATTAGAATCGTAGAATCTTAGAATATCCCTAGTTGGAAGGGACCACAGGAATCAAGGAGTTCCTGGCCCTGCACAAGACAGCTCCATAAATTTGTTACCCTTCTCTCAAGTCACTTTCCACCATTTATTACCACTCCTCGTTGACTGGGGAGGTCCCAGATAATTGAAGGTTAGCTAATGTGATGCCCAGCTAAAAGAAGGGCCAGAAGGAGGATCCAGGGCAGGCCTGTAAGTCTGGCCTCAGTGTTGGGTAAGGTTGTGGAATAGATTATCTTGAGTGCAATCACAAGACATATGCAGGACAATCAGGCGTTCAGATCCAGCCAGCATGGGTTTAGGAAAGGCAGGTCCTTCTTGAGCAACCTGATTTTCTTCTGTGACCCACCTAGTAGATGAGGGAAAGGTTGTGGATATAGTCTACCTGGATTTTAGTAAAGCCTCTGATACCATTACCCAAAGCATTCTCCTGGAGAAACTGGCTTCCCATGTCTTGGATTGGTGCGCTGTTTGCTGGGTTAAAAACTGGCTGGATTTATCTGAAAAAAATTCTCTAGATTCTTTTTAAAAGCCTCATTCTTTCACTTGTATTTGGAAGCCTGTATGTTGTCTGAAGCACCACTGCACACTTGAATGAGTAAACCATTGGTGCGTGCTGCTCAGCAAAAGGGAAGCATCTCTTCTGAAAAACCAGACAGGCAAAATTGTGAGGACCTTCTTGAATGCCAGGCATAAGTTACTCTATAATGTCAGCAACAAAATATTGTTGCAGTTATTTGTCCGTGTTATCATTTGTGCTCACCCAGCAGTAACAGCATTGAAAGATTAAATGGGAGCAGTTGTTTTGTGCTCATTAGGCATGACAAGTTTGTGGAAGCTTAAAATTTCAGATTAAAGAAACAACTGATCAATCACTCACATTGTGATTGTCTAACTGCTGAGCAAAAGTGTTGAAAAATTGTGGCTATGATTACATTTATTTATGATTGCTACCAACATAAATAGAACTAAGTTACTGCAGATAATTAAATTTAGATCTGTCTGTTCCTGAAAACCTCAACTTCAGGGAAGGGGGTTATGACACTATATAAGGGAAAAGAAATAACAATTTAAGCTGTACATTTGAATTGTATAATAGAAGCAAGAGAGAAGTTGACTGTCCTTCAGAGGTTTGGAAGGTGCATGCTATGCTTGAATACATATTAACTTTCATCATATACTTGTAGCTACCTGTAATATAAAAAGTTCTATTCCACTAAAAGCATCTTATTGATAATACGCCTAGCACTTCTTATTAGCTTTGAGGCAGTGGTAGCAAATCTACGTAGGAAGAAAGAGATTCAAAACTGAACTTGCTGTACAGTTTAATGCTAATTTTCATCTCCAGTCAAATGTTCAAGATGTTAGAAGCAATCCTTTCAAATTAATTTCATAAAGAATTTTGAACTAACTTGTTTTATTTCTAGGACAGGATTCCTTGGCTTTGTACATTGCACAATATACTAAGGAGGTAAGAGAATATCTAGCTTTAAAAAGTTTTAGCTAAAGACAGAAAAAGTACCAGAAGTGTTTTTCCCCATTGCATTCCAAATCAGAAATGTATGTAGTAGTGTAAAGACATTCTGCAGGTAGTAAAGTCATTCTATTTTGACTAATCTAAGCTGCCATAAGAATTGCTGAGGGTGAGCTAATCCCTGAGTAATAGTGTGCAAAATTGTTGCCAATGATAGTTGTTTTTCTACTATCTGGGTAAAAATAATTTCAAGGATCCAGTTCATTCATAAACCTGACATTAGCTACTTACAAAGAACATAATCACAAAATACTGGTAATAACTGATAATAACAGTAGGATAAAATACAGCTATTCTGAGTAAGATACAGTATCGAGCTTTTTTGACATTGCTTGAGTTCGCTGAAGTATACTCTGAAAACTTGCAGATGACACAAAAATGGGAGGAGTAACTGATGCAAAGGGACCTTGAAAGGCTGTAGAAATGGGCTGGCAGGAACCTCATACATTTTAAGCAGGGCAAGTCCTGCCCCTGGGGAGGAACAAGCCCAGGCACTGGTACAGACACTGAAGGGCACTCAGCTGGAAAGCAGCAGAAAAGGGCCTGAGGGAGCTGTGGTGGACACCCAAGTCAAACATATGCCAATAATGTGCTCTCCTGGCAGAGCAGGCAACGATATCCTGGGCTAGTGTTGCTAGCAGGTCCAGGGAGGTGATCCTTCCCCTCTCCTTTTCACTGGTGAGGCCACACTTGGCCTCGTGTAATCTGGGCTCCTCATTATGAGAGAGGCGTGGACATACTGGAGAGCATCCAAAAATGATGAAGGGACTGGAGCATCTCCCAAATGAGGAAAAGCTGGGAGAGCAGGGACTGTTTAGCCAGGCTTTACGCAATGGCTGTTGCTTGTGCACGTTAGGTGAGCATACCTCACTGGAGCACAGGTTAATTCACTGAGAAATTTGTCTGTATTGATTTGCTGAATTCATTGCTTTATGTTACATGCTAGCCCAATGCCACTGCCCAGCTATGGAAACTTTGCAAAATCAAGTATACTTTAAAAGAGCCTAATGCCAGTGTTTAATTATTAGTACTTGTAACTAGATGAGGCTGGCATTGGCTTACCTAGCTGATAGTGGTAGGTATTAAAAGTTCTTACTTCCCTTTGAACCAAAATCTCATGGCCATAGAATGATTTTTAAATAAGTTTATACCTAATTTTGATTACAGAATGTATTTTCTTAGGCAGGCATTTTACTCACTCTGCATAGAGACAACTAATTTTGGATTTGCTTTTTGGTGGAACAGACGTACCCACAATTTAATGCTTTAGTTTAAGAAACCTTGACAGTAAAAAATTCATGTGCAAAGCATCCATTGACCTGCATCCAATCTCTTGTTTAAACTGAAATGACCTATATACAGTGCTGCCTATGAGGATGATTACAGGAAACATAAAATAAAATATTACAGTTAAATCTGAGACAGTGAAAACAGGTCTTGAAAATAAACCTGCATGTGTATTTAAGAAGAGTGCTCTGTACTGTTCATCAGCCAGTTACCTCTAGATAGGTTAGTATAGTAATTTATAGATAACAGATAGGGGTTTGTATGTATAGTCAGTTCCTGTTCTCAGCATTTAAGAAATGATCCTGACACTTACTTGTGCTAGAATTTAATTAATTTGATGAAGAATGGTGGCTAATAAACAAGGTCCCTAAGACTGAGATTTTACCAGGAGGCTGGTTAGCCTGACTTCATTTTCAAATCACATCTTTACCTAGATTGGAAATTTGGTTTCAAAATCCTGTCAAAATTACTGAAATACCACTGTCAAAATGCCATTACTGCCATGGCTGTCCTCTTTGAGGAGCCAGGCCTTGTTTACCTTGTTCAGCAGAACTAACAAGCCATTTTGTTAAACTACATGTGAATATGTAAAGATTTTTGCTTTTTTCCTTTTGATAGAGAAGACTCATCTAGACAAGATGCAATTCTGGCCTGTTCTGCACTGAAGAAGATGTATAGGCGTGTATTAGTTAGTGGAGCACCTGCAATTGAGCCAGAGCAACCAGGAGAAAAATCATCACTAAAAATCCTCTTTGTTCATTTGGATGGGCCTATAGATGTCATTGCTGGTCGCCTGGAGAAGCGGAGAGGTCATTTTATGCCACCTGAACTTCTCAAGTCTCAGTTTGATATTCTGGAGCCTCCTAGTGCACCAGAGAACTTCATTACTGTCAGTCTAGAAAAACCTTTCCCTGAAATAGTGCTAGAGATTGAGAGTGCCATTCTTCAGGGTGAGGCATTGATGGAGTAATTTTCTGAATGACACATATAGAAATTCCCTTGAGGATATCAAGCTTATGAAAGAGGATTTTAATTATTAAATTGATTATTAAATCAACTTATTATTCATTATACTTAAATGGACTGCAATATTAAGAGCTGGTTTACTACTCTTGGTTTTTTTTCATCAGGGCTCTGTAAAAGACATAAAAGGTGTAATTTTCAAGAACTTTCAGCTTTTTAAACCCTTCACTGTATGAAGTCAAAACTCCCATTCTAGTAAGAGCCTGCTTTTGAAAATCCTACCAAGAGTCACAGAGAATAATTTATTTTCTTAATTTTAATATTTACTCTGTCAAGACATGGAGATGGGCACATGCTATTACGAGACTAAGTAATTTACAGCTTTGCTAGAAACAATATATTTTTCTAGAAGAGGCAGGAACATGCATGATGAAGTTCCAGACACTACCACTGTCTCACTGCCAGATTTTCAACAAGTTGCAGCCTCTGCGTTTGTGACCTTGCCGACCTCACCAGAGCACTGATGACTTCATGAGAACTTTCGTGAACTCTTACTGTATGCACTGAACACCAAGCTAAAAAATGTGAGAAAAAAAAAGGCAGTGGTGGTGACACAATATACAAAATATTGTATGGATAGCTTTGGAAATAAAGTATAAGTGGCATCATGATGGCTTTGAACTTGCATCTTTAATATACAAAGTGTACACTTTGAATTTGAGTGTGAATCAACCAGTAATCTAAGGTACTGAATGCAAGATTGATAGATTTTCTTTTAGAAAACTTACTCTTTCACAGTTGGATCTTCTCCTTCACTTCCCTTTTCTGGTGGGCTTTAGTCTTCCACCTCAGCCCATGTCCATACATCTGCTTTAAAGCTGTAGATCAAACTATTCCTAACATACATTTTTCACACCTTTTTTGTGATCAGAAAATTCCAAATATCCAGTTACCTAGCTCACAGAATTTAAGGTTAAAATTCTTTTTATTGCTGAATATTTTTTAAAAGTACTTTATGTTACTCAAGAGGTGTCTTTTTAGCTTAACTAAATGAAATCTTCAGATAGTTTCTGTGAGAAAGATTTGAGTTTTGTCTGAATGAAGACATCCCCATGTGCTGTCAGACGTGGATTACTTTTAGTGTGTCATGCAATTTTTTTTATTCCTAGGAGGATGGATGAACTCCTCCAGAACGAACTCGTGTTTCAAGGCATCTTTAGTGTCATTTTTACCTGGATAACTAGTTGAAAAATGTTTGTCTTGGTTCTCACTGTGTCTAAAAATAATAAGGGCTTTGTGGTTTATTAGACAAACTACTGTGCTTAAAGCAGTGCAATAAGTGGGCATTATCTTCCTGAAAGTGGCCACTTTTAGACACCGAATTGGGATTGTAGGCATTAATGTGCCCACCCAGAAGTGGTCTTTTCCTGTTTGTTTGTGACCTGAACAGAGAGAGAATACCAGTTTTAGTCTGCTGTTGTACACAGCTTGCTCTCAAATCAGAGTCTGTTTGTTCTGAGAGCCAGGGTGCAAGCTTAAGACACAGAGGCACAGTTAAGTGCAAGAGACACACATGTCTTGTCTGCTTCTTAATACCCTCAAATTTCAGACCCCTTCAGACCAAGTGACTTGTCAGAACTGTACAAGTTTAGTAGCAATGAAAATCACAGAAACGGCACCCTCTTGTGGCACCTCTGCTTTTAATGAGGTCTTCGTGTTCACCCAATACACAATTTTACAAACAAAGAGCTTTCTAGTGTTCCCATTATTAACTACAGATTTATGCACACTTTTTTCAGACTCGGTAATAACAGATCAGGACACTCCACAGCGATAGGAAAGCAGCTACATCCTCCTACGCACAGATACAATCAGACCTTTAAATAATTTTTTAAAAAATGGGCAGCATTTTCAAGTGTGAGTTGTGAGAAGGGAAGACCCTAATTTTAAGATCTACTTGCCAGCATTTATAGAATGCTCACAAAGTGGCTGTCACCAACAGAATATTGTACTCATCCATTAAAAACCATTCTCTTTTCAGGAATTTTATGTAAACATCTTGGGTTTTGTAAGTCTTCTAAACAAACTAGTATGTTCGTACTTACAGGCAGTTTATGCTTCTTCAAATTAAGTCAGGGTATTTCTCATCTTTCCTTGTATGCCATGAATATTTCCTTCCCTTAACCTTTTAATATATTTGCATTTTGCTTTTACTTAAAGATACTGCGTAGAAGGTTGTTGTGAACTTAATTAGTTAAGCAGTCTGCTATCTGCTATTCTGAAAAACAAGCATTACTTTTGTTCACTTATACCCTGTGCATCACAAATTAAAAGATTAAGATGTGAATTTTCCCAATATTAACCACATAAAACTACTGTCAGATATTAATGAAGATGTGCATGTGTACAGTAGAAGAAAAAGCAGAACAATCCCTGCCCAAACACAATCCTACACCATTTCATTTACTTGTTTGGTTTCGTTTGTTTTTTGGTGGTGGTGGTGTGCTTGGGGGGGGGGTGTCGT
>JAWWLV010000100.1:36055916-36088665 GCA_035041135.1 Platyrinchus mystaceus | reverse complement strand
ATGTGCGAGGATGTTATGGGAAAGTGGAACTGAGAAAGCTCACCAATCAGCCGTGAGACTTGTAATTTGTACTTTGATTAGACCTATCTGTATAGAGAACGTGTTGTTAAGAATCATATAAAAGGAGCTGCGAAAGTGCAGCTTGAGTTCGCTTTCTCCCTAATAAATTTTCTATTATTTATACCGTGTCGTGTCCGTCTCAACTGCGACAGTTGTAGCCCTAAATTATTTTTCATATTTTTTTCTACTAGAGAACTTTGATACTTGTAAAATGTAAATTATCCTAGTAAAATGCTATTTACAAAAGTAAATAGCAATAAAATCTTTGAATCAAAAACTCTTTTTCTAATGAAAGAATCATTTCAGCAAGCTTCCAAGTACATGCAAATATATACAATTGCAGCAACAAACATACCTCCTAGTCCAGGCCCCAAATTCGGTCCAGTTGAGCTCTGTCCTGTAGTGCCAGAAGTGCTATTTTCAGCATTACTACTGCCACTGGTCTCACCACTAGTGCTGGTATTTGTTGTTGAAGTCTGTGAGCTGGACTGAGGAGCCCAGGGATTTGGCAGAGGATCTCTATTTTCTGTACGAGATGGCTGACTGTCCCCTCCTGTTGATGCATTGCTCACTAAAGAAGCAAACGGGTTACCTCCAAACTACAGAGAAAGGAAAGCAAATGTATAATCAACAAGTTACCTTTCCAAATGAATCATGAAGATAAATGTTTACAGCTCTTAATGAGTTATACTCACGATTCTACAGTAACTAAAGGTAAATATTGTGAAAAGACACTAACATTGACAGATACTAGGACCTCCAAAAAAATCACATTTCTTTTTGTGAGTAGGGTTGCTACTACACTGTATTTTTATTGCAGTAAGATGGTATCTTGTATACTGGTTTCCAACTTCAAAGCCTTTTATTCTTCTCATCTTCAGTTCAAAGTTACTAAACACACCCTTAAAAAGATTTTACTGCACCTCCAAATTTTAAGGCAAATAATTAAAGGAATTAAAAATTAAGTAACAGAGAAATATATTAACTTTAAAATAGCTTCTCAATCACACAAAGTGATACCTATACTTCTTCAGGCTAACAAGAATACAGGATTTTTAAAGTTCTTTCCTCTCAAGAGTAAGAGGCTACATAACAACTTGCAAGTTTCAAGAAATGTTTTGGCAAGTACATATCTGGAAATTTACATTGCTTACATGCTTTTATTTAAAAAAAAAAATAAATATTCACTTTTGGTGTCATTTGTAATCTTTTCTCACCTGTTCCTGTGCTGCATTCAGTATTGGCTCCTGAATATCTGTGTACATGCGTCGCAAGGCATTGTATCCCCCTGGTATACTTTCAAGGTTGCTCAAGGCCCGGTCTTGGTTTCGCATCATTTCCTGCATCATTGCAGGGTTTCTAGCAAGTTCTAGGGTCTAGAGAAGTGGAACGTTTAATCTGTATTAATAAGAAATCCATTCTAAAGTGAAAACGTCAGCATTTGGCAATATCTTAGTTATCCCAGTCTAACCTAGTTTGAAATTATGATCAAAGCTGAATCAAGCCTAAGTGTGAGTCAACACAATTCGGTGTTTAGCCAGCATTCTGCCACAACTGACTGGGTCAGGAAGACTGGCTAAGCAAAAGAAAATCCCTGAATGAACTACTCTTTTCTTCCTTCATCTTTTCCACACAATGGTGCTAGATCATTTCTAGCACCATTACAGCAGGCAACCTATAGTATGAACTTTAAAATAAATACACACAATTTAAAAAGCATCTATTTATCTATTTGGGGTTTGATACATTCTGCAACACAACATATGTATCATCTAATTTCAAAAGCATTTAGAAGTGAGATAAAGTGAAAATATGTAGTATTTTGGAGAATTACTTTTGTTAAATTCGTTGGCTAGACAATAGGTTTTAAGTGCAGACAGGCACATCCAATTCTAGCCTCAGAAGACATGACTACACAGTCTTCAATGTCTTTCAAAACTGTTCTGCAGATTTTCTGAATTCTCAGTCTATTTTGAACAATAAAAAGTAGAAAAATAAACATTAGTTGTCTATGGCAACCTTTTATGGATTTTGAATAAGCTTAAATACTTCAAGAACATTCACACACTCCAATAAGTATGTTCAATTCCTCCTCTGTTGTTTATACTTACAGTATAGTCAAAGGTCATGAATAGATCTTTCTACATACCTGTCTCATTATATCTGGATTATTCAGCATGTGACTGATTTCTGGATTTCTCTGTATCAGTTGCTGCATTTGAGGGTTAGCCATAATTAACTGCCTCATCAGGTCAGGATTTGAAAGCATGCTCTGAACAAATGGATTTTCCATTATCTGAACCATCATTTCTGGGTTGGACATAAGTTGCCGTTGCATCTGACTTTGCAACTCCGAAAAGTTTGAAGTATTTAAGCCCAGGCTACTCAGACCTGCCAAACCTCCAAGGCCACCTTTAAGAGGATGAAAAAAATATAATTGAACTTCCAGTTTCTAGTATACTTCCAAACACATCCAGATCCTTTCTAAATACAAAACTTGAATATATCCCACACTTCAAAATAATGAAAATGAATGGAAAGGCCCATCTTTGCAAGGCTGTTAAGGAGTGACCCACTAAGAGTTTGCTTCTTTAAATAACAAAACTCCAACAAACTGTATCTTAAATATAACTTGCTACTATTCTAAAAGCTTTTCTTCTCATTTTCCACAGCCAAGATGTAAGAAATGTTTGAGTTTTGGGGCTTTAGGTCCAGGTCTCACCCCCACCAGCAACACTTACCAATTGCATTTGTAAAAATCATTTATCTGTATCCTCTTGGTTAGACTAAAACCAAGAGAGAACTCCCAATATGAGTCATATTCCCTATTCTAATAAAAAGCAGAGTTTCTCTTGGCAGCAATACACCAAGAGCAAATTATGTTTTGAACTGCTGTCCTTTGCTGAGTCCAAATAAAAAATTTCAGGTACTAGTCAGACTGAGGAACCATTTAAACCTAAACAATCAATTCCTTACTATGGTTGGCTTTTCCAATCTACCACACCCTGCAAATGCAAAAAAGGTGAAAAAGAATGAAACAAAAACTCAACTGCAATTATGAAAATGTTATTATTTTGAGTCAATAGACTGCAGCCTCTTTATTCATAAAAGCAAAGACTCATAATACAATCAGACTTGAAACCTGAGAAATACTTAATTGTAAGATTAGCATCAATTTTATTGTTTCTACTGCGGATCTTTGCTTCATGTTACAGGTCCAGCTTCAATGATTCATCAGTTCTCAGATAACAGGAATTCAGATGCACATTTAAGGAGCACAAGGACACTGGAAGAAGTTTCATTATCCATAGTGCCAAAATATAACATGAGTAGCACCTTACTACTGAAGGTGAAAGGTACGAGTCTGAAGTTTGTCGTGAAACCCTGGCACAGTTTGCCCAGAGAGGTGGTGGATGTCCCATCTCTGGAAACATTGAAAGTCAGGTTGAATGGGGTTCTGAACAACCTGATCTAGTTAAAGATGTCCCTGTTCATCGCAGGAGGGTTGGACTAAATGACCTTTAAAGGTCCCTTCCAACCCAAACTATTCCGTGATTCTGAATAAAATTAAAGAAACAGCTTTCCTCTGGTAACTTACACATCAGAAACCTTCTACAACCAATTAGAAACATACTTGTAATCAGCTTTTTGACTGGTGTTTGGCAGGTTTTTTTAAGTTCTGACTACATTAAAATAAAGCTTTGGGGACAATTATCTGAATCCAAGAGAAGACACCCAAATGCTACCTAACCAAAATTCTTACCCAAGCCAAAAGGGTTACTATTTGTTGAAGCTGGTGTTGAAGTACTAGTGCTTGATGTTGATGTGGTAACAGCATTCCCAGTGGTGTTTGCCTGTTGAGCTGGGTGGTCTTGTGACCTAAAAAAGCAATTTTAAAACCTGTGAGTTTAAAAAGTTATTTTAAATAATACCATTTAATGTAGGAATAGTATTATACTTGAGAATCTTAAATTACATTTTGATTCTTTCTCAAAAACTAGTTATGCGCAGATGGCTTCCTAAAACAAATCTTTCTCAGACACATGTAATTTTTCAGAACAGTAGTTTCAAATATTAAAAAAACAAATGGGTACCAGTGCAGCCATTACCACTTTCTCATCCTATCCTGGGATGCCTGCCAATGAATTGTTTCCTCTGTCCTTACCTTGCTTTAAGGATCCATGCCTTATTCCATTATACTCAGATACTACCAATTACATGTGTGCACCTTGAAGAAATAAAGCCCTACAAATTTAATGTGGCATTTGTTTCACACCACATCTTTAATAAGAAGCTTTATCGAATGTGAAATTCAGTTAATGTTGCATTTCACCAGATATCAGACTCAATAACCTTTAAGACATCAAGAACAGGCTAAAAATGTAGTTACATAAAGCTAAAGCCAGCACAATGTAGCGCAGGCACTAAAGGCTGCCCATATTATATACTCACCGCACCTTTCTACTGCAGGCATAAACACAGGTGTTGCCATGTAGCAAAAGAGATCAAGGAACTGAGCTAGAATAAAGCTAGCCTGACCTCTCTGTTCAAAAAGAAAAGAGGCTAGTTTGAAATTCAAATCAGCTCTCCAGTCTGGTTCAACAATCAATGTCATAAATGCCTGCATTTGCAGTACTACAGCATAAAATAACTTGTAAAACTATGAATTCAGACCTCACACAGATTCCAAAATTTGACAGCAAACTACACTTCATACTTCAGTTCATCCTGAAGTATCTTTCTGCTATAACAAAATTCTGTGCTTGCTCCACTCAAGCAAAGATCAGGAAAAGAAACCCCAACCATACCAAAAAACCCCATGTTTGAAAGATGGCTCAGATGCAGAGGCTTTCCTGAGGTTTTCTAAGAGTTCTCTAACTCCATTAAAGCAACTACAAACACAAGATAGCTACCACTGGCCAACGAGCTGTAACTTGAAGGAGGAAGATTATAGACTGTTTATTGACTGTGAATCTCCTGCTAGAGATATTCGGTTTTCTCCAGTCTATAAAACACAAAGATCTTCTCCATAAGCAAAAGAAGAATAGTAAGAATAAAATCCTATTTGTATTTTCAACTGAGAAACTGTTTTGAGAAGCAACTATACCTCTTCATGTAACAAACAAGAAAGTTCTCAGAAACATGACAGAAAAGTAGATGAGACTGAAACTTGCAGTTCATACTTCTTCCATGGAAACTGGGGTATACACTCTGAAGATAATGGTTTGAGTGAGTGTCAAATCTGTCAGCTTCAAGTCTTTCAGTGAGACTCCTGTAAAGTGCACATCATCTTTTATACCCACTTTGCCATTATGATTCCTCCTGTTGCTTGTGAACAAATTATAGGTGTTGACCTGGAACTCTATTCAGAAATCCAGTGCATCTTCACTGCCCATTGCTAATCACTCACTGCTACTCTGACACCAGGTAAGCCAGGATACAAGACTACAATGAAAGTCTGTATCATTCTGGAAAATGTAGCACAGCTAAAAATCACCTCATTTTCAACAAGGATTGGTTGGAATATTTGAGGATTCTATTTGAAAGTTACACACCTAATTCTGTTTAGGAGGGAAAAGATCATCTTCAGATCCAGTTTTGGAAAATAATCCTTGTCTATTCAGATATACGGCAGCAACAGTAACTGCAACAGTCAACAGAAAAGTAAAAGGCATAGTGTAAAGTGGTTGGGAAGAAATCAATCTTGGTACTCGTGGCCAAAAATCAGTACTTGCCAGGCCACACTGACATGGTCTAGATCTTGTCTTTCAGGACAAGCATAAAATTCTAGTATTTCAGCAAGAAGAATACTGAGATGTTTCAGGATAACGTTATACTTTCAGAGAGGTGATTTTCATTTTGCTGACATTTCTCTCTAGCAGGTTTTAGGAGCATATTTTTAATTTACTCAAGCAAAGCTCGTGGGTGAAAATACTAATATCTCATTTGAAGACAGCACAGGCACATGTAGTTTTTTGTTTGTACTTCCTTGTCCAAGACATGATTAAAACACTCTGCATATAACAGTAATACACTCTTCTAAAATTATGCAAAAAAGTGGGAGAGAGTGAAGAGATGGATGGATTGCAATACTTATAGGACAGATCCAGGGACACCACAAATTCCCCAAATTCGCCCAGAGGTCAAGTCCAAGAAGGCACCAGAGACTGGCACTGGTATTTCAGTATGTATAGCTATTGTAGCTCCAACCTCTGAACCCACTGAAGACCGTACAATCAAAAGCATCCTGTTAACACTACTCGTGAAGCCTCTCTGCCACACTCAAAAAAAGCATTGAAAAAATGGCAACAGTAGAATACTAATTCAGATAAACAAGGTACAGAATTGCAGTATTAACTAATATTATCTACAGGTTTGGGATGGAGGCTTGTATCAGCCTAAATTTCAGGCAGAGGAGGCACAGGACAGGGAAGGGAGACCCCTGACAGTACAAAGAAGTGTTCTGACTCCAGGACAGAGAAGATAATCCCTCCAGGACATGAACATGGAATTGAAGATATCCATTTCAAAAGGTACCTACATTTAATGCTAATGCTACTAATTTCAGTAAGCATTTGTATTTCATAGTAATGTTACTATCAAGCCTTTGTGACTTGGTAAGGCCTGGAAAGCAGCTCTGTTCCCTGTTTCTGTTCCCTCCTATATTCCATCCTCTTTCCTTTAACATCTGATGTTTTCCTGTAAGAGGAGATCCTCACCACAAACAGGAAAAGACCTAAGTAGAACAGGAGCAACAACACTTTCAGTGTAGATAATGAACACGCTATTGACTAAGCAAGCTATATTTGAGGGATCTATTCCTCTACTTGTTGAAAGGATTTTTGGGCACTTCACAAGAAGTGCAAATGACACAGCTCAACTGATACAACTTTCTCACCATCATTCTAAAGATAACTCAAAAAGCCCAAATCTAAAGTCTATTCAGTCAGAGAAATTCATTGCACTAAAGCAGTTGTCAAAAATTTTTTTATCTCGTTTTACCAAAACAGTGAGTCTTTTTACTCACTTGTGTTAGTAAAACAAGGAATGAAAATTCACTGCAGATGAAAGAAAAGGAAGAGGAGAGTGGAGGGAAAGGGAGGTGGAGGGGCAGACAAGAAAGGAGAAAAAAGCTTTTCTGAAAGTTTTCATGTATGAAAAGAAAACCTACACAACATGAATCTATGGAGAGTAAGAGCTAATATCTAAGAACTATGGAGCTAAAACACTGCCAGCACTGAACCCAAGAAGTCAAATAACAAAAAAAAAAAAAAAAAGCAGATGTGTATGTAGAATCTTAATCCAACGAAAATACAAGATAAACCAAAGAAAAGAGCACTATACTTTGAGACAGTTACTCTGCACCAGCTGTAACTAAGGAGCTGATTAAAGTGACTTAGTCAAATCTAGGTTTGCCCAACAGAAAGCTATTAAGAATTCACAGTATTTTTACTTCTTAGAGGTAAAAAAGACCACTCATCATTAAGGTTACCTGTTTTGTGTTTTGATAACCAGGTGAACAGTGAGTCCATCATGAATTCCATGCTGAGTCAAAGTATCTTGATCTTTTAAAATTTTTCCAGCAAATATCAACACAAGCTGATCAGTGTGGGACTTGAAACGCTTAGAGATTTCTTCCTTGAACTAAACAAAAATATTAGTATTATACATTTATGCAATTGAATACTGAACTGTAATTTTTTTAATAATTTACGAACAAGCTATTTTTTACATTTGCTGTATTACCTCACCTGCACTGATCAAACTAGAAATACTTTATTATGTTTTCTAAACCTTTTTTTTCAGAGAAAGACAGGAAATATTTCTTTTTCATACAAAAAAAAGAACATGAGAAGAACTTCACATCTACATCACTAGTTATATAACCAGGGACAACAAAAACCTGATTTATCTTAAAGAGAGGTTCAATCAGGCACACATCCATGACAATAAATACATACTATTATATACACTACTTAAACACAGATGTATATATGCACATGGTCAAGTATGTATATAATTACCTACTAGCAAGTACACTAATATACATACACGCAGGCCACTGAAACCATCCACTGCTGAAAGACTGAGGATACAATGTCACAAGTAGGATAAATCTGTCTAGACTTTTGCTGGAAATGAGTATCCTTTTTTCTTGGACTTATTTTTGCTGCCTTCTTTCCATGTGTCAAAACCAGCATGAGGCAAAACTTACACCTTAGGTGGCTGTTTCCTCATTCAACACATGACACAGCTACATAAAATGCAGCATAAATTGCTGGCCAGGGCACAGTGAATAGCTGCGTTTTTCAGTTCACTAAGAAATTAAATCCTCATTGAAACACCTGAACACAGAAGCCCACTCTATACCTTCCTGCCTTCCTACTCAATAATAACCAAGTTCTGCTTTGAATGAGTTCTAATTGAAATTTATTCTACACTGGATAAATACTCTCATCAGAAACAAAAAATTCACAAAACTTAAAAAGGAATATATCCAAGAAAAATGCTAAGGACTAACTTGCTTATAAGAATGCCAGATAAATTTATGCAACAAGACTAGTCTGCAGGCTAAGTATTTTTAAAACAATTCTAGGTAGTTAGAAAGTCTTTCAGAAGTTCACACTGTTTAAAATTTTAAAATTAAGTTGACCATAATACTTTACAAAACATCTCAAACATCCTACAGAATTCTCATTACATATAGAAAAATATAATATTAATCTTGCAACCAGTTACTAATAATTGCATTTTATAATGGGCAGGACTAAAATAGTAAAATACCACTGTATTATGCTTTGAAGGTGAGTCTCTAATTGAAATATTTTATACCACAGGAAGAGAAAAATAAACAGAGGGTTTTTTTTAAAAAAGAGTCCAAGAGACAACATACAGTAAAAATCTCTGTGTTTGTGCAGAAGGTTGCCCTTGGTTAGTTAAAAGTCTGCACTGAGTTAGTTCCAGTTCTTGAAGAAAACACATTTAAGTCAGCCTTTATATTGGCAATATTTAGATTTATAAGTATTCCAGAAAGTCACTTAGTCCATTCCTTTCCCAAGTGGGTTACTTATCTGAATTATTTCTATCATGTTTATCTAGTCTGTTCTCTGAGGTCCCCAGCAACACTTTTTCAAGAAACTTATTTCAGTGTTTCACTATCTTATTTCTTTATTGTCCTTTCCACAATGGACAACACAAACAGATTGTTGGTTCCTTTTAAATAAGGGATTCCAGTAAGGCTAATCTTTCCTTGAGGGCTCTTTTCTAGTCCAGTCATTCCCACAAGCCCAGGCACATGTGTGCCCTCACGACCCTGGACTCCCCCTCAGCTGGATCAGTGCTGGAGCCAGGATTAGTGATTTCTTTTTCTCTGTTTCTTTCTTACTTTCTTTTTTCCTTTCTTTCTTTCCTTCTCTCTTCTTTTCAATCTTACCCCTTTATTCAAAACCCACTGCAATGTGCTCATAGTAGGTCAGGGACTTAACATACCAATGCCAGGTGTGTAATTTACAAATAAAACTCCCCAAAGTCTTGTGGAGCCTCTGGTTTTTATCATTCCTTTCTGTGACATCTCACTCTAAGTGGAAGGAAGTGCTCACTTCTCACTTCCACCTTAAGAGTGAAGTGTCACTCGTTTTTTTTGCTGAGCAACTGTTCAGGCAGTTGCATCCTATTCTGCATTATCCTGGTTAATTACTGTTAATATACATTCCAAAGCAACATTAAAGCAGCAGAAATATTTACAATTTGGTACATAGGTAATACATAAGAATGAAGGACTACCATACTGTGACAAATCAAAGAGTAATGTCATTTACCCAAACTCACTACCATATTTTCTACAATATGTTGTGACAGTGAGGTCCACAACTTAATTCTCATCAGAAAGCTGATGTTGTAGTAGATAAACAATATCCATGGAATCACAGAATATCTCAAGTTGGAAAGGAACCATAAGGATCATCAAGTCCAACTCCCTGCTTTTTGCAGGACTACCTAAAACTAAACCATATGACTGAGAGCATTGTCCATAAGCTCCTTGAACTCTGACAGGCTTGGTACCATGCACTGGGTGCAAGCACTTCCCCAGGGACCCTATTCCAGGGACTGACAACCCTCCCAGTGAAGAATCTTTTCCTGAAGTCCAATCTGAACCTGATACAACTTTATTCCACTTCCTTGTGTCCTACTGCTGCACGCAAGAGAGAGGAGATCAGCTGCTTCCCCTCCAGTGCCCCACCCCAAGGAAGCTGTAGGCTGCCATGCAAAATCAACACTACAGTAAGACAGGAGTGCAACTGCCAACGCACCAGGACCCACAAAAGAACCTCTATGACAACATACACGAATTACTCAAGTGCACACTAGATTTCTTTCCAGTCACAATAATAAAACTGCAGAAATTAATGAGCCAGCTTTGGCTGAGGCATATTTACATAAAAAGCCTACTCAAGATGCAATGGAAAAGTTAGGTCTCTTCCTCAGCTTCACTTTCATTTGGCACAACTTTGGAATCTCTGAAATGACAGGATATAAGCAGCCCATAAAGGGAAAAGTGCAGCAGTGCATAGTAGTGGAAAGGGCTCAGGACTCATGTTCTAGCCGGTTCTATCCCTTCCAGGGATCCTTCAGCAAGCCGCTCCATTTCTCCAAGCTCTGACTTTCCCATAGAGGCACCTGGCAATCTACTATATCCCTGTTTCTTGGGTACCTGCTCACTGGCAAAGCAAGGCAAACTGTCAAGTCCTTGATTTAGATTAATCACTGGCCAGAATAGGGTTAATTTTTGCAGTAGCCAGGAGGGGGCATTGACAGAACCTGGTGGTTATAGCACTTCCTGTCATTGCCTGCAGCACAGGAAAGGGATTCTCTTCTGCGGAGAAGGGGTTACTTCTGGTGGAGAAAATATGGTGGAGGAAGCCATCTGGTATTGTCTGTTGCTGAGGGTTTTTTTTTTCCCATGTGAATCGTTTCTTTTCCCTCTGTCATTGGTATTGTTGCTGTTACTATTAATTTTGTTATCTCATTGCTGTTTCCAGTAAATTGTTCATATCTCAACTTGTGATCTTCACCTTTTCTGTCTCCAATTCTCCTCTCCAACCCGTCACAGTAAGGAAAGAGAGGGGAAAACAGAGAAGCAAGAGCAGCATGTGGTTTGGACAGTCTCAGTGGGGGCAGTGACTGGGGAGACCCATTCCTAAACCATGACAGCACCACTTAGCAAGAGCCAAAACGTTGATGTGTTATCAACATTATTCTCGCACTTTATTTCAAACACACAGCACCACACCAGTTACTAAGAAAATTAACTATCTCAGTCAAAATCAGGACACCATGTCACCATGTGTTCCAAATTCTTAATATTTTGCCTTAACTTTACTCCCAGACAGTGACCTTTTTACAGAGCCAAGGTTTACAGTCATTAAGTTGAAATTTTGTCTGGCTCTAAAAATCTTAACACAACACCTCTACCACAGCTAATTATTTATTAAGGTTTTCTGTGCTGTTGGCAATTTTGAACTGTGTAAAGGATGATCTTTAAAAACTCTGTGATACTGCTGTCTGAAGGTGACGGATTTGAGCAAAAGAAACTCACAGGAGGAATACAGGCCCTATCTGACATGGATAAAATTAAAAAAAAAACAGAACAGAAGAAATATATGAATATAAAGCTGTTACTTCTATGCAGAAAAGCATCTACACACAAGACACTTCAGAGTATTACTTAAATAGGTTTTCTTATTTTACTGCATCCACCAATTATTTATCAGAAAACAGCTGCTGAGTACTATGGTCGGATAACTGATACCTTTGAGTTATATCTAAGCCAACTGTCTGGAAAGTCATTATACATTTACTTCTGAAAGTTTTTCTTCTATCAAATAGCCACCTATCATCACTCTAAAACAATCTTAATCAAGTTCCCAAAATGAGAAGAGAAAACCAAACAGCTTAAGAAATATGAATCAGAGTATATTGCAAGGCAGACTCCATAAAGACTCACACGGATGTGTTACAGTGCACTGAGACACCAGATGATGGAAAACCTAATGCTAAATGATTCATGTACTCTAGTGCCTTGACTGTCAAGAGAAAGCTAAATCACAGTCCTGGAAAACAAGAACAAGTCGGATTCCACTATATATTTTCAACCTCCTTTGTTTGTACCATTCAGTAATCCCTGGATTACAGAAAAACTGCAAACCAGAACTGGATTAAGTTAAGAGAACCGAAATTAAACTGAACCAGGCAGAAACATGAAACCCTGGATTTCTGAATTTAAAGTATCAACCATGAGCTGGACTCAAAGTATACAACTTTATGAGATCTCTATTCAACAAATAGCAGAGTCTCTACACAATGTATACATTTACACATATAATTCTGCAGGTCAGGGTTTTTATCTGTAATTTACTCTAGGACAGAAGGTATGTTTGTGTTCACCTAGTTTTAAAAACATATTACAAGCTGTTAAATATGCTATTACTGAAAACTATACTTAACTGAAGAGAAATTCCATTAAATGTTTCAGTTAAATAAAAAAATGGAAAAAAAACACCCCAACCTTCAAAATAACCAAATCTGTTTTCTGTGAAAGTAAATGCAATTTCACTAAGTTTTCTGTATGGGCATTGCTCTGAAATTTTCATATAATCACAGGACCGACAACAATTCTCTGCAAGAACTGCAAGATTCTGAAATTATTACTGCAGATTTACTATATCCACTCTTTGTCAGCCTAGAAGTTAATAATACACAGCTAGTCATGTTACTCTGCTTCAGAGCTGAAATGTTCATAGAACGCACCACTTGCAGTGTGCTACACACTGGTGGACAGTAACTCTGAACCAGTTACAATAAACTGCAAAAGTCAACACGGGGCATTAAAAGAGCACCATGAAGCCTCAGTAAGCTTTAACTCTTCTAAAATTCATTCTGTGTAAATAGTCTAAATGATGAAGGTAGAACTGTTTTCCATGTAACTGATTCCAACACCTCACCACTCAATTCAAGTTGTTCACAGGAAGGCATAAGTTGTTCCTAACATGAGTGTACTTTTTCTTTGCCAAAACCCATTAAGTCAACTCTTCTAGGCAAGAATATCAAAGATTGTATTGCCATGAACTCAGAAAATAAACAGAAGAAAAAAAAATAGGACAAGAGACAGTCTTACTGAGCTGATACTCTAGTATCAACACTGTCAGGGTCAGCTAAAGTCAACAGGTTTATAGGTATGCATTTTCAGCCACCATGTACTCTTTACACTGAGCAAGATCAGTACCATAACCAGTCAAGAAAGCAAATAATTGGTCCATGTCCTAATAATGAGCCAAAAGTGCTCAGCACATTTAAATAGGTTTCAAAGACAAAAAGTCAGACACTTGCAATCAACTGACCTGCCAGAGTGGCTTTGTACTTGAAGGTTACTTTCAATTCCAACTTGCATACTCACTGTTCCAGCTGCACAACACAGGATCAGCAATAACAAACCCTATTTTGCTGAAGTCTTCCAATACAGGAAAAAATTTTCAAAGAAAAGTTGCAGGCCTGATTTATATTAATGGAGCAACATAAAATATGATTTGCGTAGCCCTAAATTTGGCCCTGATGAACTAAAACACTTTCCTAGAAAATCTATGTTATTGTTCTGACCATATTGTGAAATGACTGCAGAGATATAAATAAGTCAGCTCACTAAGTCACAATATGAGCTGCAGAAATACACAACTGAATGGGGTTTATTCTGCTGGGTGATCTGGGTTTTTTTGGCTTTTTTGTTTGTTTTTAACAAACTGCAAGTTACTGGCCCACCTATCTCAACCATACAAACAACTTGCTGATTCTAGATTCATTTGGACAGATGTTCAACTTGTCTGGTATTTGAGATGAACCTATTTTCAAGGCTGGCTCACAAAACATCACATCTACTGTTGATGCTTATTACTATCAAAAGGTCATTTTTACAGTCTAAGAGAAACAACCAACATTAGTCACACTACAGGGACAGTGCATTTTTTAGTATTGTTACACTGCCTGGGACTTCACACAAATGGTCAACCCATTGGTGCGATCTTACTTCACAGGGACAAAGACACAACTGCAGATCTAATCTTTTAACAGCAGCTCCAAGAGAGACAACACTCGGAGTTAACACATCTGTGGACAACAAAGACATTTGATGTAGAGTGCTCTATTAACTCCTAAATTTGCATGGCTGCTTTCCATAAAAATTCATGCTCTTGCTGAGTTGTACAATTATTTAAGTTTAAGACAATTGCTTACTTGAAAGCTGGTAGGTCCACCAGTATTCACATCTGAAACAAACTTGTTAAAGTCAAATATATTCTGAAATTCACACCTTGAGTAAATCTGTTTATAATTCCTGAAGGATGCAAACTAATGGCTAACTGCTTTTCAGGACAAATGCAATTCTTAGGTTAGATTCAGCTTATGAATCTCTCTTTTGAAATACCAAACAAAACAAAAGCCCCTAAACTGCAAAGACTTTTACAAAAACTGCATTGATGCTGCTCACAAATCTATGGAGAACAGAGAAGTGAAAAGCACCCCTTTCAGACTGATATTGCTGGGAAAGCAGTGAGCAACACTAAAAAGCAAACACAGTCATTTTACCTTTGGGAGAAATGCCTAGATTAAGCTTGCAGAGAGAGCAGCTGATAGCACACAAAACTGCCAAATAGCTGCCAAAAGACCAGCGAAGACAAGAGAGCAGTCTCAACCCACTGGCAGCTGGAGAGAAGACCTCAATGAAACTTTGGTCTGGGACACTTATAGGCCAAATGCTGATGTTAAAACAAAACAAACAAACACAAAAACCCAAATAAACAATACACAAACAAAAACAAAACAAAACACAAAACCAAACAAAAATAAAAGAAAAACAAAACAAAATAAACAAACAAACAACACCGACCAAAAAGAAAAAAAAAAACCACCTGAATCTAAAAAAGACAAAAGGGTAAAAAAATTGAAGAAATATCAGCATTTTCTCTCTTCGCAGCAACTAGGTGGAGCAAGAGTCTAACAGGTTAGCCAAGGTGGTAACACTACCTTTGGTACTTGGGAGCCTTCATCTTTTGTATCCAGCTCTGATAACCAGGCAGTGTCTTTCAGCTCATGCATAAGGAATGATTTCAAGTTCTGTATCTAGACATTAACAGCACTCTCACAAATATAACCTTTTTTTTGATGAGGTATGTACTAAAAAAAAAAGGTGGAGTAACATTTAGACACATTTCAGTGAGAAAAATGGGAAATCCTGAGGAAA
The DNA here is from genome assembly GCA_035041135.1 of Platyrinchus mystaceus. Lineage (NCBI taxonomy): Eukaryota > Metazoa > Chordata > Aves > Passeriformes > Tyrannidae > Platyrinchus > Platyrinchus mystaceus. Next base: position 36,073,316 of record JAWWLV010000100.1, on the reverse strand, counting down.
ATGCAGCAGGCTCTGAATTTAGCAATGTTTACATCCTCTACAAGCAAGAGACTCCTGCTTTTTACATTTTGATTACACCTTTTCTATGATTTGTAGCTTTCTAATCTAAATAAATGAAGTTCTAGTCAATATTTGCATGGCAAACCTTGAAAAAAAACCAGAAGACTTGCAGGAAATAGCAATGATGAATCAGTAGGTGTTACTGCTTTTGGTGAGACAGAGGCACCATGGGGCAGAGACTTTCACAAAAACTGTAATAACTCAGTTACCTGACAATACTGCCATGCTAAGTACCATATCCATAACTAGCACATTTAAGTACAGCAGACTGCAAATTTTACAAACAAAGTACAAGGATATGACTTCCTCAAAACAAAGGCCTATTTGCTGTTTTTAAAGGCAGTGTTAGACCAAAAGAACCACTGGAATTACAGAGGTGCTGGTGACTGCATATGTTTTCTACAGTCACGCTAGTCAGCCAGTGAGACAACTACTGCCAAACTGAGTCAGCTCAACAGGACAACTCACTCCTAGAGAATGAGAAAAGAGAAGGCTTCAGGGTGACCTGACTGCAGCCTTGCAGTACCTGAAGGGAACTTACAGGAAAGATGGGGCAAGACTATTTACCAGAGCATGTAGTGGCAGGACAAGTGGGAATAACTTCAAACTGAAGGAGTGTTGGTTTAGATTAGGTATCGGGAAGAAATTCTCTGCTGTGAGGGTGGAGAAGCACTGGAACATGTTGCCCAGGGAAGCTGTGGGCACCCCATCCCCGGAAGTGTTCAAGGCCATGTTGGATGGGGCTCTGAATAACCTGGTCTAGTGGAAGATATCCCTGACCACGGCAGGGGGGTTGGAACTGCACGATCTTCAAGGTCCCCTTCCAACCCAGGCCAGTCTATAAAATCATAAACCCTCTGTAGTGCAACAAGGAGGAACGAGGCCAGGGAGGAGTGACCAAGACGAGTTTCTCCAGTACCCCCGCGAGCCTCAGGTGGCAGCGCTCCTCTCCCGGGCTGGGATCGGCCGTGGGGCTCGTCCGGTGCGGCCCGAGCGCGCAGGAGATGCTTCGTCACCGGAACGGGCTCTCGCCCCGCACCGCCCCTCACCTGCCGGATGCTGCTGGTCTCGGACACGGCGAACTCCTCCTTTTCCTTAGGAGTCTTCACCGTGACTTTGATGATCCGCGGCTCAGCGGCACCGGCGGCGTCCCGGGTGGGGGAGTCTGGGGGGCCCCCCGCGGTATCTTCGGCTCTCTCCGACATGCCGCGCGCAGGGCAGGGCAGGGCAGGGCAGGGCAGGGCAGGGCAGGGCAGCGCAGGGCCTGACCGAGGTTCCCGGCAGTTCCCGGCAGTTCCCGGCGGTTCCCGGCGGTTCCCGGCAGTTCCCGGCGGTTCCCGGCGCCTCCAGCCGAGCGCTCCCGCCGCGCCCCCCACACCGGAAACGGCCCGACCGTCGCGCGCCGTGATGACGCAACGCAACGGGGAAGTTACTAGAACGGGGCGGTGCCGCGGGCCTCCAGCGCCGCGCATGCGCGCACCCCAGGACGGGGCGGGGCCTGAGCCGCGTGACGAGGCGGGGCGTGGCCCGCGCGGCTTCCCGCTGTTCCCGTTCCCATCCCGGCCGTTCCCATCCCGGCCGTTCCCATCCCGGCCGTTCCCATCCCGGCCTCCGCGGGCACTGCCTGGTGAGGCACGTGCGCAGTGCTGGGTCTCGTTCTGGGGTCCTTAGTACAGCAGAGATAAGCAGGTGCTGGAGAGGGTCCAGCGGGGGCCACAAAGATGATCAAGAGTGCGGAGCATCTCTCTTACGAGGAGAGACTGCAGGAGCTGGGCCTGTTCAGTCTGGAGGAGAGCAGGCTGAGAGGGAGTGTCAGCAATACATGCACATATCTCAAAGGCAGGTCTCAAGAGGACGGTGCCAGACTCTTTGGTGATGCCCAGCGACAGGACGAGAGCAATGGCCATAAACTAAAACCCCAGAAGTTACGCCTCAACATGAGGAAGAACTTCTTTCCATTTAGGGTGGCAGAGTACTAGAACAGCTGCCCAAGGAAGTAACAGATTCTCCCTCTGTGGAGACATTCAGAACCCACCTAGACACATTGCTGTGTAACCTGTGCTACGTGACCCTGCTATGGCAGGGGATTTGGATTGGATATCTCCAGAGGTCACTTCCAACCCTAACTACACTGTGATTCTGTGTGATTTTAGATTTAAGCCCATTTTAATCTGTGTGCTTTAACAACCTAGTTAAGGTGGATAAACCGTGTGGAACTTACTTTAGTGGTACACTTTTAATGGTGCTCAGGTGGTACTAGTAAGCAGTAGAGCGAGCCTTGCCAACAAACTTTGTCACACTTTCACTCTTACACAACCTGAGGGAATGGCCTGAAGTTGTGTCAGGGAGGTTTAGCCTGGGTATTAGGAAAAGGTTCTTCACCCAGAGGGTGGTTGGGCACTGGAACAGGCTCCCCAGGCAAGTGGTCACAGCACCAAGCCTGATGGAGTCCAAGAAGCATTTGGATGATACTCTCGGGCACATGGTGTGACCCTTGGGGATGGTCCTGTGCAGGGCTAAGGGTTGGACTCGATAGTGGGTCCCTTCCAACTCAGAATATTCTGTGTTTCTGTAAGTCTGCCTTTGCCCATACCTTTGCTGGTGATTTTTTTGAGCAATACAAACCGCCCACTTGCAACCACCCTTCAACTGCTGTGCCAGGCCCTCCAACCCCACAGGCAGCACAGTGCCTCGCTGACACAAGCCATGGGAAGCTTAAAATTTATTGCCAGATGCAAGGGGCATGTGCTTTGGATTTTCAGTAAATCAACAGGGAAGGTCACCAGGAGTTTCCCAGCTAGGAGCTGGGAGTGCAGGTGCCTGCAGTGCAGCTGCGGTTTGCAGGAGTCCCAGTCTGTAACACAACAGCGTGAGGTGTCACAGGGACCTGACATGACATGGAGGGGTTTGGTGTTGGAAGACTCAAGAAAACTAACTTGGCACAGTTTGTGAACCTACATGAATGAAATAAATCAACACTTGATGCTTTTAAGTTATTTGACAGAAGCAGAAAGGTAATAAATACCAGCAGGACCAGGGCAGGGATTGTCCCTTCTGTACTTGGCACTGGTGAGGCCACACAGCAAATCCTGCGTTCAGTTCTGGGGCCCTCACTTCAATAAAGACATTGAGGTGTGAATGCATCGTTTGCCCTTGACTGCTTGCCATAACGCAGGAGCAAACATACTGCCAGGGTATTGTGAGGGCGGCCCTGACCATTTTCCATGTTTGCCGCTTCTCCAAACCTAAGGAGGAGCCGAGAACGGGATCACGCCTGGGTCTCGGGAGCCTCCAAGAGCCGCGGAGCCCGCCGTCCCCCGGCTGCCGCCGCGTCTGGCCGTGCCGCCGGACCCGCGCGGAAGGAGGGCAGGAGAAGGGATGCCGCCGCCGCTGGCCGGGACAGCGGGCCGGTCGCTCTTTATGGCTCCTCCCTGGGCAACGGCGTCGTGTCGGCACTGCCGGCACCGCCGCCAGCGGCCGGAGGGGAGCGGGGAGGGACGGGCCGGCCCCGGGCGCGACTGGCAGCGCTCGACTCCCTCCCTCCCTCCTTGCCCAGGTTTGGGCCCCTTTGTTTAGTAAGGATTTTGATGTGCTGGAGCGTGTCCAGAGAAGGGCAACAAAGCTGGTGAAGGGTCTGGAGCACAAGTCCTACAGGAGTGGCTGAGGGAGCTGAGGGTGTTTAGCTTGGAGGAGGCTCAGGGGTGACCTTATCACTACCTGGATGGAGGTTGTAGCAAGGTAGGTATCGGCCTCTTCTCCCAGGAACCTAGTAGTGGAACAAGAGGACAGAGTCTTAAGCTGCACCAGGGGAGATTTAGGTTGAACATCAGGAAGAACTTCACAGAAAGGGTGACTGGCCATTGGAATGCGCTGCCCAGGGAGGTGGTGGAGTCACCGTCCCTGGAGGTGTTTAAGGAAAGACTGATCATGACTTACTGCCATGTTCTAGTTGATTCTTTCCATCCTTCCCTCCCTGCAGTGAGAAAGCCCTCTACCCCCCCCCACCCCGTTTTCCCAGGGGCTGCCCACACCAGTGAAAACACAGACACACACTGTGCCACATCTGTCACCACAGTACTTATTGGATGAATGGACCAGTTCCGCTTTCACCTCTGAACGTGTGCTGAGCACCTGCCACCTCCACACAGGTGTGAGAGGGGATGGGCCGGCACGGGGCACCAGCCAGGAGGACACGAGGTGCTCCACCAGGTATGCACACACAGGCAGGTACATACACAAATACAGAGCTCGAAGCAGGACTAATAAACCCTGCATTAACGTGGGCTGTCCGGCAAAGTTTACACTGTTTATTCCAGTCAGGACAATCAAAAGATTAAGAGAAAAGGGAAAAAAAAATAAGATTAAAAAAAAAAAGAAAAACAAGTTGTTAATGCATCACCAGAAAACAAACATTTAATTTAACCAGCTCCAAATTAGTGCATGAAAAACCACTGTATGAAAAGTAAAACTGCAGTTCAAAAGCTAATGCAACAACACAACAGCTATCAGACTGGATTTAGTAATATATACACCGTACTCGGTGAAACGGAATATCTTTCATGTCTTCCCTGTGATCCCTGGCATAGTCCCAAAGATAATAATCGAGTAAAACCGCATTGATCTTTTCACGCATGTCCTGACCCTTCTTCTGATAGAGCTCCTGCAGGTGCTTACAAATCAGTGCACAACACCAAATAGAACAGCCACGGATCTCTACCTCCTCTTTGTCTCCAGATTGGAAAATTGTTCCTGTAGGCACAAGAGACAGCAGTCCATTTACATGCAAGAGACAGAAAGACAAGGACTGCCTGAATTTGCTCATTTTTTCCCCCCCTTCATATTTATTCGTTCTAGAATCCAGTTGTCATGACTTACACTATAACTGTTATCAATAATTGTCTAATGATTACTATAATTTTTCCATATGCACTTAGAAGTTTACCTCCCATTCAATTAAAGTAACAGAACAGGCTATACTACACATCATATGACCATTTCTTTGCTTGTGGAGACAAAAAGGATAGTCTTTTATTATGTATACTTTTTAGTATATAGTTACTATATTTTATAGTTTATTTTTTGCCAGGGTAACTGTAAGATTTTAAAATTAAAAACAAATACCCCTCCCCCCCAATACCTTATGTAAAGGGAACCATTGGAATGGCTTGAATGGGAATGTTCTCATTAGGATTAATGGAAAAAGCAAATGTCCATCTAGTCTACTTAATATACAGATACACACATAGAGATATATATATACATATGGCCATTCCATTAAGATCCATGGACAGTCGCATTCATCTGTTTACCTTGCTGAGTAGTTCTGCAATTGCATAATAGCAGTCCTATCTCTAAATACAGTCATTTTAAAGTGGAAAAGAGATTGGCTTATTTTTTTAATTCACAAAAGTTCATGCTTAATAAGTAGTGGAAGTTGGAACCATGCTTAAAAAATGAGACTCTAGTTATATGCAATTAAGTTCATTTAAAGCAGTATTTTTTTAATGGACCCTTATAATATTGCTTTACTTGTTAACTAGAAGTTCAGTACAAATAAAGAATTCCCATGCTTTTACATTTGCCTTTGAATTAATGACAAAATCATTGGTTCTTTTATGTAAACCTCAAAAATCACTACCATTCTTATGATGAAAGATGGTTTTGGTGGCGGCAGCCCTTCAAAAACTTGGAAATCAACTAGCTTCGAGTTTCTTTAATCCCTCCCTTATCAATGTTGAATCTACAGATTCCTTCCTGTTACCTCATGACTACATAAGAAAACCTTGTTCCTTGGAGGAAAAAAATAGACGTAACCCTTACATGGACAAAACATTACATTTTCGAACTAGCTTTAGTCTACCATGTTTCAAGAGGTAAGATTACTTAATATTAGTAAGGGCAAAACAAACCTTCACGCAGTTTCTTCATTAATTCTTCAGAATACTTCATTGCTTTTAAGTGAACAAGAACTTGAGGAATTCTATAGTCTGCAAATATTGTTAAACTAGAAATATCATCAAAAGCGCCATCTCCTTGGCCTTCTAATACACTCCATGTATCAGCCACAAGTATTTGTGCTCGTTTGTAGAAAGACACCTTCTTTTTCTGAAGAAAGAAATTTATGGATTATTTAAGTGCCTGAAACATCAATAAATATAGTGAATAACATGTAGTTATAGTTATCATATGGTTAAGCATATTAGTTAACTAGAACAGAATAAAAGTGTAACACTCTGAAACACCTTAAAATATAAAAAATACCAAACTACAAACAAGGATTACATGGAATGCTCATAAATAAACTGAAATAAAAGAATAACATAATAGAATTCACTGTAGTGGAATAAAAATTGTTTAGTGTCTGCTTGGATCTTAGAACACATTCATGTTGGTATACGTCCACTTGGCAAACACTGGAGTTGAAAGTCCAGCAAACATTAATTTTCAAACACTCTGGCATTCATCCAACCTTTTAATTTGACAAGAGAAGCATAATAGGCATGTGTTGGATTGGACAATTATGACATTTTATTAATCAATTTATCTGTAATGTTAAGGAAATAAAATTCTAGGAAAAGTTTAATGACTGCTCCTCTGTGCTGTGCAGAGGAGAGAGGAAAATTAATTCCAGTGGAAGATGTACTTACACATACAATATTTTCCTAGATACTGTGCGTGGTTCTATTTTTGTCATAAACTTTTTTGCTTGTTCTAATCCTGGTAATGATTTGCAGGCTTTTGTGACTACTCATAAGGGTAAAAACTAATGATATGCTATGAGCTCTAAGCTATTGAGGTTTTCACACTATGATCCATCCAGTGTGTGACTGCATCTGCATCTTTAAGGAAAAAAAGTATTAATGGGTTGTGTTTTTTCCCCTTCCTTAAAGCTAGATGAGATTTTTGAATTTTGACAACATGTGCTAAACAATATGTAATTGAAATGGTTAACCTGAATTACACATAGGTGGGGATTCAACTTATTTCCAGTCTTATTCTGCCGCCTTACTGCCACCACAGTTTACAAACATTTCTATTAAAATTTCCCACTATTATTTTCAACAGAAAGCAAGGAAAGCATTAGATGGATGATACCACATCTCAAAGAGGAAGCACTTTTTTTACTGTACAGGTGAACAGATTTTTTTACTGTACACTGAACAGATTGCCCAGAGAGGTTGTGGAATCTCCCTCACTTGGGGATATTCAAGAACCATATGGATGCAATCCTGTGCCATGTGCTCTAGGATGGCCCTGCTTGAGCAGGGAGCTTGGACCAGATGAACCACTGCAGTCCCTTCCAACTTTACCCAGTGTGTGATTCTCTCTGTGAAAGAGAGTACAATTTGTCCAAGAAACCAAACTTTTTACAAGATGGCAATACAATTATGCTGTTTTTTTTTTCTTTTTCTTTCCACGAAAAGCTACCACATACAGGGCCACTGACGTCTTCTCCAACACAGTGTGCTACTATCAAGGGATACATCTAATTATGGCCTACTGATATTAAAGGAAAGGAGGAGTACTGTGTTGGCAAAGAACAAAATGTGATAGTGCAGCTAGTGAACAAAATGTGATAGTGCAGCTAGTAAACAAAAACAGCAAAGAACACAAGGATCATGAGAATTTTACAACCCCAGTCCCAGGTAATGGTTAATAAAAGATAAATACATGAAATGTCAGTGACTGGAAGGTTAAAAGGACTCCACTATGTCTATGTCAGAACACAAAACCCTTGGTATGTGAGTATAAAGTAGTCTAAAATTTAAACTTCTGTTGGGAATCAAATGCAGCACAGCATCTAAATGTGAACTATCCACCCAAAGCAAAAAAAAAATGTTTTGGAAAATTTGGTTTTGGTTTGCATTTCCTTTTTCAGAAGAAACAAACAGGCAATTTCTATAATTACACATGTAATTTTGGAAAATATTTTGTGTATGTGTTTGGAAAAACATATAGCCAAGTAATTGTGTTTATGTTAGAAGTTCCCCTAGAAGGTCAGAACTTAGGACAATTGTAACAGTCTGTGACAGTGTGATACTAATGCATAATTTATTTTATAATCATGTATATTTCTACTATGTAGAGCTATTGAAAAGCACTGGTTTGGCCTTGGATATCTAACCATCTTTCCAGTTCCCTCCTAACCCTTTGCTGAATGCAAAGTCTTACTTGTGAGACCTCAACTTGCTGCCACAGAATGACATTGAAAATATGATCCATGTCACCACCTTCAAAATACAGATCTTGCTTACTGAAAGCAGAAGAATAGCTTCTATATTCATGCAACAGGCTTTATTACTATGTCAGTGCTTACGGTCTGGGGTTATTTTTGGAACACTTTTTCATTCTGTAGTCTGCTGCTGCTGCTTTTAGGAAGGCTTGCTTTATAAAGCACTCATCATCATCTCATGAAAGACATAACGTCAATGAATACAGTCACTACAAAGATAAGAAAATACTCTATCACTTTACTTGCAAAATATTTCCTTTTTGATCATAAAAATTGTCAAAATATTATTTTATATGTAAAAAAACCCCCCAAATAAACTAAATCAATAGCTTCAAAGATTAACTAGAAAGAACCTCTGATTTTTCATGTAAACATATCTTACTTCATAGCAGGAGACAAAGGAAAATATAATCATGCCACCTACTGAAGGATAGTAAATGCAACAGGTTCCAAGCTCCAGTGACTGGTATTCCAAGGAGCTACCTTAAAAAGACTGCACAGACTATTAGTATAGGCTGCACTGTTACTAAAATAAAGTCTTTTGGACTTAATGATGTAACAGCTGAATACAACTGCACATGCAACTGAGCACAGGATGCTCACACATGCTACGTATGTCACAGATGCTAAATGTAGATCTGTATAGGAGAAACTGGGAGACAGAAAATACCAGATGGACTCCATTAACTTCCCATCAGTTTCTTTCAGGAAAACAGCTCCAAAAATCTTCAGTATACTGTCAACACTGATAAAAGTATGAGTTACTTCTAACCTGTAGTCATTTGTGTAAGGCCTGTTGAATCAACAACAGTTATAGGGTGGAATCCCAGTAGCTGTATGTTGATTCTACCAGTTTAATTTCCTTCAATAGCTGCAGAAAACCTCAAGGTAAAAGAAGAAAGAAGATGGGGCGAGTAGGGTTGGCAGCAATTCAAGGGAAGGAAAAAAAAAGGAAAAAACACTCTGATTTTTCAGGCAGGAATTATCTCAAATACCATGCACTTGTAAGGAGTACACAGGAGGTGTGATCTAATTGGGAACCTGCAATATATCAGAATAAATTACAACAAAGTAATGAAAACAGAGAGCATGTGAAAAAAAAAGGCACTCCTCTGGTGGGAAAGTGACTCCTGTCCTGTCTAGTCACACACTATCCAAGACTCTTTTACTGTTACTAAATTGCATGATTTTGTTTTCAGAGCTTTAGAACTAGCTTACCTGAAATACAGCTTCATCTCTGTAAGAAGGAAAATTTTCCAGTACAAGATGTAGCAGTTTCTGAGCACTCTTCTCACTCATTTTAACACAGGTAAGGAAAGATCCTCCAAACTTCTCTAACAGAACTATTCCACTTTCGTTCAGCATCCGATGTCTTTCTTCAATCATAGGTATAGGCACTTCTGTGTCAGAGCGAAAGACATGCCTCACTTGTTCAAGCGTCATGGTGGCAAAATATGATGCACTGGTGATAGGTATTCCTTCAGAAAAGTGAAAATGAGACGATTAGACTATCATGACATATCCCAGGACCTAGCACCATGGTCTGCTACAGATGAAAGCACTTGTACAGGAAGATCTAAAAAGTCTTATCAACTCTTACAATCACCTTAGTTTTCAGTGATAACCGCACTCACAGAGCTGCTCAAAACAATATTTGTGAGTGCACACAAAGCTTCCTTCTATAGAGAACCATCTCCAGCAGGCAACCATGGACCCTTTCTTACATTTTGTACATAATTTTTCCCAGCTGCTTAGTCTTTGTATTTTGAGTGGCATGTTTACATAGCATGCTGGCAAATATAGTCAGTAATATAGCTAAAGTAGTCAGCATAGGCCTGTTTTTCCCTGGATCCTAATCACGTTGTCCATTTACAAAAAGTATCTTAACGCTAATGCCCCCTCAATTTACAACCAACCATGCAGAAAATGAATTAAAACATTCATTTATACCTACAAACAGATTTATTTTTTTTTTCTGAGGACAGCAACAAAAGTGAGTGTTAAAGTACTGGTTTTAAACACAAAACTTTAAAATACTGGTTTTAGAGGCATATGGGTTTTCAGACTTAATGGAGCTGCTCTGGTATCAGCTTAGTCCAGAGGATTCTCAGTTTAAGCCTAATTTTTTTGGTCAGTCATGGAAATACACAATTTAACCTAAAAACACACGTGAAGTCACCCACAGCTGACTACTGCCAATCCTTAACCGTCTTTCGAATGGAAGAGATAACCCAGAGCCACGAGTTAGGTAGCTTCAGTACGAGGATGTTTTGGAAGCGCCTACAGTTACCTCCCCCGAGCTCTACGGCACGGCCCGCACACACAGCGCTACCGAAACAGCGAGCAGCACCTCACAACAGCGGGTCCCGCTTCCGAGACGCCTCCTTAGTTTTACCCTCGACGCTCGGCTTCTCTCGCCCCTCGCCCTGCTGCCCCCGGCCCGGCCCCGCTCCCCCGGCACTCACTGACCCTCGTCCAGGGCCCTGTTGACGGCGGCGCAGAGGGACCAGTAGCCGCTGTAGGTTTTATCCTTGTACTTCACCAGGTACTTCTGCTCCTCTTGCTCGGACCAGAAGGAGAAGTTGAGGGTGTCCACCAGGAACACCCAGTCCACCGCCTCCTTGTCGGAGGCCCGGGGGTTCAGCTCGTGGAGACTCTTCCACCCTGCCAGTCCGAACTCCGCGGCCGAGGCTTTGTCAAACAGGCTCTCCGCCACCCGCCGCACCCCCTCCTCGTCCACGGAGACATCTTTGCTGTGGTCGGCGATGAACTTGGCCGACTCCAGGGGGGACGGGAACCCCTCCATGCTGGGCAGGACACGCAGACGCCGCCCAACCCAACCCAGCCCCGCCGAAGCAGCTCAGCCTCCCTCGCTCCCGGCCCCGCTCCGCACCCCGCGGGGCCAGGGCCGTGCGCAGGCGCGGAGGGGGCGGGCCCGGGCGGCTGCCAGCACGGAGCGCCGGCGCTGGTGGAGCCTCAGGATCGGCCCCGCAGCCCGGCCAGGCTGCAGAAGGGTACGGGCTCTGCTTCGAACAAAAATTTCCATGTTGATACTTGCCGAGTTTTCCTCTCGCATTAAAACAGGAAAGCACCAAACTAACGACCGCCCACAACCCCACTCTTCCGTACGTACGCAAGTTGGAGGCACACTAAATTTGGCAACTGTTCCAGTTCACTTGCGTTTTCCCCAAAACCTTTGCCTCGATTGTAGACTTCTGCCTCTAATTGAGGTTCGCTGGTTAACCAGCCAGATGCCAGCCGCCTTCCCACTGACAAAACACAAGGTGACGGCATAGTTTACTGTCTACGTGATTTGTTACAGCTCCACCAAGTAGGTAGGTCAGCCTTGTGTGTAATGTGTTAGCTCCTTGCCTTTACCATTCCATTAATGAGAAGCTGCACTAAAAAGGCCAAGATCAATCAACGCTCCAACAAACCATGGGGGAAAAAACCACCCCCAAAACCAAACCAACACAACAAAAGAACCCAGGCTTAGTCTGGACCCATCATATCTGTATGTGCAACACACTTCTACAGTTTTTTATTTGTTTTTATTCAGGAAGTAAACTTAAAACTTTTAACTATAAATACAAATGCCAAGGTATTACATGAGATATCCAGAGGCTTTATATTTTTTTTTTAATTTCTCACAAATAATTCTTATGGAATTCAACATACATCTGGGAAACCAAACAAGTTTAAGTTTTGCATACAATTAAAAACAAGTTACAGAGTTAGATACTGTCAATTTGCCAATCTGCAATTTCTACCTCATACAAAAAAAGCTCAGGAAACAGCTATACTTTATTCAGTAATGGAAGAGCAACTGTCATTTCTAACAGTGTTATCTGCATTAAGCAAGCTGTCTATAATCAGGTGTATTTTACCACTGTTTACTCAGTGACATCACAAAGTTTTTAAATATTTTATTTAAATACTGTCACCAATATATATATGTACTGCAAAGAGGGCCAAACACTTGCAAAAATGTCAAGTTTTACACAACATTTGCGTGAATATTTTCACCTTTTTTTTTCCCAAACAGCAAAGCAGTCATTGTTTTCACACGATTTCTTTAATTTGTCAAAAAACCCCACATAACTCCATCGATATCAAGGAAGCTGAAGAGCAAGTTTAACAGCAACTTTAATTCACATGGGGAAAAAAAACCCAACCAAACTAGGTGTATCCATTTTAGTTATTATCTTATGTAGACCTGAAGAAAAATGACCACCAAGAATAGGTTCACTAAATTTATTTAAAAATCCTAAAGTGTTTCTTACAAAAAAGCATTACATTCTGCACACTGCTCTCGACAGATAGCAGGGACATGTGGCCTACCAGTATTCATCCCCCTTTAAATAAGATACAGTGTACATAAAAGCAGGGTGTTCACAACAATTACAGAAAAACATTAAAATTTACCACCAACGATGAACAAAAATAGAATTCACTCTCTCTGCTGCTTAAAATTTCAATGTTAGTCTCGTGCTCCCTCCCCCCATGTATTTGTAAGGAACTAAAACATTACATCTGGTGGACAGCAAAGATTCCACTACACCTCAAATGCAGAACACCTATGAAGCAGAGGAATGTTGGCTTTTTAAACAGAAGCAGATAAAAAAAAAAAAATAGGGGTGCAGGACTCCTTCAGTTCTTCACTAGTCTTAGAAAAACTTTCCAGAATACTGCTTCACACTATAAAAAAGAAAAAATAATCTTGCATTAGAATCCTTCAACATCTGCATACTGCTTCACACTATAAAAGAAAAAGAAAAAAGCATGTATTAGAATGATGGACCATACATCTTGCATCAATATTCATAATGACATTTTTAGAGCAGATTAAATTACAAATTCCTAATATATTTAAAAGTAAATAATTTAAAGATATCAATGGCTAATAATTGTATTAGTATATTTATGGCACATTTAAATATTAATAATCTAAAGCCAAACATTCCAGTTAAAACATTAAAATCTACTATGACAGCCAGAAGTTAATAAAGCAAATGGTATCTGAAGCTGTTAATATTTGGCAGAAAAGGCAAAGTAATGTCAGCAAGGTGTGAAATGCTGCATAACAGCACCAAATCGATTTCAACTTGTTCTGTAGAGGCATGGTCTGTGCCATATGGCAGACTGTGATTTGTTGTCAATTTAGTTATCTAAAAACAACAAAATCACTAGTCTTCCACACAGAACTAGGCCAACATCCACTGAAATCTTCTATATTTTCTACAGGCTCTATATAATTTACTACAAGTACTTTTTTTTTGCAGCAGTTTTCACCAGAGAAAGGAGAGGACTGCTTGGTTAAGGTGTCTTCCAGCAAGATTAGTTTTGAGGGTGTCTTCATTTTAATTAGAATGGAGAACAGAAGAGAATCAAGGCAGAACTAGCACTGGAGAAGTTAGGTTCAAGATAGTTACTTAAAACCTGCCTTCTTAAAAAAATTGATTCACAGAGAAGAGCAGTTTTATAATGTACATGTCAATTTAAAATTGACAGTAGGGAGAATAGTAAACTTCAACTTGCCTGTTCTGCAGCAAATACTGTGCATTTTGTATCTGGTCCTGTGTTCCTGTGATAGTTATTATCCGATCTTCTGAGCCTTCTAATGGTTCATCAATTTTGATCGAAGCTCCTGACTCATGACGTATTTGTTTAATTCTCTGGCCTCCCTTTCCAATAATAGATCCTGCCAACTAGGGAAGAAAGCAAAAAATTAATTTCCCAATAAAACTTTCTTTCTAAAACAAGTTAGAAAGTCACAGCAGCATTTTAGTAGTTTCTACAAATTCAGTTTAAAGAGCTGGAATGGAAGCTTACTTCTTTACAAAATAAAAACATCCCCTGCAGTATTAATTGTATAAAACACAGCGGGGATAAAACTGGGACAACCAGCTGCTCATTTGTAAAAAACGAGTTACTGAGTATTAACTCTTCGTAAAATTGTTTAGTGAGTCTTTGAAGACACAAACCAAACAATTCCAAGAATACTCTTGGTGATTTAGAAACACTTGTTTTGTATTAGAAGCACTTATCAAGCACTCTGATTCACTTCAGTAGTCTGAGAAATGACTGTGACTTTTTTTTTTAAGGAAAAGCATGAGTTGAAAGCAAGTCAAATTTACTTACATCTTTGGGAATCGTTACTTGTGTTGTGATGATGGGTCCACCAAGATCTCCATATGAACCACGCCCCCCTGCATAAGAATAATCTGATTTAAGCGTATGCATCAAGCCCTTTAGTAACTATGTAATGAACTACATGTAACAGTTCTATATAAACACTTACCATAACCAGAGCCACCCTCAAACTGTAAGAGAAAGAGAAAAAAGATCCTTAAATAGTTAATAGCTTATTAACACATTTTTGTCCTAAATACTGTATTGTTAACTTTGAGCCTATCTTATGCAAACATCTCAACTCTTAACCTGACTAAATATAACTGTTGTGCCAGCAAAGGCATCCTGAAGCAAAGAGGGCAGACCAGAAACAAAAGGGGTGAGTGGGAGATCTCTCGTTAACCTCTGTCCAGTTGGACAATGCTCTCAGGCACATGGTGTGATTCTTGGGGCTGTCCTGTGCAGGGCCAGGTGTTGCATGTGATGACCCTTGTGGGTTCTATCCAACACAAGATATTCTATGACTGTGTGATTCTCATCCTGCCCTGTCAAAACCTGCCAGTTTACCAAGGTAGTATTACTAAGTCAGCTTCTCATGGACAGCTCTTGATGCTGACCTACTTGTGACCCTTGGATTAAACAAACATTCAAATTACAAGATCAGAGTACAACCTTACTAATGCTACTAAACACAGCTCAGGAAAAACTCAAGTCTCGAGTTTTGGGACAAAAAGTTTTCCTAGCGACTGTCAATCCTCCTACTTCATCTACACCTTTGGGCAAAAAAAACCAGTAAGTTCTTAAGAATAGCTCTGTAATTTGTCTCTTGATTCAGACCATGCTACAACACTTAATATCTTTGAACAGATATTCATGACATGAGTTACTTCTTTTCCATTTAAACCACCAAATGGAAATCACTACAAGCACTCCTGGCCCCTTTTTATTTTTAGGATTTGTAAACTTGTATTTGACATTGTTTCACTTCATCTAATGAAATAAGTGCTCGAGACCCCATATTCATATTTTCCTACAAAAGCAGAGAATAAATATGCAGGGTTCCCTTGAATTCAACTTCTTAGAGACTCACGGGTTCTGTGACAGGAGGTCAGGGTCTGCCTAAAGCTGAAACTGCTAGCAAAACTGGTGGCACCTACATGATAACATTTAATAAAAGAATAAAAAAAAAAACCTCAGTGTGCACTGACTGCAAGAGATAAACAAGGAGGAAGAAAGGGGAGTAAATCTGCCCTGCAGACCCCACACCTGCAGTGAAGGAAGGGAAAAGGTGCTCCAGGCACTGGAATGAACACCGTCCTGCAGCCCATGGAGAGAACCATGTTGGAGCAGATGGCTACACTGTATCCCATGCAGGATGCTACGCTGTGACCAAGCAGGTAAGCCCTGAAATAAGATACAGTCTGTGGAGACTCCAAGCAGGCACAGGTGCCTGGTAGGACCTCTGGGGGACCCACAGTGAAATCAGTCTGTTCCTAATGGACTGTACCCATGAACAGGACCCACACTGGAACAGTTCTTGAAGAACTGCAGTCCAATGGAAACAGACGCACTTGAGCCATTTATGAATGATAGTATCACATGGGAAGGATCCTACAGTGGAACAGTGGGAAGAGGATGGAGTAGATACAGGTGTGATGAACTGACCTGCAACCCAACATTCCCTATCATCCCTGCACCATCCATGGCAGAGAAAGTACAGTAGCAGGGAATAAAGGAGTGAAAGTTGAGTCTGGGAAGAAGTGAAGCATGGGGGAAAGGTGTTCTTAGTTCTCCTCTTTCTCACCATGATACTCAATGTGGCAGTAAATCTTCCCCAAGTCAACTCTGTTTTGCCCATGATATTAATTACTAAGTGAAATCCCTGTCTTTATCATGAGCCACAGACTTTCCGTCTTGCTTTCTCCCCTCACCCTGCTCAGGAAGGGGAGTGAGAGAGAAGGTAGGCTGGCCGGGCAGGCAGTCAAGTTGAACCAACCACAACTACTTGTTCACAAAATTTCCAAAGACATTATTTACCATCTATCTACCTTTTTAGATCCAAATGGAAGCTATTTAAAGTGCTGAGCTTGTCCTCTGTCCATAAGCAACTTGTATTGTCATGTTACTAACCAATACAGATTGGAATATAAAATAAAACTTGTAGTAGAGTCCAAAATATGAGACAATGAAGGACTTTGCTTAAGGCTTAATTCAGAGGCTGATCATACAACATACTGCATACACAAAGACATATTGCTGTATTTGCCACAGAACTCATTTTTGGACTAATGTGTTTCAAAGAAAAATCCTTTCTTTGCTTACATCTGCTTCCCCAGACTACAGAATATCATAACTTGATAGCAGATGCTGTGTAAGCTAAGCAAGCTAAGAACTGACATTTCATATCAGTTAATCAAAAATATTAATTTGGTGGCATTTTGCCATCTTCAAGATAGCACAAATACCTGATGTACTTTATAACTTCCACAGTGGAGTCACTACATCACTGAACAAGGGAGGACCTACAGATGCCATCTACCTGGACTTCTGTAAGGCCTTTGACATGGTCCCCCGCAACATCCTTCTCTCCAAATTGGACAGAGATGGATTCAAATGGGTGGACTGCTTGGTGAATAAGGAACTGGTTGGATGGTTGCATCCAGAGAGTATTGTCAATGGCTCAGAGTTCCAATGGACATCAAGTGGTGTCCCTCAGGGGTTGGAACTATGAACAGTGCTATTAAGTGTCTTCATCAATGACACAGACAAAGGGATGGAGTGCATCCTTATTAAGCTTGCAGATGACACCAAGTTGAGCGGTGCACTTGGGTCTGGGCAACTCCTGGTATCAACACAGGCTGGGATATGAACTGCTCAAGAGCAGCCCTGCCGAGAAGGACTTGGAGGTGCTGGTGGATGAGAGATGGACATGACCTGACAATTTGCACTTGCAGCCCAGAAAGCCCATTGTATCC
>JAWWLV010000100.1:36023434-36039035 GCA_035041135.1 Platyrinchus mystaceus | reverse complement strand
CCCACAGTTTGAGGAGGACGTGAAGGTCCTTGAAAGGTCCACAGGAGGGCAGCAACACTGGCGGAAGGGCTGGAGGGCATGTCCTGTGAGGAGCAGCTGAGGACCCTGGGCTTGTCTGGTTTGGAGAGAAGGGGCTGAGGGGTGACCTCATTGTTCTGTGCAGCCTCCTGTGGAGAGGGAGGTGCTGGTCTCTTCCTGGGATTTGGTGACAGGACACCTGGGAATGTTTCAAAGCTACTTCAGGGGAGATTCAGACTTGACAGTAGGAATAATTTGTTTAGCAAGGGCAACAAAGCTGGTGAAAGGTCCAGAGCACAAGTCATGCAAGAAGCAGCTGAGGGAGCAGGGCTGGAGAAAAGGAGACCCAGGGGAGACCTTATCACTCTCCACAACTACCTGAAAGGAAGTTGTAGCAAGGTGGGGGTCAGTCTTTTTGAGGACACAGCCTCAAGCTGTACCAAGGGAAGTTCAGGTTGGACATCAGGAAGAATTTCTTCACTGTAAGGACATTTAAACATTGAAACAGGTTGCCCAGGGAGGTGATGGCATCACAATCCCTAGGAGTGTCCAAGAAATGACAGGATGTGGCACTTAATACCATGATCTAGTTGACATGGTGGTGTTCGGTCAAAGGTTGGACCTAATGGTCTTGGAGGTCTTTTCCGACCTGAATGATTCTATGATTCCAAGAGGGTTATCAAACATTGGAACAGGCTTCCTGGAGAGGTAGCTGATGCCCCAAACCTCTTAAGTGTTTAAGATGCATCTGGACAATATCCTTAGTAACGTGTTTTAACTTTTGTTCAGTCCTGAATTGATCAGGTCCTTGGACTAGATGATTGTTCTAAATCCCTTCCAAGTGAAATACTTCTGTTCTGTTTGTGCTTATCTACTTCCTGAACTAACAAGAAGCTAGAGCTTATTAGCCACTGATGTCTCTGATACGATAGCTGCCAAGATTAGCCGCCAAACCCTGGATGGAGTCTCTGGATAACAATGTTTCAGGCTAGCTTTCTGTTGTAAGGTAAATGCTTTCATCCAGTTATAGACTGAAAGTCACCCCTCTGATATAAGTGTTGATAGACCCCAGCTTGGTTTTGTAGGCTCTCTTACTTCTGTTCATAACAGTGCTGGTGAACTGGGAGAATAACATCTCAGGTCAATTTCTAAAGTCCACTGGGTGTTAACAGCAACACCCACAGAAATGAAGCAGCAAAAAGTACAGGATATATTTTAAACAACTTATCTTTTCATTTGGGTTTTTTATCCACTTTCCATCCACAAGAAATCGATTTCAGTTGTATGTTTCTAATTAAGTCAACAGAAAAGAAGTCACAAAGCACAGTTGCTTATATAAATCTCCATCCTTCCCTGATATTTTGCACACACTTCCTGATAATTGCACGTAATTTTTATGCTGATTGAAGTGTTAAATATTGGAAATGCATGTGAGTTTTAGTGTCTGTAGAATGTTTTTAATTTAAAATTTCTATATAACATGAGCATGAGACTCGTCATATGTTCATCTTTTGTCAGAAGAGTAAATATGTCTTTTTGGATTATGTTTCAGGGAAATCACTATTGCCATAAAAGAAAATGTCTACATCTAACATTGCAGCAAGGGTGGAAACCTGGCTTTCATCCACATGGCATGTTAAAGTTCCTTTGACATGGCTGGAAGCATGTATTAATTGGATCCAGGAAGAAAATAGTAGTAGTAACTTAAGTCAAGCTCAGATTAATAAGCAAGTATTTGAGCAGTGGCTTCTTACCGATCTAAGAGACTTGGAATATCCCATTTTGCCTGACTGCATTTTGGATGTTCCCAAAGGAGAGTTGTCAGGCTTCTACTCCATACAGATTGATTCACTGGTTGATGTTAGCCAGCCAGCATATTCTCAGTTGCAGAAGCTAAGAGGGAAAAGCACTGTAAATGAAGAAGTAACAGCCAGTACTCAGCCATTTCAGAAGTCCTGGGAAGCAAAGCCTACTCGAATGCTGATGCTACAACTAACTGATGGAATACATCAAATTCAGGGCATGGAGTATCAACCAGTGCCTGTCCTGTGCAGTAATCTTCCTCCTGGAACAAAAATCACTGTACAGGGTAATATTGCATATCGTCTTGGAGTCCTTCTGCTTAAACCAGAAAACGTGAAATTATTGGGAGGTGAAGTGGACGCTCTTCTTGAGGATTATTCTCAAGAAAGAGTCCTTGCTAGATTAATTGGAGAAACTGAAAACCGTAATTCTGTTGGACAAGCTGGTCATGAACAGACTATTTCCAGGCCTGTAGATGAATTAGAACAAACTCTTGGCCCTTCAGATGAAGAGCTTTTAGCCAGTCTTGAAGAAAATAATGAATTTACTTTAAACAATGGAACATCTTTAGAAAGCGGACATTGCAGCAGAAGCAACAATTTAACTACAGCCTCAGGTTCGCTGACTGTACACAATGGAAATGTTTTGATAGAGAAATCTGGAAGCCCTTTGCCTCATTCAGATGAACAAGTTTCACCTCCCACAGAATATGCTGATGGCTTTTTAAATGACTTTCCTTTAGAAGATGACTTTCTTCTGGAAGAAGAGATGCAAATAGAGCTGGATGAAGTGACACCAGTGGTCATGAACAGAAACACAGGTTCAATTACTGAAATACTTCCACATACATACAGAAGATCGTGCAATTTGTCTTTAAATGGCATGTGTGAAAAAAGTGATGTGAATGAAAGAGATAAAACTATGGAAGCTATCAGCAAGGAAAAGAATTTTGGAAAAACAATATTTGATGAAGGTGGAAATAGTACAAATAGCTTTTTGCAGCTCAGAAGCATACGTCAGACCTGCAGTTCTTCAGATTTTTCTTTGGAAAATGCTCCTGAGGAAGGGCAGAATGATACAGACTTAGAGGAAAGCAGATGTAACTCCCAGCACGCTTCTGACAGCAGGGTGTTAAACGGTGATCCTGTGTTTTTCTCAAAAACAGATCCAGACGCGGATCAGCAGAAGCATGATTCACAGACCTTTCCTTGCAGAGCAGTAGAGCCACATTTAGATTTAGATTCTTCACCTTTCACATATATTTCCCTTCTCCTTGCAAAAAAACCAGAAACTGTTACAATTCTGAAAGTTAAGTGTTTTATTGTTACTCTCACTGGAAACCTCACAAGCAGCAATGGGTCCTGGGGTATAAAGGCAAAAATTTCCGATGGTTCTGCTTATCTTGAAGTAGATTTTGCTGATGATATTCTAACGAGCTTGATTGGCTTTTCGGTGCCTGAAATGAATAGGCTGAAAAAGGATCCAGCTTTACGTCTAAAGCTTAAGGATGGTTTAGAGAAATGTCAAAAACAACTGATAGATCTCTGTTGTTTGATGACTATTGAGTTTAATCCATGTCAGTCTAAAAGTACTGTATTAATCCTCCAGGATGCTGATGCAAGGCATCTAGAGCAATTGAAGAAACGTTTGAATAAATAACATGCAAACTTGCAGATTGTGTATTAGGAAGCTTTTAAGTTATATTTCCCCTGAGGGACTATTGGAAGTTAAATTTTAAAAAGTTAAGTGGTGTGTCTTTTACCAGGAATTATAATGGAAAAGTGAGAGGAGGAGATGACTCGTCAGAGCAAAACCGACAGTTTGTTTCTTATGATGATAATATTGAAATAAACTTGCAAATATTTCTGTCTTGATTTAAAACACTCATGCATTGTTGTCATTCTACAAAATCCTGTGTATTTTGGACTGGTAATCCAGAGTGGCAAAATTTGTCAGGAAATGTATAACAACAAAAAAACTTCCATTGTTATACTTTTTCAAGTACTTACCTGATTTTAAAAGGAAGGTGTGGGAGACTCTCAATCTTTTCTTGGAGGAAATCAGTTGAGTAAATTTAAATAAAGAATTGTTGTTTAAATCCAGTCCCTTCTGACTGCCAGTCTGAAAACTCCAAAATATATTCAATGCGCAAGAATCTGAAGTGTAGAGAAATGAAAGATTTTCTCCAAAATGTTCAGGTGTGAGGGGAAAAAAAAACAATTCTATACGAACATGAGATTAAAAGACCTGTATATTTTAAAAAATAATTAAAAAGAAAGCCAAGTATTTTAAAATCTTTTATTAACAAAATAATTAGAACATAAAGGGTTTCAATTTTATGTCATGTTAGTGTTAATCATTGCTAATAGTTTTGAACCCATAGGCAAACTTATTCATTAACAGTTCTGATTACTTGTCAACCTTTTCACAGAGTACTCAAATGCTGCAAACCTGTTGTATAGTATATTTAATGTTGGTCTTTATTTTGATTCTTTTTTTTTTTTTTTTACTTTCTGCTTCTAAAATATATACAAATAAATATATTAAAGTTTTCATTTAAACTTTGGTGGAAGCTGTCCAGTCACTTCAAAAGAAAAAAATACATCTTGCTAAGTCTGTAGAGTATCAGAAACTATTTGATTAGGGTTTATGTTCTTTTTACTGCCCACCCTTTTCTCCTCTCTTGTTTGTTTTCTGTCTGTTTTTGTTTGGTTATTTTTGAGTTTTGTTTGTGCTTTTTGTTTTGGTTTGTTTTTTGTCCTTTGGTTGGTTGAGTTGGGCTAGGTTGTGTTCTTGTGAAATTAGAAGAATTAAAATTCTGGCAGGCGTAAGAGGATAAAGGAGAGGAGACATGAGGGTTTCTAGGTGTTATTTTATACATTTTAGAAACACATAAATTCCTGTGTTGCCTTCCTTCCTCTCCTCACCTTTCCCTTCCCACTCTGAAGAGAACCTGATCAAATTATAATGCAGTGAGTCACCTTTGGGTTTATTTTCTGAGGCTTTTGGGAACTGCAGATCATTTAGAACTGTAACAACAAAAGCTTTTGTCTGTGTGGAACCTACATTGCTGGATCTTTAGTTATTTTCAGAAAAAATCGCTTCTTAGTAGGAAACTGACCGAGCTTCAATTCGGGTAATCCCTGTAGAAGGTAATAGAGCTGACTGTAAATATTTTGTATAGTTTTATGGGACTATTTCTCCTATAATGAGTGGGGAAACTTCCTTTGAAGTTTTTGCCCAGCCATGTAAAAGGATAGGAGTCCTTTATGTTCAAAAGACAGGAATAATCCACAGACTTTATTCTACTTGTGCAAAGCAAGAGGAATGACATTCAAAATCAAATTAAGTGTTGGGTTTGTTTTAGATGATGAAGTAACACCTGCCCCTCTTTGTGTTAAGGTTTAGCCATCTCGGCTAAAGTAAGTTCATGTGTCTCCTGTCCTCTTCCTCCCTCCACACCCTCCCTGCCTTAAAGGCATTGTTACCTGTCTGACTTTTTCTTCTCCTCCTGCCTCTGTTGTCCCTGTCTTCATTTTCAAGATGTGCTTCTTGGAAGGCCACTCTCACGCCTGTTATCCCATGCAAGCAAGAAGGTACATCTCAATACTGCTAGCTGTTTACAGTTTGACACTCTGCAGATTTTTCAGTGCAATCTTCTGGTATATAAGGTTTCCAGTTCTGTTTTCAAGCTTTTAGAACTAATGAGAAGTACTGTATAGTTTTTCTGACCAGAAAATAAAGTAAATTGGTGATATTGAGAAAGCATGCTTAGTTAAGAGCAGTATTTCAAACAGAAAATTTCATATGTGGCTGTTGTACCAGACACTGGTTCCTGCCTTAGCCACTTTATTTGCTCTCAGAACCAACTATTACCAGACATAATGTTTTGGTGCTGTGTGTATGTACTGTGGGCATATATTGCCTCACTGTGATGAGCAGTGGTGGGTGTCATAGTCCTTCAAATAATGACAGTTCTTATAGGCTGAATTCAGAGCATGGGCTGCAACCCCAGCTGACTGTGGTTGAGATCTGGAGCAGAGGTATGACCACGTTTGTGTTGGAGAGTACAACAGAATTCCTGTATCAGCTGCTAAAGACAATTGTCATGGCAGCTGCTCTCACAAGTTACATGTAGCCTTCTTGCAGAAAGAAGTTTCTGCTTTCTATCATCTCTTGTCTATACTATATCACAAACTAAGCTTTTCTTGTTATAATTGTTTCAGCTGCTAGGTCAGCATCTGCACTTGCAGTGTATCTGGCTGCAGTTTCAAAAGTGTGTTCCTCAGGAATGTTTTCATTAATGGAAAAATAAGCTGTGTTTTTCAATTCCTGATCACAGTGAAAACTTCCAACTAATTCAGTTTTGATATATGAAACCTACAATATTGTCACACAAAACAAGGGTGTTACGATATTAACAATGAAAGTTTGTTCTTCCTGCCTTTCTTAGAATTATTAAAGAAAATGAAAACAATAACTTTGCTATGGCAGTGCCAGGTACCTGCATCTGAATATACCATTTAACAGCTCTGTCACTAGGACAAACTAGAGAAAAGACAGTTCTCAGAAACTTTGTTGTACCCTAGTTCTTTTCAAGGTACCCACTCTGAAACTCTGAACAAGGCAGTGGCTAATCCAAGAAATGTGGCACATGATACCCCATACAACTTAGCGAAATCCAACCCATCCAGTTCTAAGTTACCCAAAATATCAAGAAAGAAAATTAGGAGAATTAAAGACAGATATAGAAAAATGAAGAATTACAGCTACCATCCAGAGTCCTGTGCAAGTCCAGCTCCCGTATGTCCAACCACATGATAGGGTCCATCCACATGGAGATCATGCTTTGTTTTTATCTGCTCTGGTCCTCTGTGGCCACACCATCCCAGGTGGGACTTTTTGCCCACTGACCACTATGTGGCAGAGTGAGGGGCAGTGCTCCTGGTGTGCCAGCCGTTCAGAGGCTGGGATGGGGTCTCCAGGGGGTGTGGTGTGGAGGAATGCTCTGGTGTGCTTGTGACTGACAGCTGTTCTAGGACTGTCTGAGGAGGTTCGAAGGGGCTGTGGTATGGGACAGGGCAGCACCTCACCTCACGAAATTTGACTTGTCCCTTCCTACTCACACACACACACTTAAGTTGATCTGAGCCAGTAATTATTGTAATAATCCAGTATCTCACATCCCTGTGCTCGGCATTGGTGGGGCCACACCCTGAGTTCGGTTCTGGGCCCCTCACTTCAAAAAGGACATTGAGATGCTGGAGTGTGTCCAGAGAAGGGTAACAAGTGTTGTGAAAGGACTAGAAAATATGTCTTGCGAGGAATGGCTGAGGGAGCTGGGTTAGTTTAGTCTTGAGAGAAGGAAGCTCAGGGGGGATCTCATCGCTTTCTACAACTACCTGGAAATACGGATCTAGCATTCAAATAATCTTTCGTTAGATCCATTTCAGTGAAAACACATGTTTTTCCTGAAACCTTTTATTTACAGATCAGCAAGTCAAATGCAAATATTGATGAAAAATTCCCTTGACCTGCCAAGACTATTCTGCCAAGCATATGTGCAGCAAGGGTCTATATAAAATAAATATTACACCACTTTAAAATATATGTTAATGTATGCAAGAATACTGAAATAGGTTTTACTTTTTGTTTTACACGTGATCAGATGCAAAGGCAGGCCACAGCTGCTAAGTACTATGTGATCACATTTGATAGGATAGGCAAAGACAAGATAGGAGAAAAGTGTTACTTATAGGGTCGATTGCTATTCATAAAAGGACATGAGGCTGATACTCATGCTGTTTTCAAAATCTACATTAGCTTTTATTTTTGACTCTCTTATTTTCTAACACAATTGTAGACTATGAGTTATAATCTTTTAATGTAAAAGACAGAAAGTGTGAAATAGTCCTTTATCTCCAGCAAAGTACTTTATCAACTGTCTTTAGTATTGGTCATGGTAGATGACTGATCAAGAGACAAAAACACCCCAAAAGTCTGGGTTTATTCTGTCAGCTAATACCAGTTAGGTGACTGTTCCTTTCCCAATTGCATTTAAAACTCCTGGTTCAGTGACTATTATTCCCATTCTGTTTTTTGAAATACAGAATTTGGAGTTAGTTTTTATCATGCCAGAAGCATGTTCTAATATTGGGAAACTGGTGGTCTGCATTTCTGTCTTCATTTTGGGGATTGTTAGAGGAGGAGAATCTGTTAAGGGAATAGGAAAGGGTGGTTGGTGAGAAAGGAAGGTATCTTAAAGAAAGTGTACTTTAGCAAGGTGTTTCCTTACTTAAGTAGAAGGGGGGAAAAGCAAAATCTTAAAAAGAAACAACATTTAAAAAACAAAGCATCATTTATTGGTTTTAATTTAATTTGTTTTCTGTAGTGAAATCTATTTGAGTAAATTAAGTTTACTGTTCTAGGCAAGGAAGCAATGTGCTTTACACATGTGGTGTATTTAATGTTGGTCTAGTGGTGTGCACAGAGTAATCAGTACCAAAATTTTTATTGGACCCTCTCATAGCAGAACTCATCTACAAGAAGTATTCCTCTGTGTGTTGAAACTTAAGGCTGCTGTATTTCTTTTTACCATACTGTCTAATCTAGAATATAGTTGGAAGAAAAAACTTGTATATGTGTTCTACAGAAGAAGCCTGTGAACCATTCAGATGT
The DNA here is from genome assembly GCA_035041135.1 of Platyrinchus mystaceus. NCBI lineage: Eukaryota > Metazoa > Chordata > Aves > Passeriformes > Tyrannidae > Platyrinchus > Platyrinchus mystaceus. The sequence goes on along the minus strand of JAWWLV010000100.1, from coordinate 36,030,536 downwards.
CTGGGGTAACTGGATGCCTTTCAGGCACAGAAGGAGAATTCATTTGGTTTTATGGGAAACAGGTTCAATGCAACTACATTACTTGTGGTATAATTGGCATTGACTGACAGTTGATGGACATTTTGATGTTGGTATAAAGATGCTTAAACTGGTATAATTTGTAGCAGTTTTCAGAAAGTTGTGTTATAACTCCAGTTTATAAAATAGTGTCTGTGTTGCACCTTAAGATATAGGTGGAATTCAGCTGACTGAAAAAAACTAAGGACATGATCATTTCATATCTTAGTGCTACATTTGCTTTAGATCTATATGAACCATCCAGGACTTTAAAAGAAGATATCAGACCTTTTTTGCACCTGTTTTAATGCTTGCATAGATGTTCTGTGGCTGGGTTAGAAACAATCAAAACCTCACCATTAGCTGCTGGGTTAAAAAATTCTTGGTAGTTTTTGGGCTGGATTATAACTTGAATCAGTTCCCTGAGGTGTGAAGGAGGAAATGCTGCAGGGATGGAAAGAAGTAGAGTCACCATCATGGAGAGCTGCATATGATGGTTTATTGTGTGTGAAGCCACTGCCACTATTCTGCTGAAGGATAGCAACAGGCATCCTTTGGAACCAGCAAGAGGAAAATAGGATGAAAATATAGGAAGAGGCCAAGTCAAGAACGGAAGGGAAGGAAGCTAAGAGGTTGAGCTCTGTATCAAAATGAGAAAAAGCTTATTGTTTTCTTCCATGAATCAAACATCTTTATTGGGAACAGTGAAGAATAATAAACAAAGCAAGATGGAAGAAGGGAAATTCAGAACTGTCTGGGGTGTTGAAAACTATAAGTGATTGTAGAAAACAGAATTCAACTGCATGAGAAGCTAAAAATGAAAATCCTACATATTAATGCTGGTTAAAGATACTAGTGAGGATATGCAAAATAATTACAATAAATTGCTTAGTTTGAGGGGTTTTGTATGCACACTGTGTTTTCTGTTGAAATTTTCCTATCAAAAGGGAAAGGAAGGCACAGTGAATCATTATTTCCTCATAATTATTCCACTGAACTTTAATTTCTTACATCTGGAAGTATTAAAGTATATACTGTACTTCTGTGAATGAGTACAAAAATAATGTAACAACAACAAAAATGATTATAACAATAATACCAATACCAATAATAATGTCAACTCAATAATAAAAATAATAACAATAATATCTTTCTGTCTTTGAGAGGTAGTAACAGAATCATAGAATTTTTTAGGTTGGAAAATACCTCTAAGATAATCAAGTCCAGCCATTAACCTAATAAAACATTGCCTTTAATAAAACTTTAAACAGTGTTGAATGATCATGCTAACTTCATTTTTCATGGCAAAATTAGGAAGAGCATGCAGTACAGGTATTATTCAAGCAAAAGAAATCGTATGTTTACATACAATTTCTCTCAAGAAAAAAAATATAGTATTTTGAACCCAATTCTATACCATCTTTTTGAATCACTGCACTAAATTCAATGCAATGAGTAGGGGCCTGTTGCAGCAGTTTGCCCATCCCTCCATTGGCTAGGAGCATAGCCTTCTTCTAGGTACCAATATCCCAATTCCTGTAAGCTACCTAAGTAAAGAACCAACTGATTCTAATTAGAAGGAAGAAACCCATTTTGTAGCATTATTTGCAACAGTGAAAGGGGGTGTGGTTGGAGTGGGACGAAGGATGCTTAATACTGAGTTTTCCCTGATGCTTTTTAAACAACATGTTTGTCTGTTCTTTATTTCTCTGAGTATCTTCTACAGCTGTGCAGCTGCAATTCAGCAGTATCGTGTATTGTCACTTCTGCATTTGTAAATACCTAGTACCTGCTGAGCATTTATGAAATAACCTCATAATGAAATGCAGGAAAGGGTTCTAATTAAATTTTAAAGTTGCTGAACAACTATTTTACTTTAAATGAGAATTTTCAACCTATTTGTCCCAATAAGTTCTCAGAATACATTACTAAAAGTATATAAGTGATACAGTAAACACAAAATATAATTTTACAGACTTCCAGTGTGGAGAAAACTATTTGTATACAAAATAAACTCATATACAAGAATTTAAATATTAACTTATAGTGGAATAACAAGGCAACCATGTGAAATATTTAATGTATTTTTAATATATAAACAACAGTACAGGAAACCTGTAAAGGTTGATATCAATAACCTTTGTAATTTAGTATTTTGTCTTTGAAAATGTCCAGTACTGGATGTGGAGGGTAGCATGGCAAGAGTATAGTGCTACAACCCTGACCCTTTTAGCAATCTTATGCTTGTGGACCCCCTTAGCCAGAGGTTGTACATTTGCATGTAATAGCCCCTGCTGGAAATCATGAAAATATGATAACTGGACTACCCCTGCACCAGAAGCTTTGGTAAACATAAAATGTTGGTTAAAATTTGATTTGTGTATACCATCTCTGATTAAGGTACTGCAAAACCTATATACAAAGAACAATTATTTTTTCAATATAAGATGTATTAACTGCAAAACTTACATGCAGAGAACAAATATTTTGTCAATATAAGATAAATTCCTAGTTTGCTTGCATTCCTACCCCTTTCTGTTACCGCACAGGCCTTATTCAGGATAATCCGTTTCAAAAAAAATCTAATATGCACACAGTCTCTAATAGATGTACAGTTAATGCCATAATTGCCACACCAGTAGTATTACTTGAACTTTAAAAACAACCCCCCAAAAAACAACCCCCAAAGATCTCCATACAAGTTAATCTGTCTAAACATGAAAACTGATTAAAAATGCTAATTAAACAGTTGTAAGTAGCATTAAATTAGTCATTATAATATTAATTAACGATTGTTTGGAATTCATAGCATCACTACATGAAATGGCAATTGCAGTATTCATTGAAAGATCTTTCTGAGAACTGTTATATTCAGTGAGAATAAATAGGGCTAGTCTAAGGAAAGTCTTCGTTAGGTTAGAGAAATAAATACACAAAACTAATTATATTGTTAAGAACAAGTATCTCGATCACACAGAAGCTTTACCAATAGTCCTGTCTTCCAGTTTCTGACTTTACTGTTGTGTGTACTGCTCATACTGTTTTTTCTCATATTTTCTCTGTTTTGTGTGCTTGAAATATAACTTAATTAGAATTTGTACTATTTTTCAATTAACTGAAGTGTCTAATATTGTCATTCTACACTCACTTGGAACTTTTAAGTGTGTAAGAGTAAAAGCATAAAACATAATACAACAAAACGTAAATCAAATTTAATAACCTCAAATATAAAACAACACTAACCCCCTAAACCAAACTCACTAACCCTTAATCCTAGCCCTACCTGTTAACCTAAACATAAAACAATAAACATAAATCATAAAAATAGAATCATAGAGTTATTTAGGTTGGAAAAGACCCTTAAAATCACCATATTCAACCATTAATACAACATTGCCAAATTCCAACACTAAACCATGTCCCTAAGTTCCACATCTACACATCTTTTAAATACCTCCAGGGATGGTTACTCAACCACTTCCCTGGGCAGCCTGGTCCAGTGCTTGACAACCCTTTCAGTGAAGAAATATTTCCTTATATCCAACCCGTATTTCCCTGGCACAGCTTGGGACCATTTTCCTTGTCTTATCACTTGTTACCTGGGAGAAAAGCCTCACTTACGTCTCACCACAACCTCCTTTCAGGTAGTTGTATAGAGTGATAGGGCCACCCCTGAGCCTCCTCTTCTCCAGGCTAAACAACCCCAGTTCCCTCAGCTGTTCCTCATAGGACTTGTGCTCCAGACCCTTCACCAGCTCTGTTGCCCTTCTCTGGACATGCTCCAACAACTCAATGTCTTTCTTGTCATGAGAGGCCCAGAACTGAACACAGGATTCAAGGTGTGGCCTCACCAGTGCCAAGTATATGGTGACAATTCCTTCCCTGGTCCTGCTGGCTACACTATTGCTGATAAAGGCCAGGATGCCCTTGGCCTTCTTGGGCACCTGAGCACATTGCTGGCTCATGTTCTGCTGCTGTCAATCAGCACCTCCAGGTCCTTTTCTGTCAGGCAGCTTTCCAGTCTCTCTTCCTCAAGCCTGTAGCACTGAGTGGGGTCATTGTGACCCAAGGGCAGAATCCGGCACTTGGCCTTGTTGAACGTCATACTGGCCCCAGCCCACTGACCCAGCCTGTCCAGATCCCTCTACAGAGCCTTCCTACCCTCCAACAAATCAACACTCCCCCCACAACTTGGTGTCACCTGCAGGCTTACTGAATGCACTTAATCCCCTTGTCCAGATCATTGATAAAGATGTTAAATAGGACTGGTCCCGACACTGATCCCTGGGGAACATCACTTTTTACCAGCCACCAACTGGATGTAACTCCATTCACCACCACCTCCAGCCAGTTCTTAGCCCACCAAACAGTGCACTTATCCAAGTCATGAGCATCCAGTTTCTCCAGGAGAATGCTGTGGGAAATGGTATCAAAAGCTTTATTAGAGTCCAGATAGACAGTATGCACAGCCTTTCCCTCATTCACTAGGTGGGTCACCTTGTCATAGATGGAGATCAGGTTTGCCTTTCCTGAATCCATGCTGGCTGGGCCTGACCTTCTGGTTGTCCTGTACATACCACATGATGGCACTCAGGATGATCTGCTCCATGACCTTTCCCAGCACTGAGGTTTGACTGACAGGCATGCAACTCCCTGGATCCTCCTTCTGGCCCTTCTTGTAGATAGGCATCACATTGGCTAGTCTCCAGTCATCTGGGACATCCGCAGTCAGCCAGGACTGATGATAAATGATGGAAAGTAGCTTGGAGAGCATTTTTACCACCTCTCTCAGTATCTTCATGTGTATTCTATCTGGCCCTATAGACTTACATGCATCTAAGTGAGGCAGTAAGTCACTGACCATTTCCCCTTGGAGTATGGGAGCTTAATTCTGCTCTCTTCCCTCTCTTCCAACTCAGCCCGTCTCAGCCCTCTGAGAGATGGGTGGCGGGGGAGACCCCCACCACAAAACCCCAACAGTCACTGGCAACCATTGCACTCTGGTACATAGCACAAGAGCTAAGAGGAGAGGAGTTTTTCCTGAACCACAGACCTCAATGTCTGAGAGAGAGAAAAGACCAAGTCAGTGGAGAGACTGAGTTTTCAGAAGACAGAAAGTAAGGAAAAGGAAAGGGAAAAGGTTAGAGGAAAAGAAAGCATGAAAGGTACAGTACATCATATTTTTGTAAAGGGTTATCCAGGGGCAGAGGACCGTTCTGAGTATCAGAGTACCTAGACAGAAGAACAGGCAACAAAAACTGGACATACATGTAAGACAAATGCAAGGGTGAGACAGATGGAGAAAAAGGAAATTTAGGTATGTGGAGGCCTGCAGATGCAAAAGGAAAGGACAGCTAAAGTGAGGAAAATGAATAGGTGTGGGAAAGGGTCTAAGCGTGAACTGTAAGATGATGGTAGATGGGCAGATGATGAAAATTGTGAGACTGGAAACTTGCAGAGCAGGAATAAAAAAGCAGCTTGATAGTATGGCAGAAAAGGACAGGCAGCCAGTCTGGAAATGTAGTGCCTAGGAGCATAGGGAAAAAAGACAGGTAGATCTCTTCAAATGTGTTTTCCTGCGACTGTAAAATTGTAGGCAGCTGTAATGATTTGAGGGTCAAAATACGGCTTTCCTTTTTAAAAGTACCATGAGGTATTCCTAAAGCTGTCCCAAGTGTGGATGGACTTATACCTAGAAAGAGTGGGTTTACTTGAAAGGTGTTTTTTATGCTAACAAAACTGGACTATGATCGACAAATGTGCCATTTTTGCTTATGGTTGCTGTACAGTTTCTGCATCTACCACTTAGAATCATGAATGCATTTTTTGCCAGTGGAGTCCTATTTATGCCAAGGACTTCTGCTGGTACAGCTCCTGTTGCTCAGCAGTCCTATTACCTAATGCATCTCTGATATAAACCAGCCTTCTCTGAGTAGTTTTAATTTTAGGACTGTGACCTGTGCAATACATTATCAAGAAATGGAAAAGAAAATATGGTCACTGTAGCAGAAAGAGAAATCTTTGTGATATCCGGAACTTAATCCACATGACATTAACTGCTGGTGACTAACTCCAGTACTACTAAACTGGAGGTTTTCCAGTCTTCACAATCACAATCTATTTTTAAAACACTGTATGTCTTAGTTCACAGAAGTTGCTTATTTAGTAAATTGTTTTTAAAAGTATAGTTATAGTTATAGTAATCTACATTGTGTAAATCTGCAACCTTGCTTATCAGAATACCTTTTGCACATTAAAAGCCAAGTTTAATCTTACTTTACAGCCTTTGCTAATTCAATTCCTGCTCTTCAAATAGGACATCGTAACCTATTTTGTACTGTTCCTTAGTTTTCCTGGAGTAAGTAATGAGCTGTGAATGGTTTGGAGAAGTCATATTCCTTTGAAGATTGAGTTACTTAGCTCATTTTATCTAAATCATCAGTAAATCCTATATCTATAGTGGGATTATCAGTATACACATGTGATACACAGCATACACAGGCAAACCAAAACTATTGACCATTTTTCAAGATGTTATTTATTTTAAAAGCATTATGCTCTGTCTTTATGTATGTACAATATGTTAAATTGTGCCTTTGAAAAATTTGTATTTACTAATACCTTTCTTTTTCCCAAGCATCCTAATCAGGTCAACCAACCCATTGTGAGGTCTGTTTTAAAACCCTAGATATTGCTAAAATGCTGGGGAATATGATAACACTAATATGTTTATACTACCCTTACTGTTTTGGTATCTAAATAACTCGTTCAAATCAATATTTAGTCAAGTAGCAGATATTTAATTTTTTTTTTTTTTATTACTGTGGTTAAGGTTGATACGGATTTCAGGAAGTGGCAGGTTTCTTTAATTATGTTTTAAAACAGAGCATTAAGCAATGAGAAGATTGTTAGCTGTATTAATGTGCTATAAGTAAACGTAAACGTGGCCAGTCTTCGCGAATGAAGACCTGGGAAAGGTCTTTTACCTTTCAAGCCTGCGCAATGGATTTTTTAGGTGAGACACAGCCTGCGCTGAACTGAGCCC